>OX451736.1:393799846-394149681 GCA_948472305.1 Vicia faba
TAACCATAGGCCTCCACTGCTTGGGTAAACTTCTGATTATCTTCTTGACATGGTCAGCAGTAGAGTATCCTTTGTCCAGAACTTTGAGACCAGCTACCAGAATCTGGAATCTAGAGAACATAGTTTCAATGGATTCAGATTCTTCCATTTTAAACGCCTCATACTTATGAATGAGCGCCAGAGCTTTTGTTTCTTTGACTTGAACGTTGCCCTCATGCGTCATTCTGAGAGAATCAAAGATGTTCTTAGCTGTGTCTCTGTTGGAGATCTTTTCATACTCAGTATAGGAGATGGCACTGAGGAGGATGGTTCTGGCCTTATGGTGATTCTTGAAATCACGCTTTTGTTGATCAGTCATTGATTTTCTTTCAATCTTCTGACCAGTTGCATTCACAGGGTGCGTGTATCCATCTGTCACCATATCCCACAGATCAGCATCATGTGCTAGAAAGAAGCTTTCAATTCTGTCTTTCCAGTAATCAAAGTTTTCTCCATCAAAGACTGGAGGTTTGCCGCTGAATCTGTCTCTGTCCTCATTGTTGTCATTGCTGAAATGAGAGTTGTTTCCTGCCATTGTGTTTTTCTGACGCTGGATCTTGTACTGACACGGTTAAGTGTTTTAGCTCAGAACCAGGCGCTCTGATGCCAATTGAAGGGGTGAAAAACACAAGAAGGGGGGGGGGTTGAATTGTAAAACTGGAATCTTAAAGCAATTGACAAGATATTTTTATCCTGGTTCGTTTGATCTCAAACTACTCCAGTCCACCCGTCAAGGTGATTTCGCCTCTCTCCAACGAGGTCTTAATTCACTATATTCAACTGAATACAAATCTGCTTTAACAACTGCTAAAGCCTTCTTGATTCAAACCACAATCCGGTTTGTCAAGGCAACACTTTCTTACAAAGGTATAAAACAAATGTGTGTGAATGTTTTCTACAAAACTTTATCACAACTGTGATGTATACACAAATGAAGCTTAGAATACTAGGTTGCTAAACGCTAATGGAGTATCAGAGTTTGTTGGTTTAGCAAAACTGGTAGATGAAGATTATTGTTCAGCTTTGTGCGTGTAGAGAGTTTGGAAGCATTAGCCATTATAATCTTCGAAGCCTTGTTTATATAGCACTTGAGAAGATGAACGTTGAATGCAATATTCTTGATTCAATGCTAATAACAAGCTTTCCTTTTTGAGCAGATCTTGTCTAGAATGATGCCGTTGGAATTAATTAGCGTTCAATGCACAGTACCGTTGCTTCTTCAATGCACGTTCTGGCTTGGCTCATTCTGATTCTGCTTCGCTGCTGATGAACTATTGTTTTTTTGTATCAGAGTGTTTACGCGCAGTTCTGTTCATCAAGCTTCAGCATGTGCGTGAGTTGATCATCTGATCTTCACGTTCTGATTCAGCAACTTCTGATGCTGGTGTATCAAATCAAGTTCTGATGCTGAATAAGTGATCTTGCTTATTTTAATCAACGTATCTGCAAGTCAGAGCATGGTAATTTTAGGTAGCATATAGTTCAAACATGAAACATATAAATACTATATCTTTTCACTTTGTTATCATCAAAACTTAAATATAGGGTACTAGATTCAAACATTGTTCTAACAATAACCCTGAAAAGTCCTAACTAAAGCTTGGGTTAATTCGAAATAAAAACTCTAACAAGAGTACGGTAACCTGACTCCTAGAAGGCTTGCTAAACAATTTGAGTTGGTATCACTCCATCTTTTACTATCTTTTGTACACAAAAATTCGATGTTTCGACATCTTTTCAATAAAAGTTTTCTAACTTAAAGACAAGCATATGATTTTCATTAGAATTATCATTATTAGAAAAAACATTCTTTGCATATGAAAAAATGCTTAAACATCAAGTGAGCTTGCATAATGAGTGTCATATGAAGAGTTTGATTATCCCGAGGAACAAATTTGTCTAAAAGAAAATCATCTTAAAGAATGATCTTAATCTGGGGAAGACTTTCTAGTGACTCCATTGAGTAAAAGAAGACCAGTTTAAGAAATGATCAGAAGGAGATCACTTGAGATCTTAATGTTTGTGTAGATGCTTTGGTTTCCCGAAAGTCTCTGTTGAGCAGTGGTGCATCACTTTCAGTTGGTCCTAAGGGAAAGATTATTTCAAGTTTTTGTTTGAGCACGAAGCGACTCAAGTTGAGAAGTACGGTTGGGTATTAGCCTACTTTCAGGACGTAAGTATACCACCCTAAGGGTATGTTATCATCTAAGACTCTATTGAACAGGGGCAGTTATTCTCAATGGTAGTATTCTGTTGAACAAAAGTAAAGTGTCAGAATCTGATTATCCTAAAGGGAAGAAGCATGTGAATACTCTGTTGAGTAAGAGTTCAGTCAATCTGAAGTTATCACGTCAATAAATCTCTTTAAGTTTCCATCAATCAGAGTCGATCACGTCGATGAATCCCTTTAAGTTGCCATCAACCTGGGGTAATCACGCTGATAAATCCCTTCAAGTTTCCATCAACCTAGGGCAATCATGTCGAGATCCGTAAAATCACTCCAAGAAAGCTATAATCAAGGGAAGTTTATTTTATGGTCCAAGACATTGGGGCAATCCATCTCATATTGTATTTTGGAACGAATATTCGATTCTTCTATTCAATGTAGATACTTTCAGATATCCTACCGACATAAGCATTCCTCATCCATACTCGCAAAGCTACTCAAGCTAGTTCTGTCCTGTAAGGTAACTGCCGAAGAAATCAGGTAGCAACCCATGACAGTCACCTTGACCTAGACAACATTGCAAAAGTTGTTTTTATCCCCTACAGATGTTCCAACTATAATCCCTGGTAGTAGAGTAAACTAGGGCACTAGAGGTTTTTTACGGCTCAATGCACATATCTAGTATGATTCCCCAACAGAAATAAACTTGGGGGCACTCAAAGTCTTTGCATGATTCAGCACGGCATGTGCATATCCCCAGCAACACAAAATTAGGGGCACTCATAGCCTTCGTGCAATCCGACGTATGAATGTCACATAATTCCCCAGTAGAGTAAACCTGGGGCATTCGAGAGGTTTTACGCAGTTCTACATGTAATCCCCTTAAAATTGTCCTCTAATCTCCAGCAGAAAAGTAAACTAGGGCATTCGAAGACATTCATGTCCATCTCGTGATTCCCAAGTAGTCAAGGATGTAATTCCCGAACACGATGCAAACTTAGGGAATTCGAAGCGATCCAAGTAATGTTACTCATGCAACTCCCTAGCATGTCCGTACCCATTTTACCATCCAGGATGTAGAGAAATCATATTGGTCTTTCTTCATTGGGCATTGTCTCAGCACAATCAATCTTTTATTGCAGTCAAAATATCCAAAAGTCTAATCTCAATGAGTGTAGTATCGAGTATCAACCAATCTCTAGCTTTCCACCGGATTCGACTATCTCACTACTTCCTAATGGCCAAGTTGTTCAACTAAAGGTTCTATGGTCAGTTGGTGCTTCATGACACCACACAGTGTGTCATACCACAAATTTTTCTGCCCTTTATTTCTACACTCAAAAATATTTTAAACATTGATTTTATAATATTATTTGATTTTTATAAAATATTCTCTTTCAAACCGGTTTAAAAATATAATGATTTATTTCATATCATTTGCATTTTTAAATAAATACATATTCCCACACCTTTCATATACTTTCAATTGAGTTTATTTACAAATGAGTAACATAGTACAATTGGTAAAGGATGAAGCTTACAAATATAAGGTCGCAGGTTTGAATCTCTTGTACCGCACTTTCAACATTTACTTTTTTTCTATTTTTTCCCACTAATTTTCTTTCCTTTTAAATAGGTGTTTCTTATTGGCCATTTGATGTCAATTTGTGTCACACTTTGTTTTTAATCGGTCAATTTTGTCTTATTTCCAATTTGGATGGTTTTTTTTCATCTATAAATAGGACATGTTTTTCACACTTCTAGATCATCCACAATATCTAGAACTCATCCACAATTTCTCATGATCCACAACAGACACAATTTTTTACTCCATTTTCACTCTATCACTCTTACACTTTTGTTCAAAACTTTCTTTCTAAAATTTATTTTTAAAACAATTTGGCCAATGATTTCATATGAGGCTGCCCACTTTGTTATTTCAATTTTATCGTTTTCTTATTTTTAATTTGGTTTTGTAAACCAAATGATGATTCTCTGATGGTTCTTCGATTTTATTCACTATACTCTTTGTGAAAAATTATCATTTTGATTTATTTGTTCATACATCATATTTGACATTTCCGATCAAAAACTTTTCTATTTTTCCTCATCTAACCGTTTATAGTATTGATTATTACTAATTGCTTTTTTTCTTACATTCTTATGTTTCATCGATAAATTACTTCATACTAGATAACATCGTTATTTAGTAATATCCTACTAATTTGTAATATTCTTTTTTACAATTTCAAAACAAAAATAAAACATTATTTATAACAAGTAGAGATCTATGTTAGTGTTTATAGTGAAAGTTCGTGTACATATTTCTTAAATACTTATATACTCCAAATCAATTCATCCACTTCATTCACTGTACATATTCGCAATTTCTAATACTTTTTTTCTCTTATTAAAAACCTTTTTAAAAAAACAAAGTCACGCTTTCACAAACAATTCCTAACACTGTACATACACAACATGACAATCCCACACAGTTTGAATAAATAATTACGCAATAAAGGTTTTGTTTTTCTCTTTATTTATCATGACATCAATAGAAATAAGGTCCGTCATTGAGATCTTAGACAACCACCCTTTACCGATGAGTCACCATCAGACTGTTGCGGGTCTATGTTCTTTTTCCCACTTCAACTTTAATTTTGTTTGAATTGTTTTTATTTTTATTTTTTTGGTCTTAATATCGAGAGACTTTTCTTCTTAGGGATGTGGATTGTATCTTGTATTGGTTTGGAAATATAAACAGAGAATAAGAAAGAAAAAGTATATTATGTGTGTGACTATTACACGTTTCAATATTATCACTTCAATTTGTTTTTATTTTTTGATTGGAAAGGGCATGTGTCATGTAATAATTGGCCATTGATTTAATTAATAAAAAATCAAAAAATAATAATATAATATATAGGAGATAAACAAGGGGACCGCTCCATTTTTTTTTCTATAACCACTTTTTTATTATTATTTTATTTTTATAGTTTTATTATTAAACTAGAAGAATGGTTCTATTAAATATTTTGGATTTTAGGAATACTCATTGAACTTGAATTCTAGGTTTTTACTAAACTCACACGTCCTTTTAATGACCGTACCGCCTTCCTTCTGGCCTGAATTCAGGCTCATGCTATTCACACCCCACATTTTTACTATGTCTGTTAATTTTGCAACCCCGCGTTTTGATTTAATTTTCTTTTATTATATTATTATAATTATTATTCTTTATATTTTTATATTTTATTATATTTATTTTCTATTGAAAATTAAGTTAATTTCTTTCAACTCATAAAAAAAATATTTTTATTATGGCATTATATTATTCTTTTAATCATGCACTTAAAAATATTTTTCGCAATATAAGATAATTTAATATTTTATAACAAAATATTAAGACCCGCATAATTCACCAAATTACTACGTCCGCGAGCGACACGTGGCCAATATCTGGTCATGTGATGAGGAGACTATATCAGACTCCCCCGCTCTGCGTCTTAAAACAACTAACCAATCTCAAATCATTTTTTTTACTGACATAACAATCAAATTAAAAAACATTTTCAAAAAGGATTAAATAGCATCGCCTTCGAATCAAACTACAAACTGCATCTACGATCACTCAGTTTATAACCCAGACAAAGTTTAAGGTTAATTCGAAAGCAATTCTACGCAATCCATAAAAAAAAACACAAACCAAACACCGCGAACTACAAAATAGGACTCTGATTCCTCCTAGGAGGATACATAGGCATACGATCAAAATCGTGGTGAGTCCCGCTAAATAAAATTCAAACCCTTTTTCCCCAGTAATAATTAAAAACCCTATTTCCTAAGATTGCGCTTCTAAACTTAGTATCCTTGTGAACAACATAGTTAAGGGGTTCGAAACACCTTCCCCTCGTCTAGAATCGAGTCCAAATCTAGAATCTCTGACTTTTAGAGTTATTCCTTTGTACTCCCTTCCTTTAGGATAAAAATTAAGGGTGAAGACTTTGATTTAAAAACCAGTTGCAACACAGCGGCCCCATATTCTCCTTGATTCAACACAAAGGATACTGGTATCCACAAATGTGTCACACTAATGTAGCTATTGTTTCCACCATATCGGTCTATGCCGTATAGTTTCCATAATCTATTGCTACTTACCTAATAATGTTCCCAGATCTTGGTATAGGATCTCTTCAAAACCAAAACATGGACCCAAAAATGTAAAGCAAACAAGTCAAACAAATGAAAGCATTTAAAGGTGATCTAGTGCCTAAGGTAACCCCACTTTTAAGTATTTTCGCCAACAGAGTTGCCAGTTCTGTAATACGGTGGGAGAAATAACTTAGGTGTTTTGCGTTTTATCGCAATTGTTGCAGATAGCAAGAGCCGCCACCGACTTTTCTTTTATCCAATAAAGGAAAGGGTAAAAAGAACAAAAAAGACCTTTTGAAAACTTTCTTGAGTTTGGGGGGTAGGTTATGAAAAGGGAAGGTGTTAACACCCTTTTCATCTGTAGTTATCTACGGGCTCTTAGTTGCTAGGTCACTTTGAAATGCTTTTGTAAATTTTTTTTTGTAAGTTTGAAATTTTTTGAAAATGCCTTTGTTTCAAAAAACTTTGTAATGATTCTCATTTCGGAGAGAATGTATACAAATTGTTGGTTTTGAAAATAGTTCAAAGAGATGTTTGTTTTTGGAAATATGTTTTGAAAGTGTGAGTGTGGAAATGGTTTTAGTTTGTGAGCAAGCAACTACGAGCGTTCTACCTACTCAAAAAAATATTTATTCTTTTTCTCCTCCTTTAGATAGTGTTATCATACCATTAGTTGGTAAGACACCATATCAATGGATGTGAAGGGACAGGCGTGGATCATCGTACAGTCATAGAAGGAAACATTGTAAGATACCTTAGCAATTTATTGTAAGAGACTAAGATCGTTTACTGAAGGCAACATCGAAGGGTCATTGAGGGACTATGATCTTGTAATCGAGGGTCTTTGCTAAAGTATCCCACGTTCGAGGTACATGACTGTTTTATTATAAGGCAATAATTGTGGGTTAACCCTAGAGGTGCAAGTGTGCAAAGTGTATTATTTTCATTTATTTGTCTTGAATCAGGGTTGTCTACTTGTTTGATTTTAGTCTTGCCATACAAACCCTAATTACTAGCAATAATATTGAAAGCGATAAATTGCGGAAATTAAAAGTTATACGCTATTATATCATTTTAGGGGATGGGGATACAAATTACAAATGGGGATGAAAGCAATTAAAACCTAATTAATATTAAAACTATATTGAACAATGCCAAATAAAATGCACAAGAATATAAGATAATGTAAAATAAAAGTGTTTTAACCTAGTTAATCAAATTAATAATAATTTTAATGTCTAAATTAAATTAATTTAATTAAAAGAAAATTAAAACTTAAGTCTAAATTAATTAAGAAAAGTTAATTTAATAGAAAAATGTTTCTTTTGGTATTTTTATTTAAAGGAAATAAAACTAAAGTGAAAATAAAAAATAACAATTTTAGTCTAAGTATTTAATAAAATATTTTTGGTATTTTTGATTAAAATAAAAAATAATAGTATTAATAATAATATTTAAAAGAAAAGAAAATAAAAATAAAAATTAAAAGTCAGGGGGGTTTGAAAATGAGTTATGGGGTTAGAAATAAAAAATGGTTACTGTTACTTAGGCCCAAGGCCTTTTTTGTTATCTGAAATAAAAACAAAATAAAATAAAAAGAGAATGTTGGGCTACGTGGTAAATAGTAAACAGGGGGTGATGGGAAGTAAAAATGTATGGCCCGGAGATATGAGGCCCATGCCCGCCTGTTCAAACAAAAAAAGAAACAAATAAAAATATGAAAAATGCAAAAGGTCTCGCTGGGGCTCAAACCCATGACCTTCTACATAAATGCCTTACGCGCGCGCTTGCTGTTATTGGGGTGGCCTATACATCCGATATAGAAACAAGTTGCAATAAATTTAAAATAAACTAAGTTCTAAAGGAAACTTCATCTTTTTCCTCGCGCCATAACTAAAGCTCTATAACTTTCTCATCTCTCAACCATTTCAGAAATCATAAACATCAAACTTGTTAGAAATTTCACCACGATTTCAAATATGTAAATAAATTAAGCAATGGATCAAAGATGAGCATGAATTTTAAATGGTACCAAATTTAACCTAATTTTTTAAGAAGGTTCAGGCTCAAAATTTCTCACTACTCAGGCAACATAAATGAATTCTAAGGACATGGTTAGTTTCAGGGCTATGATGTCTATATTATATCTTTTAAAATGGAAGCCAAATGATGCTTGCATGAAGAGTTAAAATTTAAGAAAACTCACCTTGCAGATGGATATCATGTTTTGAGTTTGAGCAACCTTAAAAGTGTTGTAATGATCTGGTTAGCTTCCTTAACCCTCCAGGAAGCTATTGCAATGCTTACTTTGGATTAAGGATGGATGAAATGTTCTGGAGAAGTCAACCTGCAAGCAAATGTTTTTGAAAATGGAAGATGAGGAAAATGGTGTTACTGTTGGGTTGCAGGTGTTTGGATTGTCTCTATATGTGTATTAGAAGCTTGGTGATTGATAAAAATGGAAAACGCGTGAGGGGATTGTGAGATGGATGTTCAAAGGCAGAAATGACACAACAATGGTGTTTTTAGAGAAATTCCTAGTTTGAGGGAGTTTGAGGGAGTTTCAAGGCTTATAATTTTCGTGTCCTAGGTTGCATAATAGTGTGTCAATTTATAGGAGAAGGTTTGGAGGCTTGAGGTGGTCAGAATCACAAGATCACATGTTCATAGATTTTGACTTGTTTTTGAAGTAACCTTGACAAACATTGCTCCAATGCATACTACAAGGCTTGTAGGGTGGCTAAGAGCTTTATACATGTTGCTTCTGACCTTGTGTGTTGAGTGTCTGCAGAGGGAACAAGTTAGAGGCTTCATACAAGTTGACTTTGTGATTAAATCACTTTTTCAAAATGGAAATGTGAACTTTCTTCCTTAAATGGCAAGATGTGTTAGAACAAGATTGGTTCTGATCATATCTCAGAGTTTTGATGATAACAATAAAATATATTTTATATAATTGATACTCTGATGAGCACATTTATTTGTTTCAGATAATGTTCTGACTGAAGTATTTTCCTAGAAGAAAATCATTTTGACTTGCTGAGCTGAAAATAAATGAAGAAGTTCTTTGATGAAAGAACTATTTGTTTTAGGGCAAGTTTTGATGTTGACTCTGATAAGAAACTATTTAATGCATCTTCTAACGCTTAGCGGGTTTCCATGTTCAGAAGTACTTTGAAAGCAAGTGTTGTTCAGAAGTAATTTGAAAGCAAGCGCTGATCAGAAGTACTTTGAAAGCAATCTATGTTCAGAAGGATTCTGCAAGCAAGACGTGAAGCCATGTTCTAAAGCAAGATGTGAAGCTAGTTCTGAAAGAATAATGAAGCTAACAAGTCTTGTCAAGTCTCAGGAAACATGCTCTGACAAAGTGTCGTTTGCTTATTTAATCCAAAGACGGCTACATGCACTCACGTGTCTACGCTAGTTCATTGGAAAATGCAATACTGCAAGCAAACACGCAAACATTAAATGCTCTCCACTTTTGAAGGCAACAACGGTCATTTTCTTCATGCTATAAATAGAATATCATTTATTGCAAGCCAACAACACTCAACAAAATTCTGAAGACCAACAACGTGAAAATATTCTGCTGAACACAATTCATTTTACAAACACCTTGTACAAAACTAATCTTAGTGAAATATCACAATTTGTGATATAGCTTTTTAGAAGCAATTTTATTTCACTATCTATAAAGATTTCATTCTTGTAATTGTTCCTTGAGAGACCAAGGTTGGTCATATTTCTCAAGAATACTAGGACTAGTTTGAGTCTTAGTGGTGTTAATCACTTGTAAGTTTACTTGTGCATTGTTAGTCACAACAGTTGTTGTGTGATTGTAATCAGTTGATTATAGTGAATTAAGTCCTTGTTGAGAAAGGCGAAATCACCTTGGCGGGTGGACTGGAGTAGTTTGAGTTCAAATGAACTAGGATAAAAACAACCGTGTCTTTCCATTATTGTTGAGCATTTAAGAAAAAGAAAAAGAGAAACTTATTCAAGTGTTTGTGTAATATTAGGATTAGAGATTGATACACAAGTTAGAAGGCCTGCAAAGTGAGATTATGCAGCATGGTTAGAGATTTGGTCAAGTGTTCATCACAAAAATGCCTTGTAATTTAAGAATGGATACCCAACTTCTTCTCTTCGATTCTCTTAGCTCAAAAATGATCTCTTAAAGTTCTTTGACATTTTGGAAATATTGAATCTTCCTCTACATCTTTTGTGTTTTCCACTTTTGCTAAATCAAATTGGAGCTATGTGAAAAATGGGCAAGAAGTTGGGACAAAAAATTTGCCTTAACTAGGTCAAAATTTCACTAAGCGTTTAAGAAAAAGTGCATGACTTCATGGGCCTATAACTCAAAATCTAAGCATTTTTTGGACATGAGCCCTCAATTAAAATTTTTTAGATTGCATCAAGATCTAGAAATTTTATGTTTAAAGTTTTCTTTGAATCATCTTGCATCTTGGTGACAAATTGACATGAAGTTGTGAAATTATCATGTACAAAAACACTTAGAAAAAATTCTAAAAGTCTTAAAAAGTTTGACTTTTTAAATTGACTTTTGACTTTCCTGATTTATTGATGATCAAGCTTCATATTTTTGAATGTCTTGATGAATCCGGACTTTTTAAACTCAATTTTGATCAAAAAGTTAAAGATTGACTTTTGGTGTATTGTTGACTTTTTCCTCAGTTGACCAAATTTCAACTATCAATCAATTGATCTTGAGAGATGAATTGAGTTGTGAAATTAGGTCAAGATGATGTACTAGAATTCTTGAGATCATGTTTCAAATCAATAGCTCATGCATTAGGTCAAAATTCAAGAATCGGTCATTCTAATCAAAAACCCTAATTTTGACCATTTTGCCTTTTTGATGATTTGAACATTTTTCTTGGGGAATTATGGTCCAAACTTGATCAATTGGTGAATATGACTTCAAAATGTTTATGTTGGTCAAAAAATTAGGAAGTTTTACTGTAAGTTGACCATAGTTGACATTTTAACCAATACAATTGATTTTTTTAGTCATCTGGTCAATTGACGGAGCAAAATTGTAATTCAAGACTTGAAACTTGACATGAGTATTCTTAGAGGTCTATAATGATCCATGAAAGTCACTTGAGGCATTATAAGTCCAATTTTATTTGTGAAAATCAAAAACCTAGTTTGAGGCATCAGTGTTTAAGAGGTGAGCTTGTCTGATCAAACTCTTGAGAACCCTTGATCATTTGAGATCTTTGGTGAGAAATGTCTTGAGAAAAGAAAGGGCAAATTTTGGGGTACAACATATTCCACTGTTCAATCTTCTTGAACCTGAAGAGTTAGATTGGTATGTTCGCCATTCGTAACTTGAAGGTGGAAGATGATTGGACACTGAAGTTCCCAGAAATTTGCACTCGCTAGTGTACAAAGTAATGATGTTAGTCGATTGTGTCGGGAATGGGATTATAGATTCCATTTGAGAGGTGATAAAGAGTTATCAGAGATGGGCTTATAGATTCCATCCAAAGTGACTGCTGGTAAGTATAAATCTTGACTGTGACTATTTTTTAACGTATACTGGAAGGAATCTTGTGGCGACTACTACTTCAGTAGGTAATGAAGGAATCAGATGATGACTACTACTTCAACAGGTGATGAAAGAATATCTGACAGCTACTACTTCAATAGGTAATGAAGGAATCTCTGACGACCACAGCTTCAACAGGTAATGAAGGAATCTCTGACGACTACTACTTCAACATATAATGAAGGAATCTCTAATGACTACAACTTCAATAGGTGATGAAGGAATATCTGAGGACTACTACTTCAACAGGTAATGAAGGAATCTCTAACGACTACTACTTCAGTAGGTAATGAAGGAATCTGATGACGACTACTACTTCATTAGGTAATGAAGGAATCTGATGATGACTACTACTTCCACAGGTAATAAAGGAATCTCTGACGACTACTACTTCAACAGGTAATGCAGGAATCTCTTACGACTACTACTTCAACAGGTAATGAAGGAATCTCTGGCGACTACTACTTCAGTAGGTAAAGAAGAAATATGATGATGACTATTACTTCAGTAGGTAATGAAGGAATCTGATGACGATTATTACTCCCACAGGTAATGAAGGAATCTATGATGACTACTACTTCAACAGGTAATGAAGGAATCTCTGACGACTACTACTTCAACAGGTAATGAAGGAATCTCTGATGACTACTACTTCAACGGGTAATGAAGGAATCTCTAACGACTACTACTTTAACAAGTAATGAAGGAATCTCTGACGACTACTACTTCAACAGGTAATGAAGGAATCTCTGACGACTACTACTTCAACAGGTGATGAAGGAATCTCTAACGACTACTACCTCAACAGGTAATGAAGGAATCTCCGATGACTAATACTTCAACGAGTAATGAAGGAATCTCTGACGACTACTACTTCAACAGGTACCAGAAAGAATCCAAGCTTGATTTTGTCTCAGAGAAGTTTACAGATAGTTGATGATATTCATTCGTGGACTGATATTTTCTTGAAAAAGGTAAAGAGTTAGTTGTATGCAATGTCATGATGTATGAAATCCATTGCTTAATGATGTTCTCAAAACCAATGAGATTATGATATATGTTTTGTATGCATATGTCATGATGCATGAATGTTATTGAAATGTATCTTTGTCTGGGAAAATAAATCCCAGACTACTGTTGGGGAGTTATAGGACTACTGCTTGAGACGAAGAGTATGTGTATCTTCAACCTTGTTTAGAGTGCTTCTGCTGGGAATTCATGTTTGTTGTTTGAGGAAATTCCATAAGGAATGTTGGTTTCTACTTAGGGAGTAGAATTCAGGAATCTTAATTGACCATTACTCTACTGGGGAATTTGATTCTTATATACCCTAACTGGGGATAAAAGAGATGATTAAACATCTGATTTGTCTAGGGAGGATGAAGTTAACTATTATCTGGTCGAATTTCAGGCGGCCTTACTGGGGAAGTGAACTCTTCTGGGGAAGAACTTTTGCAAAGTTCCTTTTCAGGTTTTGGAAAACTCGGATGGGGAAGAGAACTTCCAGGAGATATGTCGATTGGAACTATGGATGTGGGGGAAATCTTATTGAATTAACTCTGTAGGGATATCCCAAATCCTTAAGTAAATGCTTATTACTGTTCTTGTGTGTACATTTGTTAACAGTTAATCATGTTCATTTGCATATGTTCATTCAATTTTAGTCATTGGACGTTTTTGCACTAAAAAAAAACAAAAAGTTTGCACTTCAAAGTATATTTGTATTGATATTCTACCTATAAACAAGCGTTTTTGTACATGGAGACAGAAATCCTAGTAAGAGGAAGTCGTCGAAAAAATGAAAAGAATACAAAGTGAAAGCGAAAAATTGTATAGCCATGCGGAAGTGATCTCATTGGGTTCCAACTCTGCTATTTCCCCTATGTCTTCGAACATCGTCCCTTGCTATCGAAAGAAGTTGATTGAATTGATCTCGTACCATTTGAACTTTTGACCTTGGTAATAAAGCTGATTGTTAGTGATCTGAAGGGACATAGTCATACGCTTAAATCCTTAACTTTTGCCTGGACCGCCCTGTCGGGTTTTAAGTCCACCAGGATACCATTTTTTACCCAATCCGCCCTTTCAGGTTTTCGACTTTCCGAGTGTACAATATTTTGTATATATCTCTAATTTTTGCCCGAACCCTTTTGGTTCACCGAGATGCCCTTATTTTGCCTAGGTGTGTCAACCTAGCGGGTCGTTCTCTATGCTTAGTATTTTTTAACTATGTACGCGTTCACAGAGTGTAGGAAATCTTTGTTGTCCATAGTGGTTAGCATCATAGCACCGTCAGAGAATACTTTCTTGACGATAAATGGCCCTTCATAAGTGGGAGTCCATTTTCCCCTGGGATCACCTTGTGGCAAAATGATGCGCTTTATTACCAAGTCTCCAGCCTGGTATACTCGAGGTTTGATCTTTTTGTTGAATGTATTGATTATACGCTTTTGATACATTTGACCATGACAGACAACAGCCAGTCTCTTTTCATCAATCAAGTTTAATTGATCCAACCTAGTCTGCATCCATTCGTTTTCGCCTAGGTCTGCTTATTTCATAGTCCTTAAGGAAGGAATCTAAACTTCGACAAGCAAGATGACTTCCATGCCATAGACTAAGGAGAATAGGGTTGCCTAGTTGATGTTCTTGCCAAGGCACGGTAACCATGAAGAGAAAATGGTAGCATCTCATTCCAGTCTTTATAGGTCACTACTATATTTTGCATAATCTTCTTTATGTTTTTGTTGGCGGCTTCCACCATGCCATTCATCTTAGGTCTGTATGGAGAAGAATTGTGGTGTTTGATTTTGAACTGCATGCAGAATTCAGTAATCATAACATTGTTGAGGTTGGTTCTGTTATCAGTGATAACCCTTTCGGGGATGTCGTGCCAACAGATGAGGTTATGCTTGATAAACCGGGCTACAACATTCTTGGTAATTAAGGCGAATGAAGCAACTTCGACCCATTTGGTGAAGTGGTCAATGGCGACGAGGATAAAACGATGTCCATTGGAAGCGGTGGGCTTGATTTCTCCAATCATGTCAATGCCTCACATTGCAAATGGCCACAGAGCAGTCATGGCGTTTAAGGGTATGGGAGGCACATGAACCTTGTCGGCATAGATTTGACACTTATGGCAATTCCTCAAGTGATGGTGACAATCAGTTTCCATAGTCGGCCAATAGTAACCAGCCCTCAGAATCTTCTTGGCCATAGTGTGCCCGCTAGAGTGAGTTTCGAAAATACCTTCATGCTTGTCTTCCATGATCTTTTCTGCTTCCTTATTGTCCATACAACGGAGCATAGTAGAATCATGGTTGCACTTGTACATAATCCCATTGCTTAGGAAGAATTTGGATGAGAACCTTCGCATGAATTTTATTGTCGTTGGTTGAGGCTCCCTCAGGATACTCTTGTGTTTCAAATTACCTCCTCACTTCATGATACTAAGGCTTCTCCTCATCAGTGTGAATCTTATAACAGTGCGTAGGTTCGTCAAATCTTTCGATAGTAATTTTGGGAGCTTCGCTGTCCCAATTAACCTTAAACATAGACAACATAGTTTCTAAAGCATCTGCCAACTGATTTTCTTCCCTCGGGAAATGTTCAAAGGTGACCTCCTCGAAGTATGGGATCAAGGTTAGCATAAGCTCTTTGTAAGGGATCAAGTTTGAATGCTTGGTATCCCACTCTCCTTTGACTTGACTTACCACCAGGGCTGAGTCTCCATTTACACAAGAATTTTATTCTTAGGTCAATGTCGGTCTTTAGACCCAAGATGCATGCTTCATACTCGGTTATGTTATTTGTACAGTCGAAGCAAATTCTAGAAGTGAAAGGTGTATGGTAACCTTCAGGAGAAATGATCACAGCACCAATTTTGTTGCCTAAGGCATTGGAAGCTCCATCAAAAACCATAGTCCATCGGGATCCTTGTTCAGGTCATTCATATGGTCCAGGCTTTTCACAATCAGTTATTATCATGATATTCTTGTCAAGGAATTCAAAGTTCATGGATTGGTAGTCATCAACAGCTTGATGGGCCAAATGATCCGCCAACACACTTCCCTTGATTGCTTTTTGTATGGTGTATTTGATGTCATATTCAGTTAAGATCATTTGTTATCTAGCTATTCATCCAGAGAGAGCTAGTTTCTCGAAGATATACTTGATGGGGTCCATATTATAAATCAATAAGGTAGTATGAGTCAACATATACTGTCTTAGCCGGCGAGTAGCCCATGCCAAAGCGCAACAATTTTTCTCGAGCAATCTGGTTTCACAGTCGGTAAACTTTTTGCTAAGGTAGTATATTGCATGCTCTTTTCAGCCAGACTCGTCATGTTGATCCAGCACACACCCCATTGAATTCTCTAATACAGTCAAGTACATAATCAGAGGTCTTCCTTCAACTGGAGGCATCAGGATTGGAGGTTCTTGTAAGTATTCTTTGATCTTGTCAAAAGTTGCTTAGAGTCGTCATTCCATCTGACTACTTGATCTTTCTTCAATAGTTTGAAGATTGACTCACATGTAGTAGTTAAGTGAGAGATGAATCAGGCGATGTAGTTGAGTAGGCCTAAGAAACCTCTGACCTCATTCTCAGTACAAGGAGCTGGCATCTCTTGTATGGCATTGACTTTTGTAGGGTCGACTTTAATACCTTTTCCACTGACGACGAAGCCTAGGAGTTTTCCAGACCTCACTCCGAAGGTGCACTTGTTAGGATTCAGCCTCAACTTGTACTTCTTCAACCTTTCAAATAGCTTGTGTAAATGATCAAGGTGTTATTTCTTAGTTTGCGACCTTGCAGTCATATCATCAACATACACTTCTATCTCATGATGGATCATGTCATGAAATAGATCCACCATAGCCCGTTGATAGGTTGTTCTTTCATTTTTCAAACCGAATGGCATGACCTTATAACATAAGGTGCTCCACTGTGTAACAAAAGTGGTTTTCTCCATGTCTTTGGGTGCCATTTTGATTTGATTGTATCCGGAGAAGCCATCCATGAAGGAATAAACTTTATGTTGAGTCGTGGTGTCAACCAAGACATCGATATATGGTAGTGGGAAATCATCTTTTGGGCATGCCCTATTCAAATCCCTGTAGTCTATGCACATACAAACTTTTCCATCTTTCTTTGGTACCGAGACCACATTTGCAACCCACTGCAGATATGATGTCATTGCCAGGAAACCTGCATTGAACTGTTTCATTATCTTAACCTTGATCTTCTTAAACATATCTGGCCGCATGCGACGAACCTTTTGTTTGACCGAAGGGCAACCTCCCTTCATTGGTAGATGATGAACTACAATATCATTCGAGCCTTGGCATATCTTCGTATGACCAAGCGAACACTTCAACATAGTCGTGTAACATCTAGACCAAACTTCCCTTGACACCATCTTCTAAGTTAACACTGATTTTGACTTCTTTCTTGTTTTCTTCAGTACATAAATTGATCACTTCAACGGGTTCTTCGTGCGGTTGAATGGCCTTTTCCTCTTGTATCAGGAGTTTGGTGATTTCCCCAGGTATTTCATAATCTTCTTCACCTTCGTCTTCGGCTTGATATATTGGATTTTCAAAATCATAGATGGCAATAGCAGAATTATTGTCAATGAGATCCAGAGTGGATGCGGATCTGCAATGTGTGTGTGTGCATGTAAGGTCACATGGCTATTTTGAAAATGCAATAAAGTAGGAAAAAGACAGAGAGCGCAAAATTTGAATGCAAAATAGTCCAATGTTTTTCATTAAAATGAGCATATGGCATATGAAAATGACAAACACTTAATAAATGGGTCATTGCGCCCAGGAAAGGCACATGGCTTAAAGTCATTGTTTTAATGAAAATTACAGACAAATTTCTCAAAGTAATAAAAAAAGAAAATGGTAGTTACTCCTGGATGAAGGAGATTGAGATGAAGTTCTTGGTCTGCCAGTTGTTGAGTCCTCCACTTATAGTTGGGTAGATCCAGTCGTCCCAGCCACCGTCATTGTCAGAGTCTTCAAGAGCATTAACCTCATGGTTACTAATGTGGACAGGTGGCTTCCCTACACGAACACGTCGAACCTCCTTTTGAGCTTTGGAAGTGGATCCCAACCCAAATTTGTCTAACTTGAAAGGGAAATCAGGAAGTTGTCCCTAAATGGTGCAACCTCCGTCTTCAACAACAACACGCGCGTCTTTGAGAGACGTCATCCTTAGCGTATCTTTAACAACATTGGGAGTGCCAAGAGTGGCTTTGGCAAAAACAACCATTGGAGAGACCACTTCAAAAGCTTGACAAGGGGTTTCAATGAACTCGCCATCCATTTCAACATATTTAAATGAGTTCAAATGACTGATCATGAACTCCTCCTCTCTGCATACAGTGACAATTTTCCCTTTGACCGGATATTTTAACTTTTGATGTAGTGTGGAAGTCATCGCACCTGCCCCATGTATCCATGGGCGTCCAAGCAGGCAAGAATAAGCAGGACAGATATCCATCACATAGAATGTTGAGTTAAAGACTTGACACCCAACTTTGATAGGGAGATCAACCTCTTTATGGACCATTCTCTTTGATCCATCAAAAGCTCTCACCACAATGTCACTAGGTTTTAGCACCAAATCTTCACAATCTAAACTATCTAGAGCACCTTTGGGTAAGTCATTCAAAGAGGACCCAGTATCCACCAACACATGGGCTAAAGTGGTTCCTTTACGCTCGACGGAGATATGTAGAGCTTTGTTGCAATTTTTCCCAGATGGAGTCAGATCCGCATCCGAAAATCCCAAACCATTGTCAGCAGTCAAACTGGCTACACAATTTTCAAATTGGTCAGCCGTAGTTTCTTGAGGGGCATGTGTATTTTTCAAGAATTTTATCAGTGCTTGAGCATGTGCCTCAGAGCACAACAACAAAGACATCATAGAAATCTTTGAAGGTGTTTTCCCCAACTGTTCCACTCTCTTATAGTCGCTTTTTTTTGATAATTTTTAAAATATCCTTTATCTCTTGGGTATATGGTTCCTCAGTGGTAATATCTTTTGTGGGCGCCTCCGTCAGGGCAGGCTCAGTCATTTTTTCCTTTCCTCGAGTATGAGTAACAGGTTTAACAACAGTAATACGAATGGGTGTTGTGGTTGTCAGAGGTGAAATCTCTAGAGAGAAAATCCTCCCCATCCTAGTAACTTTACTTAATCCAGCAATGTTTGTAATGTCAGTAATTTCATCTTCGGCAATCCATAAATCTTGTTTGATACCATGGTAATACACTTCTGCCCCATAATTCCAGGGCACAACCTTATCAGAAGAGTAGGGGACTGGCCCCAGTGTGGTGATAATTAGTGGAGCTATTCTTGGTTCAACAGGAACCAAATAGGACCTTTGCAGGTGATCCTAATAGGTTTGTTTGATATTGTAATGATGGAAACGTCTCCAAACTCTTGAGATACACTTTTGGTTAGACTTTTCACTGATGAAGTTATTTCAAATAGAATCTCATGATTATCCATCAGGTGTTGGACACCTTTCTTCAGCCATTCACAACCATTAATTTGTACAACACAGTAGCAACAGTCTTCAAAGCAACCAGGGAATACCCCGACTTTCAACAAATTCTCTTTAACAGTCTTCAAAGAAGTGGTCAAGTCATTGACGGAGGAAACAAATGAGGCATCTTCAATAGCATTGACACCCTTACTATGATTTGACATGGGTGTGGTGATCATGTTGGGAGTTGGCATAGGGTCGAATCCAATCGTCTTGTTATCAATTAGGCCTTGGAATTTTGTTCTTTAGAGACCAACAATCATTGGTATCATGTCCGGGACTGTTTGAGTGGTAAGCGCATCTTGCATTGGGATTGTATTTGGGAGAGGAGGTATCAGGGTTTTGGGGAGGATCCCTTAATGTAACCAACTCCACTTTTAGTAAATGTTACAATGCTTGAGACACCGACATATTGATCTTAGTATACTGCCTTTCTTAAAACTCCGTTCTATGCATATCCCCTTGTTGTTGTTGAGTAGGTGTAGGATTGGAAATTAATATTTCCCTTACTAAATGATGAAGGTCATTCTTAGCACGGCTCTTTGATCGGTATACTGCATTAGTCTCTTTTTTGCCAGCAAATGGTTTTTTCACAAAATCATAGGTGGAGGCCTTCGGTATCTTTCCTCTCTTAATCGCGCTTTAACCCTTTAACCAGTCAAGATCAATTCAGTAAATCTGGATGATGAACTTCTAATCAGCAAGTTGAAAAATTGTCTGGTCAATGTCTCCATAAACATGTCTACCAACTCTCTATCAGTAAAAGGTGGTTGCACCCTGCCATCCAGGTCTCCATTTTTGAGTGTATTCTTTGAAGCCCTCATTGGAACCCATGGTCATTCCTTGCAATTGCACCCTAGTCAGTGCAAGATCAGCATTATATTGATATTGGCGGTAAAATCCAGAAGCCAAATCCTCCCAAGTATGGATGTCAGTCCCTTCCAATTGGTAAAACCACTCCAATTGCGTCCCAAATAGACTTTCTTAAAAAAAATGCACCCACAGTTTATTATCAGCGGCATGCGGCTGAATTTTGCGGACGTAAGATCTTAGGTGGAGTTTTGGGCAGGAAACACCATCTTACTTGGCAAAAACAGGAATTTTGAATTTCTGGGGAATGACTACCCTAGGAACCAAACCCAAGTCACCGAAGTCCAAGCCAGGCACAACTTGGATTTCAACAGCCTTCAATTTGTGTTCTAGTTGCTTATATTTGTCGTTGGCCGATGGATATTGCTCGTCAAAATAATCCTCATCTTTAAAGATTTGATTGTTTCCACCCCCAGCACGGGTGCTCCTAGCATCTTCATCTTGATTCTCATCCTCCTCGGAGGAGTCTTCTTCCACTTAAACTTGTCGGACGGGGCCATTGAATCTCTTCCCCATGTTGATTACAACTTTCTTCTTGGTCTTCTTCTTCGTGACAAGAAGTGTCATCGTTTCTTGCTGACCCTTTGCTAAGTTGAGCAGAGTCTCTTGAAACTAAGAGTTTTGTGTCTGCAAGTCCTTGACAGTTTGCTCGAGATCCATCTTATACTGAAATAAACAGTAGAAAGATGAGGAAACTTATGTCGGAAAACATGCTTATGATATGATGCATGTTATGCGGATGTGATGTTTTCAAGGACTTTTAAGAGATTTAAATTTGCTCAAACAAAGAGGAAACAAAACATCAATTGTATTAATAAACTCAAAGGTTACAAATGCATCTTGGGCTTACAATGGAAAAAATAAAAGGACAAAATAAACTCCTAAAACAAAAGGCTCAGGTCTCCCACTGGTGCATCCTCTTTGGTGCAATGTAAGCATTTAGGCTTTGCTCCTCGTGAAGTTTCCTTGTGAGCTCTAACACTTTCTTCTCGCTTGTGTATAATTGGGCTTTAAAGGTGTCTCTCTCTCCCTTGAGTTGAATCCATGATATTTGCAACTCCTAGAGACTAGTAGGCTTGTTAGGATGAAGAGTGGTGTAGGGAATATCTCCTTCAGCAATAGGCTCCACAATTATTGGTAAGATGGCTGGATACGACATCATGAGGTTTTGAGCGCGAGCTTTCACCCACTTGAGATAAGGCTCCAAAGGAATAGAGTTATTATGCCCCAAAATCTTGCTATCAACCTTGTTTACCATGCCTCAAGCTCGTAAATCTTTGATGATAACCTTATACATCGTTCTCATAGTCAAATACAATACCTTGGACAAGTGCGTCATGAGGACCATCCCTCCGAGCGTAACCAAACTGTTGTAGAGCCAAGCAAGGATTATAAGTGATACCTCCCCTAATGCCAAAGAGTGGGGAATTAGGGAATTCCCCACAATGGTCAATGATGGTGACATCCTCCAAAGATCGGGGACACCAATGGGTATATGAATGCGAAAGCGACATCATCCTTTGAGACCACCCCGAGTGTTGTACCCCAAAATTTGCCCTCCTATTTCTCAATGATTTCTCATCACAAAACCTTTGAAGCCCCAAGATCCAGTTAGGGTTTCATCTGCTCAAGACTTCTCCTTGCACTGTGGATCCAAACTAGGGTTTATGTTTGAACAATGATGTCTTGACCCAAAATGCCTAAGATGACTTTCATGCTTCTTGTTGGACTCCCAAGTTTATCCATACCAAGTTTCAAGTCTTGATTCCAAGTTTTGCCCAGTCAATTGGACAGTTGACCTAAAAATCAACTGTATTGGGGAAAAAGTCAACTATGGCCAATTGACAGTCAAACCTCATGAAAATTGACCCACATCAACATTATGAACTCATATGGACCATTTGATCAAGTTTGGATCACAATTCCACAAGAAATTTGATCAGATCACCAAAAGGGCAAAATGGTCATTTTTAGGGTTTTTGACTGCACAAAGGCAATTTTTGACTGTTTGACCCAACCAATGGCAAACCAAGCTCATATATGGACTCAAGGACCCCATGGAATTATCTTGACATGCTCAACAAACTCAAAAGATCCCAAGTACACAAGATTGACAGTTGAATTTCCCAGTCAATTGATCAATTTTGACTGTATACTGAAAAGTCAAACTTTGACTTTTTGGTCAAAATCAAGAGTCAAGATTCATTTTTCATCAAAACATGCCAAATCATGAAACTTGTTCATCAAGAAATCACAAAATGCAAATTAGGGTTAGAAATTAGAATTTTTCATAACTTAGAATTTTTCTAAGTTATGAAAAACCCTAATTTTTTCCCAACTTTGCCCCACTTTTTCACCAAGATCCATTTGGATTCAAACAAAAGTCAAAACATGAAGGTTGTAGCTTGTTGCATAATCTACAACTTTGATTCACAAAGTTTTCCCATTTGAGGCTTGTATCTCAAGTTACAAATTTTTGAATAAGGGCACTAAACCATTCTTAACTTAGTGAATTTTTGACCTATTTTGATAAGGTTTTCTACCCTACTTCAAGGCCATTTTCCATACACTTCCACTTGGAATTTCAATTTTCATTTCAAAGATGGATTGTAGTACACATTCCAAGCTTTCCAAAATGTCCAAGAAATCATCAAACAACCTCATAACTTGAGAGAATCGAATTTCACAATTGGGCAAAAACTCACTTTTGAATTGGCTATTTTTCATGTTCACCATTTGTGCAAACTTCTCAAACCAGCATGCCCCTTGGTTACAGGTCCTAAAACCATCCAGCACTCAATAATTTAATGCATGTTCATTGTGCTAAGACCTTGTTTCATGAGCTAAAGCATTGTATGATGGATTAATCCCAATTTAGATAAAGCATTATTTCCATTTTTGCAAAAGTTTCACTTTATGTCCAATTACAAATCCACAAGTACAAACCAAATCCAATTGGCACAAGATCATGGGTAAATCACTCTGATCAAGGAGAGATTATGCAGCTCATTAGGGGTCCCCTACTTGTCTAAAACACCAAGTTGGTTTTGCTTGCTTAAGTGTGAAGAAAAGTGCCATAACATAGGACATCTTTCATCTCAGCATTAGAACATAGAAGCAAATATTGTAGACACATTCCAAACATCCCAACCAAGCTTTTGCACGACCCTAGCACCTCTAAAACACTCCCAATCTCAGAATCATCTTCAAACTGCAAAAACAGGGCAAGGCCTGCAGTTTGAGTGTCATATCCCATTTCCCTCAAGCTCTCTTGCCCAAACCAGTTCACATACATTCCCTAGCACCTATGCAAGCTAACCAAAAGCAAAAGCACGACCTGTAATCCCTCTAACCACTTCCACCATTTTCAGTTTCTTGTTTTGCAGGTGAAGTGCTCTAGCACGATTCAGAAGCTTTCAAGACAAAGTAAACATTGGAATAGCATCCCTGGACCTCAAGGAAGCTTTTCCAATCATCACCTTGCACTGAAAGCTCCCTCATTGCCAGATAGAACTTCAGCTGAACAGGTATCTTGGTGAACTTCTATCTCTCTTATCAAGCATCATTAGCTCTAAGTTTGTGAATAAACAATGTTCTACTTATGCCACTGAACATGTACATGTTTTTACTTTTCATTTCTTTTGCTTGAGCTGTGAGAATTTGAGGTTTGAAAATGGCAGAAAATCTAGGTTAGGATTTGGGGGAGAAGAAATTCTCCCTCATCTTAGAGAGTTAGATCAAGTTCTACATATGGTTGGATTCGTCTCTTCATGCTGAACATTTTTTATGTTATGAGTTTTCATTGAAAAGCCAGGAATCAGGAGTTGAAAGATGAAGAACAGGGCGCGCGTTTTTTGAATGTTGTTGTACAGAGGTTGAAGAAAGGTCTTCCTGGGCTGGGCCTATGTTGACTTTCCTTTTTACACCACCCTTTTTGGTTTTACACCCCTGAGTCCATTTACTTCATTTTTAATGTTTTTTGACTTTTTCTTTTTTTAGTTGACTCATTTATTTTTTCTCAGCATATTAAAAATTTAAAAATATTTTTTCTCATCATTTTTGATTTTATTAGGTTTTTGGTTGATTTTTCTTTTGGTTTGTACATAAATGAATAAATATACACTCTTTTGTTTAAAGTAATAAAATAGTACAAATATACTTTTACACATTTTTATTTTATTTTTACCTCCTGAAAATATTTTATAGAAAATTACTTTTTGTATTTAAATATTAAATATTATTAATTAATACATATAATACATATTTTATAAATAATATAAATATATAGGTATATATTAATATACTTAGGATAAAAATACCAAAAAATGTATATATTTTATTTTTTATATTTAATACTAAAAAAATACCTTTTTTTTACAAATATACTATATTTTATTTTATTTTTGTATGTAAATAATAATTATTATGTGAATTAATTGATTAATATCCCTTTTTGATTAAAAATTAGGGTTTTACCCTAAATATGAAAATACTCCAAAAATAATACCTTTTTATCTTCTTTTTATTTTACATAAATAATACTTTTTTTTTCATACATATAGAAATCCTTTTTGCATTCTTGCATATTTGTTTTATTTCTATTTTATTTGTGCTTTTACTCATATTGTAAATATTCAAAGCAAATGATGTAATAGCTTAGATTCAATTTCTTGTCTAAATATCTCCCCATTTGAACATTTGTACCTCCCTCCCCATATTATTGTGTTGTAATAGTGTAGGAATTTAAATTTCGCACTTTATACGCTTTCTAAATACACCATGCTAGAGCTAGGGTTTGTATGTAAACAAAAAGAACAAAGTAGTTGGACCTAATCTCAAGATAAATAAGCATGAAAATGGACAACACATTTCACACTTGCACCCCTAGGGTATTCCACTTTGTTGCCTTCAAATAATTAGGCCATATTGTATGTTGAACTTCTTTGGGTAAAACAAACAATCAAATGATCATAGTCTCTCAAAATGTTGCCTAAATAAATGATCAAGTCCCTTTTAAAAGAAAATTGCCCAAAGACATTTAACACTATTGCAATTATGGTCTAAACGATGACCCGCGCCTGTCCCTTTCATCTCCTAACACAAGATTGTCCACCAAATGTAATGGTGGAACAAAATTGTTAAAAGGGTTAAAACATAGCATAAAACTTTGAGAACTTTAGGGTAGATAACTCTTAAGTACTTGTCAATTTGCAAAGAAAACACTTGCCTATTTTCAAACCACACTTCAACAACACTTTCAAAACAAACTTTCAAAAAACCTTGAAACATCTTTTTAAAAGAAAAAACACCTTTTGTAAAACATTTGAGTAAAGAATTGTTACAAGGGTAGCCTATACAAGGCATCTTTTCCAAACATTTTCAAAAACCACACACCGAGCACCATTTCAAACAATTGAAAACCAAGGCAAGTTTAATCTAAGCAAGTACCTAAGAGCCCATGGATAACCATGGATAGAAAGGGTGCTAATACCTTCCCTTTCTATAATCTACTCCCCGAACCCAAGAAAAATCTCAAAGGTTTTTGCTGTGCTTTTTAAACCTTTCCTTAGGATAAAATAAAAAGTCGGTGGCGACTCTTGCTCAACCGAAACATTTGCGAAAACAAACGCAAAACCACAGTCAGTTCTCCCACCGTATCACAGAACTGGCGACTCTGCTGGGGAATTTTATAAGTGGAGTAACCTTAGGGCTTAGATCACCCTCTTGCATGACTAATTGTTTGATTTGTTTGCTTTATACTTTGGCTCTATTGTTTGGGTTTGCAATCCTCCACCCGGATTTTGGGAAACATTCATAGATAGCAATACGTTGTGGAAACTGTGCGGGGTATACCGACACGGTCTAAGCAATAGCTATATTAGTGCGATATATTTGTGAGTACCGGTAACCCTTGAGTTCAATCAAGGAGAGTACGGGGCCGCTGAGTGATGTCACTAAGCACTAATGACCTAGAATCTTACTTGACCATCTTGGCCTTTTATTAGGGGTAGTGAGATGACCGGCTTTGGTGCAGTCTGAAGTTGGTAGATACTCGATACTACACTCATTGAGGGTTGTTTTCTTGGAATATTTTGGTCGCTAGTTAAGTGGCTAAACCAAAACAATGAACATTGAAAACAATCCAGTGATATTGAGCTCCTTAGAACCCGGTTACTATTTATAGGACAGGTTTTTAAGCCAACTACACTCAAGAGGGTACTTACCTATGAAACCCCATGCAAGCCTGAAACTAGGGTTTGGTGTGATTTGTTTGTACATATGTCTTGTACATACATCATAAACATCATAAAGCATCATATGCATTCACTAACCATTTCAAGGGTTTGGATCTTCATCTTTGTTCCTGTTTTGTAGGTCATGGAAATTCCTCGCAGAAATACCATTCAAGTCAACCTTGTGAGAATCTCTCCTCAACTCAAGGAGCTCACCTTAAGAATTCCGGAAAATTCATCCTTCAGTGAAAGACATGGTAGATTGCTCAGCCTAGTCAACACCAACATTGAAGAAGACATGATGAAAGTGCTATTCCAGTTCTTTGACCCTCTTCACCACTGTTTCACTTTCCCTGATTATCAGTTGGTACCCACTTTGGAGGAGTTTTCTCAACTCCTAAGAATCCATATCCTTAATCAACTACCCTTCAACGGTACGGAAAAGGAACCAAAGCCGGAAGATGTTGCTCGAGCATTACATCTACAACCATCCGACATCAAGGGGCATTGGGAAATCAGAAGCGGCGTCAAAGGATTCTTAGCAAAGTTCTTGTTTGAGAAGGCACAAGAATGTTGGAACTCATTGGACCTACAAGCCTTTGAAGAGATTGTGGCACTCCTTATCTACGGGTTGGTCTTGTTCCCAAATCCTGACCAATTGGTAGATGTCAACGCCGTCAAAATCTTCTTGTCCAGAAACCCAATACCAACATTGCTAGGAGACATCCTTCACTCATTTTACACACGAACAATGAGAAAGAGGGGTGTTCTCATGTGCTGTACTCCTATCCTTGCAAGGTGGTTTATTTCGCACCTTCCACAATCTGTCTTGAAGAATGACCAAGGTTCAAGGTGGTCCCAACGGTTGATGACTCTTACTCATTCTGATGTGCATTGGTGTTCTCGGTCCAGAGAAAATGTCATCATCGTCGATCGTTGCGGAGAATTTCCTAATGTTCCTTTACTTGGAATTAGGGGAGGTATCACCTACAAACCTTGCCTAACTTTGAGGCAATTTGGATATGCACGGAGGGATGGCCCTCATGATATGTTGATTCCTAGCCTAGTTTTTGACTTCGACAATGATGCACAAGGACTTCGCCAAAGATTCATCAGAGCTTGGGGAAAACTCAACAAGGTTGATAGCAAGACTCTGGGACACAAGAACTCCATCCCTCTTGAGCCCTATCTCAAGTGGGTACGAGCCCGAGCCCAAAGTCTAATGATGCCTTATCCTCATGTACTCCCAGTGATTAAAGAGCCCGTCAATGAAGGAGAGGTTCCCTACACCATCCTACATCCAGACATGCCTACATCGTGGGAGGAAATGCAGAAAAGTTGGATTCAGCTCAAGGAGGAACGGAACACTTTTGAAGCTAGCTACTACGCCAGTCAAAAGAAGGTTCTAGAGCTTACCCGCCGACTCCACGAGCAAGAGGCCCTCAACACCTACATCGCACCAAAGAGGATGCGCAATGTCTTTCTGCCTTAAGAAGTTTATTTTGTAATATTTGGCCCATGGGGCATTTATGTACTAACAAATTTCTTCTTATTAATATGACGTGCGTTCTTCTTTGTCTGAAACAATTTTGAATGTTCTAAATCCTTGAATGCATTGCATACATCAGCATACCATTCATCATGTGCATAAGCAGGTCTCACTCCAGGTTTCCTTATCTGTCTGCTGTTTATTTCAGTAGGATGGATCTCGAGCAAACAGTCAAAGACCTACAAGCTCAGAATGCATAGTTCCAGCAACTCCTGATGACTTTGGTTAAAAGTCAGGAGGATATCAAGACTCAATTGGGGAATAAGGACCCAGTAAAGAAGAAGAAAAAGAGGATTGGGGTGGCTACTTTGGGGAGAAGATTTGACAGAGAAGCTCGGAGAGCGCTTGAATTTCCTCCTACTTCTGATGAAGGGACTAGTAAAAGAGATGGAGTTGCGGTGCCTTCCGAGTCTGATGCAGAGGAAGAAGAGGTTGAAGAGGATGAAGATTATTCTGACCAGCAATATCCTCCAGCTGATGATAAATACAAGGGTTTAGAGGATAGATTGGCTGCCATGGAATTACAAAGAGTATCGGGTTTGGATTTTGAAGACTTGGGTTTAGTTGCCGGGATTGTGATTCCCCCAAAATTCAAAGTGTCAGTGTTTGTGAGGTATGATGGGCTGTCCTGCCCCAAAATGCATCTCAGGTCCTACGTGAGAAAGGTTCAACCCTATACAGCAGATAAAAACCTCTGGATTCATTTCTTTCAAGACAGCCTGTCGGGAGCTCAATTGGAGTGGTTTTATCAGCTAGAAGGAACCAGTGTCAGAAATTGGGAAGATTTGGCCACCGCTTTCTACAAACAATACCAGTATAATTCTGATCTTGCTCCTACTCGTACCCAACTTCAGGGTATGTCACTAGGAACAAGTGAGGGATTCAAAGAATATGCACAAAAATGTAGGGATTTGGCTGGCAGGGTGCAGCCTCCTTTAACCGACCGTGAACTCGTTGATATATTTCTTGGGACCCTATCTGGGCCATTTTTCAATCATCTAATTGGTAACTCTTCCGCGGGGTTTACCGATTTGATCTTAACAGGCGAAAGAATAGAAGCTGGCATCAAGTCAGGAAAGATTCAGAAGGGTGTTGCTGCAAGTGTTGAGAAGAAACCTTTTAAGAAGGAGACAACTATGGTATATTCTCAGAGAAGAGCAGGGAAGACGGAGTGTCGGCCAACTGTGGGGGCCGTAATGATTCAAAACACTCCGAGTGAGCAGCCTCGCTATAACCAGTCCAGACCAAATCAGCAACGAGTGGAACGGCCACAACGGCAGTTCACCCGTATTAATATGACTCCAGCGCAAGTGCTTCCCCACCTATTGAAGTTGAATCTTGCCACCATCAAGGAGGCAACAAAGAATGTGAATACGTCCTCTCCGCATTATCATGCCAATGCTAAATGTGCCTACCATTCAGACAGTGTTGGACACGACACCAATGATTGTTGGGCACTCAAGCATAAAATCCAAGACCTGATAGAGGCTAAGGAGGTAGATTTTGACGCTCCGGAGAAGCCTAATGTGATATCTGCACCTATGCCGAAGCACGGCCGAAATGTCAATGCCATTGAAGAAGATTTGTATGTTGCTGATGTCAGTGATCTGACTACTCCACTGCTAACCATTAAGTTGAATTTGTTAAAGGCCGGGATCTTTCCGGGATGTAAGGAAGACTGCTATTGTTGCTACTCTTTGCCGTTTGATTGTCCGCTACTGAAGAAAGGCATCCAAGGCCTTTTGGATAGTCGACAAATTTTGTTCGAAAAAGTTTCTGCTGTTCTAGTTCATACTGAAGATATCTCAATCATAACCATTCACGCCAATCTTTCCAAGGCCGTCAAAAAGCCTGTTAAGATTACACCAGCTGCAAAATCTGTTCCTTTGAAGATAACAATGCCAGGGCCTGTTCCCTATGTTTCTGAGAAGTCGACACCTTGGAACTATGGCGGTGACATCTACTACCATGGTATCAAGCAAATCGAGGTAATTGAAGAAAGTTCGGATGATGAAGAAGCCAGCATTAGTAACATTGCGGGCACCAGCAAAATCACCAGAAGCGGGAGAATATTTTCTCCAGAGATTGCCCCTCCAAGAGTAGTCTTTGGACCCTCATCAGCTAACAAAGTCATCCCTGCACCAATAAAGCTCTCTGCTAGAACTCCTCTGATTGAAGACGTTGTTGTTCCTAGTACTATCTCTCCTACCGCTGCTGACAAAGGTAAGGGAATCCAAGATGAGCCCGTCAGGACGAGGGCTTAACCCTTGGTAATCCCAGAAACCTCCAAGAAGGAAATGGATGAGATTTTGAGGATAATCAAGAGAAGTGATTACGATGTGGTGGAACAGTTAGGGCAAACCCCCTCCAAGATCTCCATGCTGGCACTACTACTTTGCTCAGAAGCGCACGCTAAAGCCCTGATAAAATTCCTGAAGGCAGCTCATGTGCCCCAGGAAACCTCTGCGGATCAATTTCAAAATTGCGTGGCTAGCCTGACTGCGGACAATGGACTAGGTTTTTCTGATGCCGACCTAACCCCTAAAGGCAGAAACCACAATGATGCTTTGCATATTTCAATCGAGTGTCGCGGAACCACTCTTGCACATGTTTTGGTTGATACCGGTTCGTCGCTGAATGTTTTGCCTAAGAAGGCCTTGGACCGACTAGATTGTGAAGGGTTGGAATTGAAGCCGAGTGATATTGTTGTCAGAGCTTTCGATGGGTCGAAGAGAATGGTCCATGGAGAGGTTGAAATTCCCATCAAGATAGGTACTGAGGTGTTTAAATCCACTTTCTATGTGATGGACATCCGTCCGTCATACTCTTGCTTGCTGGGTAGGCCTTGGATACACCATGCTGGGGCAGTCACCTCCTCCTTGCATCAGATGTTGAAGTATCCTGTCAAGGGAAAGATCATCACTGTCCATGGCGAAGAGGAGTACATGATTAGCCATTTAAATTCTTTCTGGTATGTGGAGGTTGAAGGAGAGTTCATTGAGACACCGTTTCAACATTTCGAAGAAGTCCTTCCTGAAATAGCAGTAGCGAAGTTGACGGCTGAGACACCAAGACAGATGGCCAGGATGGCATCTCTGGAGGATGCAAGGGCTGCAATAAAAGAAGGGAAGAATTCATCATGGGGGAAGTTACCTGACATTCCGCATAAGACTGACAAGTTTGGATTAGGGTTCACAACCGCTGGCCAGAAAGCTATGCGCCGTGCGAAGATTGAAAGGGCGCCAGTCAAAATTTCTCCCTACGGAATCAACGCCCTGGAAGAGGAGGACAAAGAAAGCAACATTGAAGAGTGGATTTATCCAACTGTCATAGGAGGATTGAGAAATTGGGAGGCTAAGGACTTTGTCCCCATCACTTTTATTCACCAGTAATTTACCTGTTAAACATTTCCTATTTGGTCTGTAATATTTACTTTCAAACAATCCGTACACTATCTTTTCACCTCCTGCCTTGCCCGGGGCATGTAGGTCTACTTGTAAGGGTTTTGATTATTTCTCATATTCATATGCCATGTTTAATGATTCATTGGACGTTTTTCATTTGATAAACTGCTTATGTTCATTTTCTTTCCTTTTGCATTTTTTGTTTAAGGATGGCTATCCCTTACACACACCCACACTCACCAATGCAGGTACCCATCCACTCCGGATTCCATGGGTGACTATTCTGCTGTATCTTTCAATAACTCTGAAGATCTGGTCAATCTAGCCGAGTATGAAGATGACGAAGGTTGTGAAGTACCCGGGGAACTAGCCAGACTTCTGCAACAAGAGGAAAGGGCCATCCTACCGCATGAAGAGCCGTTGGAAACTGTTAACTTGGGAACCGAGGAGGACCGGAAGGAGGTGCAAGTGGGTGCCAATCTGGAACCAAAAGTCAAGGAGCGCTTGGTACAGTTGTTGAATGAGTATGTTGAAATCTTCGCTTGGTCCTATGAAGACATGCCGGGTCTAGACACAGACATCGTGGTTCACCGTCTCCCCACAAGAGAGGATTGTCCACCAATCAAGCAAAAAGTTCGCCGAATGAGGCCTGACATGTCCGAAAAGATCAAGGCGGAAGTAATGAAACAATTTGATGCTGGCTTTCTGGATGTTACGTCCTATCCTCAATGGGTCGCTAACATCGTGCCAGTACCGAAGAAAGATGGCAAAGTCAGAATGTGTGTGGACTACCGGGATTTGAATAGGGCCAGCCCTAAAGATGATTTCCCGCTACCTGATATTGACATCTTGATCGACAATACAGCTCAGCATAAAGTGTTTTCCTTCATGGACGGATTCTCGGGCTACAATCAGATCAAAATGGCTCCCGAGGATATGGAGAAAACAACTTTTGTCACACAATGGGGCACTTTCTGTTACAAGGTGATGCCGTTCGGGCTGAAGAACGCAGGGGCAACTTATCAACGCGCCATGGTAGCTTTATTTCATGATATGATACATCATGAGATTGAAGTTTACGTAGACGATATGATAGCTCGGTCACAAACAGAGGAAGAGCACCTTGAACATCTGGAGAAGCTGTTTGCCAGATTGAAAGAATACAAGCTCAGGCTGAATCCAAGTAAATGCACTTTTGGAGTTAGGTCTGGTAAACTCCTGGGATTCATTGTAAGTAACAAAGGCATTGAAGTCGATCTGGCAAAAGTGAAAGCAATACAAGAGATGCCTGCTCCCCATACTGAAAAGGAGGTTAGAGGATTCTTGGGGCGCATAAACTATATTGCCAGATTCATCTCACATCTGACTTCTACCTGCGAGCCAATTTTCAAACTCTTGAAAAAAGATCAGGTAGTGGAATGGAACGACGATTGTCAAGCTGCTTTTGATAGAATCAAGGAGTATTTGCTAGAACCTCCCATTCTGATGCCACCCGTCGAAGGAAGACCATTGATCATGTATTTGACCGTCTTGGATAACTCAATGGGGTGTGTTTTGGGCCAGCATGACGAGTCTGGTCGAAAAGAGCATGCTATTTATTACCTTAGCAAAAAGTTTACCGACTGTGAGACTCGCTACTCACTGCTCGAGAAAACTTGCTGCGCTTTGGTATGGGCTGCTCGCCGACTAAGACAGTATATGTTGACTCATACTACCTTGTTGATTTCCAAGATGGATCCTATCAAGTATATCTTCGAAAAGCCCGCTTTATTTGGAAGGATAGCTAGATGGCAAATGATCTTAACTGAGTATGACATCCAATACACCACCCAAAAAGCTATAAAAGGGAGTGTATTAGCTGACCATCTGGCTCATCAGGCTATCGAAGATTATCAACCCATGAGATTTGACTTCCCAGACGAGGACATCATGAATTTGGACAACATTGAAGGTGGCGGACCGTATGACGGACCCGAAAAGGGATCCCGATGGACCCTGTACTTTGATGGTGCTTCAAATGCACTTGGAAACGGCATTGGCGCAGTACTCATTTCTCCGGAAGGTTGTCACACGCCTTTCACGGCCCGACTTTGCTTCAGCTGCACAAACAACATGGCTGAGTATGAAGCTTGCATCTTTGGTCTCAAGGCTGCTATAGACTTGGGGATCAAATCTTTGATCGTATTCGGGGACTCGGCTTTGGTTATCAGTCAAATCAAAGGAGACTGGGATACCAAACATCCTAATCTTATCCCATACAAAGAACATGTCCTGACATTGTTGCCGCATTTCGAGCAAATTACCTTCGAGCATTTCCCACGAGAAGAGAATCAGCTAGCAGATGCTCTAGCCACAATGTCCTCCATGTTTAAACTCAACTGGGATAACGAGGCTCCCCAAATCACCATCAAGCGAATGGATGAACCTGCGCATTGTCATGAGATTAATACCGAAGAAGTAGTGGAACAACCCTGGTTCCATGAAATCAAAAGGTATCTCGAGACTAGAGATTATCCTGAAGGAGCTTCTGTAAATGACAAGAAGTTCTTAAGGAAATTCGCTGCTAAGTTCTTCCTGAGCAACGACATCCTTTACAAACGAAGCCATGATTGTGTATTACTCCGATGCGTAGATAAAGCTGAAGCAGAGTTGATCATGACTGATATACACAGTGGCACATTTGGCACTCACTTGAGCGGGCATACAATGGCTAAGAAGATCCTGATGGCAGGCTATTACTGGTCTACCATGGAAGCTGACTGCCATCAACATTCCCGTACTTGCCACAAGTGTCAAGTCTATGTCGACAAAGTTCATATCCCTCCGGTTCCTCTCAACGCCTTGACTGCTCCGTGGCCCTTTGCAATGTGGGGCATTGATATGATTGGAGAGATCAAGCCCACGGCTTCCAACGAACATCGCTTCATCCTGGTTGCTATTGACTACTTCACTAAATGGGTCGAAGCAGCTTCCTTCTCCGCTGTCACCAAAAATGTGGTTGCCCGCTTTATCAAGCAAAATCTCATATGTCGGTATGGTGTCCCAGACAGGATCATCACGGACAACGGTACAAATCTGAATAACACGATGATCACTGCTATATGCCAAGGTCAGGCATATCAAAAACGGATGATCAAGGCCTTCAATAAGAAAGTCAGACGTCAAGTGTATCAAGTCGGAGATCTCGTAATCAAGCGGATTATCTTGCCGCAAAATGATCCCAGGGGAAAATGGACTCCTACATATGAAGGACCGTTTGTGATCAAGAGCATATTTTCTGGTGGTGCAATGATTCTGACCACCATGGACGGCGACGATTTGCCGCACCCTGTGAACGCAGACATAGTCAAAAGATACTGCGCATAAAATAACCCGACAAGTCGAAAACCCGAAAGGGCGGCTTGGGCAAAAATGGGCATTCCGGTGGATCGAAAACCCGAAAGGGCTATTCAGGCAAAAATTAGGGATAAAAACAAAAAAATCTGTACACCCGGCAAGTCGAAAACCCGAAAGGGCGGCTTGGGCAAAAAGGGGTTTCCCGGTGGATCGAAAACCCGAAAGGGCGATTCAGGCAAAAGTTAGGGAATTAAAGCGTATGACTATGTCTCGTCGGATCACTTCAAAAACAATCTCTTCATCAACCAGTTCCGGGTTTCTGATCAATCCAGTCATCGGAGAACGAAGCATTGAATGGACAGATATTCAAAGTTGTGAAGGCTGTAGCAGAATGGAATCCCATGAAATTATTTCACATAGCCATATTTATTTTGTATAAATTTTTCAAATATTTACGACAAAATCCTCTTACTAGGATGATTGTCTCCTTTGTACAAATATACTCAAAGAAAATCAATACAAATACTTTTCCCAGAAATTTGTGTCATTTCCTTTTCTTTTCTCTTGCACTATTTGTTTTATTTTGAGAAACGTCCAATGTTTTGTTAAATATGCATATGCATTTGAAACATAATCATTTTCTTATGAGTCGGGAAAGAGGATTACCGATAGGTCGAAGGTACAGTTGGATATCTTGATACCCTTCAAAGGAAACCCCCGGGAGATTTGGAATCCATATCCCTAGCAAATCTTGAAACTCACCCCCAGTAGATGCTGGAAGCTTATTCCCTGCAGAGTACGGACGTCTCTCCCGAGTCTTATTCAAAGTTATTCCTCACAAGGCCTTATAACTGGGTTATCCTCAGCTAACAACCACGGAAGATCGCACTCGCCAGAATTCTTCCTATCCCCAACGGAGTTCATCAAAATTCCCCAGCAGTAACTTATCTTTGCAAATCCCCAGCCAGAGAATCCTCCGGAATTCAATTCCCCTTAGAGTTTAAGTTTCAGTATCCCCAGCGGAGCCAGACCATTGAACCTTCTCCCCACAGAGTTTTAGGAGAATAAATCTTGAGTTCCCCAGTGAAGTCGCCAGAGACACTTCCCACCAAATTGAAGATTCCCGGTCTCGTATCCCCAGCATAAGTCTTCTAGATTGGTACTCCCCAGTAGAAGTCATCAGGAATTCCCCAAAGGTTTGGTATACAACCCAAGCTCCTTATTCCCCCAGTCACAGCCAAGGAATTGTTCTTCCCGGCAGCAGTCGGGGTGCTTTTATCTTCAGCCATCCAAGATTCATCTATCCCCAGCAAGACAACTCATCAGTTTACATGCGCATTCATTACATTCATGTCATAAACATTGATGTAACATATATTGCATCATACATTTCATGCAACATAATTTTGTGTCTAGCTAACATTTTGTCCTTTTCAGGATAAGAGTAAAAAGCTATCCTTAACAGTTTCAGATGCAGTTTTACACGGACTCATCATCAAGCAACCTTATACCGGTTCCTGTTCAAATTCAAGATTTCTGAAAACAGTTTACGGGTTCTCCAAGTAACGGATGTTAACCTATCACTTGTTCAGATTCTTCTCAAGACTTCTGAAAACAGTTTACGGATTCTTCCCAACAACGGATGTTAATCTACCAACTTGTTCAGACTCTTATCAACCCTTGAAAACAGTTTACGGACGCTTCCCAACAATGGACGCTGCTCTATTGCTTATTCAACTCCAAGATTTCTGAAAACAGTTTACGGGTTCTCCAAGTAACGGATGTTAACCTATCACTTGTTCAGATTCTTCTCAAGACTTCTGAAAACAGTTTACGGATTCTTCCCAACAACGGATGTTAATCTACCAACTTGTTCAGACTCTTATCAACCTTTGAAAACAGTTTACGGACGCTTCCCAACAACGGACGCTGCTCTATTGCTTATTCAACTCCAAGATTTCTGAAAACAGTTTACGGGTTCTCCAAGTAACGGATGTTAACCTATCGCTTGTTCAGACTCTTCTCAAAACTTCTGAAAACAGCTTACGGATTCCTCCCAACAACGGATGTCAATCTATTGCTTATTCAGACCCCCAGTTTGAAGATGGTCCAAAGCTTGGACACCTTCCTGATATTCCCTTCCAGATGGCATCTCTAAGCCCATCTCCAAATGGCATCTCTAAGCCCATTCCCGCATCCATTGCTTTGACGAGTGCAAATTTCCGGGCACTCTAGTGTCCAATCTCCTTTTACCCTCGAGTCATGAAAGGCAAGCTTGCCAATCTAACTCTTCAGATTCAACAAGATTGAACAGGGGCAACTGTTGTACCCCAAAATTTTCCCTCCTATTTCTCAATGATTTCTCATCACAAAACCTTTGAAGCCCCAAGATCCAGTTAAGGTTTCATCTGCTCAAGACTTCTCCTTGCACTGTGGATCCAAACTAGGGTTTGTGTTTGAACAAAGATGTCTTGACCCAAAATGCCTAAGATGACTTTCATGCTTCTTGTTGGACTCCCAAGTTTATCCATACCAAGTTTCAAGTCTTGATTCCAAGTTTTGCCCAGTCAATTGGACAGTTGACCTAAAAATCAACTATATTGAAGAAAAAGTCAACTGTGGCCAATTGACAGTCAAATCTCATGAAAATTGACCCACATCAACATTATGAACTCATATGGACCATTTGATCAAGTTTGGATCACAATTCCACAAGAAATTTGATCAGATCACCAAAAGGGCAAAATGGTCATTTTTAGGGTTTTGACTGCACAAGGGCAATTTTTGACTGTTTGACCCAACCAATGGAAAACCAAGCTCACATATGGACTCTAGGACCCCATGGAATTATCTTGACATGCTCAACAAACTCAAAAGATCCCAAGTACACAAGATTGACAGTTGAATTTCCCAGTCAATTGATCAATTTTGACTGTATACTGAAAAGTCAAACTTTGACTTTTTGGTCAAAATCAAGAGTCAAGATTCATTTTTCATCAAAACATGCCAAATCATGAAACTTTTTCATCAAGAAATCACAAAATGCAAATTAGGGTTAGAAATTAGAATTTTTCATAACTTAGAATTTTTCTAAGTTATGAAAAACCCTAATTTTTCCCCAACTTTTCCCCACTTTTTCACCAAGATCCATTTCGATTCAAACAAAAGTCAAAACATGAAAGTTGTAGCTTGTTGCATAATCTACAACTTTGATTCACAAAGTTTTCCCATTTGAGGCTTGTATCTCAAGTTACAAATTTTTGAATAAGGGCACTAAACCATTCTTAACTTAGTGAATTTTTGACCTATTTTGACAAGGTTTTCTACCCTACTTCAAGGCCATTTTCCATACACTTCCACTTGGAATTTCAATTTGCATTTCAAAGATGGATTGTAGTACACATTCCAAGCTTTCCAAAATGTCCAAGAAATCATCAAACAACCTCATAACTTGAGAGAATCGAATTTCACAATTGGGCAAAAACTCACTTTTGAATTGGCTATTTTTCATGTTCATCATTTGTGCAAACTTCTCAAACCAGCATGCCCCTTGGTTACAGGTCCTAAAACCATCCAGCACTCAATAATTTAATGCATGTTCATTGTGATAAGACCTTGTTTCATGAGCTAAAGCATTGTATGATGGATTAATCCCAATTTAGATAAAGCATTCTTTCCATTTTTGCAAAAGTTTCACTTTATGTCCAATTACAAATCCACAAGTACAAACCAAATCCAATTGGCACAAGATCATGGGCAAATCACTCTGATCAAGGAGATATTATGCAGCTCATTAGGGGTCCCCTACTTGTCTAAAACACCAAGTTGGTTTTGCTTGCTTAAGTGTGAAGAAAAGTGCCATAACATAGGACATCTTTCATCTCAGCATTAGAACATAGAAGCAAATATTGTAGACACATTCCAAACATCCCAACCAAGCTTTTGCACGACCCTAGCACCTCTAAAACACTCCCAATCTCAGAATCATCTTCAAACTGCAAAAACAGGGCAAGGCCTGCAGTTTGAGTGTCATCTCCCATTTCCCTCAAGCTCTCTTGCCCAAACCAGTTCACATACATTCCCTAGCACCTATGCAAGCTAACCAAAAGCAAAAGCACGACCTGTAATCCCTCTAACCACTTCCACCATTTTCAGTTTCTTGTTTTGCAGGTTAAGTGCTCTAGCACGATTCAGAAGCTTTCAAGACAAAGTAAACATTGGAATAGCATCCCTGGACCTCAAGGAAGCTTTTCCAATCATCACCTTGCACTGAAAGCTCCCTCATTGCCAGATAGAACTTCAGCTGAACAGGTATCTTGGTGAACTTCTATCTCTCTTATCAAGCATCATTAGCTCTAAGTTTGTGAATAAACAATGTTCTACTTATGCCACTGAACATGTACATGTTTTTACTTTTCATTTCTTTTGCTTGAGCTGTGAGAATTTGAGGTTTGAAAATGGCAGAAAATCTAGGTTAGGATTTGGGGGAGAAGAAATTCTCCCTTATCTTAGAGAGTTAGATCAAGTTCTACATATGGTTGGATTCGTCTCTTCATGCTGAACATATTTTATGTTATGAGTTTTCATTGAAAAGCCAGGAATCAGGAGTTGGAAGATGAAGAACAGGGCGCGCGTTTTTTGAATGTTGTTGTACAGAGGTTGAAGAAAGGTCTTCCTGGGCTGGGCCTAAGTTGACTTTCCTTTTTACACCACCCTTTTTGGTTTTACACCCCTGAGCCCATTTGCTTCATTTTTAATGTTTTTTGACTTTTTTTTTTAGTTGACTCATTTATTTTTTCTCAGCATATTAAAAATTTAAAAATATTTTTTCTCATCATTTTTGATTTTATTAGGTTTTTGTTTGATTTTTCTTTTGGTTTGTACATAAATGAATAAATATACACTCTTTTGTTTAAAGTAATAAAATAGTACAAATATACTTTTACACATTTTTATTTTATTTTTACCTCCTGAAAATATTTTATAGAAAATTACTTTTTGTATTTAAATATTAAATATTATTAATTAATACATATAATACATATTTTATAAATAATATAAATATATAGGTATATATTAATATACTTAGGATAAAAATACCAAAAAATGTATATATATTTTTTTATATTTAATACTAAAAAAATACCTTTTTTTTACAAATATACTATATTTTATTTTATTTTTGTATGTAAATAATAATTATTATGTGAATTAATTGATTAATATCCCTTTTTGATTAAAAATTAGGGTTTTACCCTAAATATGAAAATACTCCAAAAATAATACCTTTTTATCTTCTTTTTATTTTACATAAATAATACTTTTTTTTTCATACATATAGAAATCCTTTTTGCATTCTTGCATATTTGTTTTATTTCTGTTTTATTTGTGCTTTTACTCATATTGTAAATATTCAAAGCAAATGATGTAATAGCTTAGATTCAATTTCTTGTCTAAATATCTCCCCATTTGAACATTTGTACCCCCCTCCCCATATTATTGTGTTGTAATAGTGTAGGAATTTAAATTTCGCACTTTATACGCTTTCTAAATACACCATGCTAGAGCTAGGGTTTGTATGTAAACAAAAAGAACAAAGTAGTTGGACCTAATCTCAAGATAAATAAGCATGAAAATGGACAACACATTTCACACTTGCACCCCTAGGGTATTCCACTTTGTTGCCTTCAAATAATTGGGCCATATTGTATGTTGAACTTCTTTTGGTAAAACAAACAATCAAATGATCATAGTCTCTCAAAATGTTGCCTAAATAAATGATCAAGTCCCTTTTAAAAGAAAATTGCCCAAAGACATTTAACACTATTGCAATTATGGTCTAAACGATGACCCGCGCCTGTCCCTTTCATCTCCTAACACAAGATTGTCCACCAAATGCAATGGTGGAACAAAATTGTTAAAAGGGTTAAAACATAGCATAAAACTTTGAGAACTTTAGGGTAGATAACTCTTAAGTACTTGTCAATTTGCAAAGAAAACACTTGCCTATTTTCAAACCACACTTCACAAACACTTTCAAAACAAACTTTCAAAAAACCTTGAAACATCTTTTTAAAAGACAAAACACCTTTTGTAAAACATTCGAGTAAAGAATTGTTACAAGGGTAGCCTATACAAGGCATCTTTTCCAAACATTTTCAAAAACCACACACCGAGCACCATTTCAAACAATTGAAAACCAAGAAAAGTTTGATCTAAGCAAGTACCTAAGAGCCCATGGATAACCATGGATAGAAAGGGTGCTAATACCTTCCCTTTCTATAATCTACTCCCCGAACCCAAGAAAAATCTCAAAGGTTTTTGCTGTGCTTTTTAAACCTTTCCTTAGGATAAAATAAAAAGTCGGTGGCGACTCTTGCTCAACCGAAACATTTGCGAAAACAAACGCAAAACCACAGTCAGTTCTCCCACCGTATCACAAAACTGGCGACTCTGCTGGGGAATTTTATAAGTGGAGTAACCTTAGGGCTTAGATCACCCTCTTGCATGACTAATTGTTTGATTTGTTTGCTTTATACTTTGGCTCTATTGTTTGGGTTTGCAATCCTCCACCCAGATTTTGGGAAACATTCATAGATAGCAATACGTTGTGGAAACTGTGCGGGGTATACCGACACGGTCTAAGAAATAGCTATATTAGTGCGACATATTTGTGAGTACCGGTAACCCTTGAGTTCAATCAAGGAGAGTACGGGGCCGCTGAGTGATGTCACTAAGCACTAATGACCTAGAACCTTACTTGACCATCTTGGCCTTTTATTAGGGGTAGTGAGATGACCGGCTTTGGTGCAGTCCGAAGTTGGTAGATACTCGATACTACACTCATTGAGGGTTGTTTTCTTGGAATATTTTGGTCGCTAGTTAAGTGGCTAAACCAAAACAATGAACATTGAAAATAATCCAGTGATATTGAGCTCCTTAGAACCCGGTTACTATTTATAGGACAGGTTTTTAAGCCAACTACACTCAAGAGGGTACTTACCTATGAAACCCCATGCAAGCCTGAAACTAGGGTTTGGTGTGATTTGTTTGTACATATGTCTTGTACATACATCATAAACATCATAAAGCATCATATGCATTCACTAACCATTTCAAGGGTTTGGATCTTCATCTTTGTTCCTGTTTTGTAGGTCATGGAAATTCCTCGCAGAAATACCATTCAAGTCAACCTTGTGAGAATCTCTCCTCAACTCAAGGAGATCACCTTAAGAATTCCGGAAAATTCATCCTTCAGTGAAAGACATGGTAGATTGCTCAGCCTAGTCAACACCAACATTGAAGAAGACATGATGAAAGTGCTATTCCAGTTCTTTGACCCTCTTCACCACTGTTTCACTTTCCCTGATTATCAGTTGGTACCCACTTTGGAGGAGTTTTCTCAACTCCTAAGAATCCCTATCCTTAATCAACTACCCTTCAACGGTACGGAAAAGGAACCAAAGCCGGAAGATGTTGCTCGAGCATTACATCTACAACCATCCGACATCAAGGGGAATTGGGAAATCAGAAGCGGCGTCAAAGGATTCTTAGCAAAGTTCTTGTTTGAGAAGGCACAAGAATGTTGGAACTCATTGGACCTACAAGCCTTTGAAGAGATTGTGGCACTCCTTATCTACGGGTTGGTCTTGTTCCCAAATCCTGACCAATTGGTAGATGTCAACACCGTTAAAATCTTCTTGTCCAGAAACCCAATACCAACATTGCTAGGAGACATCCTTCACTCATTTTACACACGAACAATGAGAAAGAGGGGTGTTCTCATGTGCTGTACTCCTATCCTTGCAAGGTGGTTTATTTCGCACCTTCCACAATCTGTCTTGAAGAATGACCAAGGTTCAAGGTGGTCCCAACGGTTGATGACTCTTACTCATTCTGATGTGCATTGGTGTTCTCGGTCCAGAGAAAATGTCATCATCGTCGATCGTTGCGGAGAATTTCCTAATGTTCCTTTACTTGGAATTAGGGGAGGTATCACCTATAACCCTTGCCTAGCTTTGAGGCAATTTGGATATGCACGGAGGGATGGCCCTCATGATATGTTGATTCCTAGCCTAGTTTTTGACTTCGACAACGATGCACAAGGACTTCGCCAAAGATTCATCAGAGCTTGGGGAAAACTCAACAAGGTTGATAGCAAGACTCTGGGACACAAGAACTCCATCCCTCTTGAGCCCTATCTCAAGTGGGTACGAGCCTGAGCCCAAAGTCTAATGATGCCTTATCCTCATGTACTCCCAGTGATTAAAGAGCCCGTCAATGAAGGAGAGGTTCCCTACACCATCCTACATCCAGACATGCCTACATCGTGGGAGGAAATGCAGAAAAGTTGGATTCAGCTCAAGGAGGAACGGAACACTTTTGAAGCTAGCTACTACGCCAGTGAAAAGAAGGTTCTAGAGCTTACCCGCCGACTCCACGAGCAAGAGGCCCTCAACACCTACATCGCACCAAAGAGGATGCGCAATGTCTTTCTGCCTTAAGAAGTTTATTTTGTAATATTTGGCCCATGGGGCATTTATGTACTAACAAATTTCTTCTTATTAATATGACATGCGTTCTTCTTTGTCTGAAACAATTTTGAATGTTCTAAATCCTTGAATGCATTGCATACATCAGCATACCATTCATCATGTGCATAAGCAGGTCTCACTCCAGGTTTCCTTATCTGTCTGCTGTTTATTTCAGTAGGATGGATCTCGAGCAAACAGTCAAAGACCTACAAGCTCAGAATGCATAGTTCCAGCAACTCCTGATGACTTTGGTTAAAAGTCAGGAGGATATCAAGACTCAATTGGGGAATAAGGACCCAGTAAAGAAGAAGAAAAAGAGGATTGGGGTGGCTACTTTGGGGAGAAGATTTGACAGAGAAGCTCGGAGAGTGCTTGAATTTCCTCCTACTTCTGATGAAGGGACTAGTAAAAGAGATGGAGTTGCGGTGCCTTCCGAGTCTGATGCAGAGGAAGAAGAGGTTGAAGAGGATGAAGATTATTCTGACCAGCAATATCCTCCAGCTGATGATAAATACAAGGGTTTAGAGGATAGATTGGCTGCCATGGAATTACAAAGAGTACCGGGTTTGGATTTTGAAGACTTGGGTTTAGTTGCCGGGATTGTGATTCCCACAAAATTCAAAGTGCCAGTGTTTGTGAGGTATGATGGGCTGTCCTGCCCCAAAATGCATCTCAGGTCCTACGTGAGAAAGATTCAACCCTATACAGTAGATAAAAACCTCTGGATTCATTTCTTTCAAGACAGCCTGTCGGGAGCTCAGTTGGAGTGGTTTTATCAGCTAGAAGGAACCAGTGTCAGAAATTGGGAAGATTTGGCCACCGCTTTCTACAAACAATACCAGTATAATTCTGATCTTGCTCCTACTCGTACCCAACTTCAGGGTATGTCACTAGGAACAAGTGAGGGATTCAAAGAATATGCACAAAAATGGAGGGATTTGGCTGGCAGGGTGCAGCCTCCTTTAACCGACCGTGAACTTGTTGATATGTTTCTTGGGACCCTATCTGGGCCATTTTTCAATCATCTAATTGGTAACTCTTCCGCGGGGTTTACCGATTTGATCTTAACAGGCGAAAGAATAGAAGCTGGCATCAAGTCAGGAAAGATTCAGAAGGGTGTTGCTGCAAGTGTTGAGAAGAAACCTTTTAAGAAGGAGACAGCTATGGTATATTCTCAGAGAAGAGCAGGGAAGACGGAGCGTCGGCCAAATGTGGGGGCCGTAATGATTCAAAACACTCCGAGTGAGCAGCCTCGCTATAACCAGTCCAGACCAAATCAGCAACGAGTGGAACGGCCACAACGGCAGTTCACCCGTATTAATATGACTCCAGCGCAAGTGCTTCCCCACCTATTGAAGTTGAATCTTGCCACCATCAAGGAGGCACCAAAGAATGTGAATACGTCCTCTCCGTATTATCATGCCAATGCTAAATGTGCCTACCATTCAGATAGTGTTGGACACGACACCAATGATTGTTGGGCACTCAAGCATAAAATCCAAGACCTGATAGAGGCTAAGGAGGTAGATTTTGACGCTCCGGAGAAGCCTAATGTGATATCTGCACCTATGCCGAAGCACGGCCGAAATGTCAATGCCATTGAAGAAGATTTGTATGTTGCTGATGTCAGTGATCTGACTACTCCACTGCTAACCATTAAGTTGAATTTGTTAAAGGCCGGGATCTTTCCGGGATGTAAGGAAGACTGCTATTGTTGCTACTCTTTGCCGTTTGATTGTCCGCTACTGAAGAAAGGCATCCAAGGCCTTATGGATAGTCGAAAAATTTTGTTCGAAAAAGTTTCTGCTGTTCCAGTTCATACTGAAGATATCTCAATCATAACCATTCACGCCAATCTTTCCAAGGCCGTCAAAAAGCCTGTTAAGATTACACCAGCTGCAAAATCTGTTCCTTTGAAGATAACAATGCCAGGGCCTGTTCCCTATGTTTCTGAGAAGTCGACACCTTGGAACTATGGCGGTGACATCTACTACCATGGTATTAAGCAAATCGAGGTAATTGAAGAAAGTTCGGATGATGAAGAAGCCAGCATTAGTAACATTGCGGGCACCAGCAAAATCACCAGGAGCGGGAGAATATTTTCTCCAGAGATTGCCCCTCCAAGAGCAGTCTTTGGACCCTCATCAGCTAACAAAGTCATCCCTGCACCAATAAAGCTCTCTGCTAGAACTCCTCTGATTGAAGACGTTGTTGTTCCTAGTACTATCTCTCCTACCGCTGCTGACAAAGGTAAGGGAATCCAAGATGAGCCCGTCAGGACGAGGGCTCAACCCTTGGTAATCCCAGAAACCTCCAAGAAGGAAATGGACGAGATTTTGAGGATAATCAAGAGAAGTGATTACGATGTGGTGGAACAGTTAGGGAAAACCCCCTCCAAGATCTCCATGCTGGCACTACTACTTTGCTCAGAAGCGCACGCTAAAGCCCTGATAAAATTCCTGAAGGCAGCTCATGGGCCCCAGGAAACCTCTGCGGATCAATTTCAAAATTGCGTGGCTAGCCTGACTGCGGACAATGGACTAGGTTTTTCTGATGCCGACCTAACCCCTAAAGGCAGAAACCACAATGATGCTTTGCATATTTCAATCGAGTGTCGCGGAACCACTCTTGCACATGTTTTGGTTGATACCGGTTCGTCGCTGAATGTTTTGCCTAAGAAGGCCTTGGACCGACTAGATTGTGAAGGGTTGGAATTGAAGCCGAGTGATATTGTTGTCAGAGCTTTCGATGGGTCGAAGAGAATGGTCCATGGAGAGGTTGAAATTCCCATCAAGATAGGTACTGAGGTGTTTAAATCCACTTTCTATGTGATGGACATCCGTCCGTCATACTCTTGCTTGCTGGGTAGGCCTTGGATACACCATGCTGGGGCAGTCACCTCCTCCTTGCATCAGATGTTGAAGTATCCTGTCAAGGGAAAGATCATCACTGTCCATGGCGAAGAGGAGTACATGATTAGCCATTTAAATTCTTTCTGGTATGTGGAGGTTGAAGGAGAGTTCATTGAGACAACGTTTCAACATTTCGAAGAAGTCCTTCCTGAAATAGCAGTAGCGAAGTTGACGGCTGAGACACCAAGACAGATGGCCAGGATGGCATCTCTGGAGGATGCAAGGGCTGCAATAAAAGAAGGGAAGAATTCATCATGGGGGAAGTTACCTGACATTCCGCATAAGACTGACAAGTTTGGATTAGGGTTCACAACCGCTGGCCAGAAAGCTATGCGCCGTGCGAAGATTGAAAGGGCGCCAGTCAAAATTTCTCCCTACGGAATCAACGCCCTGGAAGAGGAGGACAAAGAAAGCAACATTGAAGAGTGGATTTATCCAACTGTCATAGGAGGATTGAGAAATTGGGAGGCTAAGGACTTTGTCCCCATCACTTTTATTCACCAGTAATTTACCTGTTAAACATTTCCTATTTGGTCTGTAATATTTACTTTCAAACAATCCGTACACTATCTTTTCACCTCCTGCCTTGCCCGGGGCATGTAGGTCTACTTGTAAGGGTTTTGATTATTTCTCATATTCATATGCCATGTTTAATGATTCATTGGACGTTTTTCATTTGATAAACTGCTTATGTTCATTTTCTTTCCTTTTGCATTTTTTGTTTAAGGATGGCTATCCCTTACACACACCCACACTCACCAATGCAGGTACCCATCCACTCCGGATTCCATGGGTGACTATTCTGCTGTATCTTTCAATAACTCTGAAGATCTGGTCAATCTAGCCGAGTATGAAGATGACGAAGGTTGTGAAGTACCCGGGGAACTAGCCAGACTTCTGCAACAAGAGGAAAGGGCCATCCTACCGCATGAAGAGCCGTTGGAAACTGTTAACTTGGGAACCGAGGAGGACCGGAAGGAGGTGCAAGTGGGTGCCAATCTGGAACCAAAAGTCAAGGAGCGCTTGGTACAGTTGTTGAATGAGTATGTTGAAATCTTCGCTTGGTCCTATGAAGACATGCCGGGTCTAGACACAGACATCGTGGTTCACCGTCTCCCCACAAGAGAGGATTGTCCACCAATCAAGCAAAAAGTTCGCCGAATGAGGCCTGACATGTCCGAAAAGATCAAGGCGGAAGTAATGAAACAATTCGATGCTGGCTTTCTGGATGTTACGTCCTATCCTCAATGGGTTGCTAACATCGTGCCAGTACCGAAGAAAGATGGCAAAGTCAGAATGTGTGTGGACTACCGGGATTTGAATAGGGCCAGCCCTAAAGATGATTTCCCGCTACCTGATATTGACATCTTGATCGACAATACAGCTCAGCATAAAGTGTTTTCCTTCATGGACGGATTCTCGGGCTACAATCAGATCAAAATGGCTCCCGAGGATATGGAGAAAACAACTTTTGTCACACAATGGGGCACTTTCTGTTACAAGGTGATGCCGTTCGGGCTGAAGAACGCAGGGGCAACTTATCAACGCGCCATGGTAGCTTTATTTCATGATATGATACATCATGAGATTGAAGTTTACGTAGACGATATGATAGCTCGGTCACAAACAGAGGAAGAGCACCTTGAACATCTGGAGAAGCTGTTTGCCAGATTGAAAGAATACAAGCTCAGGCTGAATCCAAGTAAATGCACTTTTGGAGTTAGGTCTGGTAAACTCCTGGGATTCATTGTAAGTAACAAAGGCATTGAAGTCGATCCGGCAAAAGTGAAAGCAATACAAGAGATGCCTGCTCCCCGTACTGAAAAGGAGGTTAGAGGATTCTTGGGGCGCATAAACTATATTGCCAGATTCATCTCACATCTGACTTCTACCTGCGAGCCAATTTTCAAACTCTTGAAAAAAGATCAGGTAGTGGAATGGAACGACGATTGTCAAGCTACTTTTGATAGAATCAAGGAGTATTTGCTAGAACCTCCCATTCTGATGCCACCCGTCGAAGGAAGACCATTGATCATGTATTTGACCGTCTTGGATAACTCAATGGGGTGTATTTTGGGCCAGCATGACGAGTCTGGTCGAAAAGAGCATGCTATTTATTACCTTAGCAAAAAGTTTACCGACTGTGAGACTCGCTACTCACTGCTCGAGAAAACTTGCTGCGCTTTGGTATGGGCTGCTCGCCGACTAAGACAGTATATGTTGACTCATACTACCTTGTTGATTTCCAAGATGGATCCTATCAAGTATATCTTCGAAAAGCCCGCTTTATCTGGAAGGATAGCTAGATGGCAAATGATCTTAACTGAGTATGACATCCAATACACCACCCAAAAAGCTATAAAAGGGAGTGTATTAGCTGACCATCTGGCTCATCAGGCTATCGAAGATTATCAACCCATGAGATTTGACTTCCCAGACGAGGACATCATGAATTTAGACAACATTGAAGGTGGCGGACCGTATGACGGACCCGAAAAGGGATCCCGATGGACCCTGTACTTTGATGGTGCTTCAAATGCACTTGGAAACGGCATTGGCGCAGTACTCATTTCTCCGGAAGGTTGTCACACGCCTTTCACGGCCCGACTTTGCTTCAGCTGCACAAACAACATGGCTGAGTATGAAGCTTGCATCTTTGGTCTCAAGGCTGCTATAGACTTGGGGATCAAATCTTTGATCGTATTCGGGGACTCGGCTTTGGTTATCAGTCAAATCAAAGGAGACTGGGATACCAAACATCCTAATCTTATCCCATACAAAGAACATGTCCTGACATTGTTGCCGCATTTCGAGCAAATTACCTTCGAGCATTTCCCACGAGAAGAGAATCAGCTAGCAGATGCTCTAGCCACAATGTCCTCCATGTTTAAACTCAACTGGGATAACGAGGCTCCCCAAATCACCATCAAGCGAATGGATGAACCTGCGCATTGTCATGAGATTAATACCGAAGAAGTAGTGGAACAACCCTGGTTCCATGAAATCAAAAGGTATCTCGAGACTAGAGATTATCCTGAAGGAGCTTCCGTAAATGACAAGAAGTTCTTAAGGAAATTCGCTGCTAAGTTCTTCCTGAGCAACGACATCCTTTACAAACGAAGCCATGATTGTGTATTACTCCGATGCGTAGATAAAGCTGAAGCAGAGTTGATCATGACTGATATACACAGCGGCACATTTGGCACTCACTTGAGCGGGCATACAATGGCTAAGAAGATCCTGAGGGCAGGCTATTACTGGTCTACCATGGAAGCTGACTGCCATCAACATTCCCGTACTTGCCACAAGTGTCAAGTCTATGCCGACAAAGTTCATATCCCTCCGGTTCCTCTCAACGTCCTGACTGCTCCGTGGCCCTTTGCAATGTGGGGCATTGATATGATTGGAGAGATCAAGCCCACGGCTTCCAATGGACATCGCTTCATCCTGGTTGCCATTGACTACTTTACTAAATGGGTCGAAGCAGCTTCCTTTGCCTCTGTCACCAAAAATTTGGTTGCCCGCTTTATCAAGCAAAATCTCATATGTCGGTATGGTGTCCCAGACAGGATCATCACGGACAACGGTACAAATCTGAATAACACGATGATCACTGCATTATGCGAACATTTTAAGATTTATCATCACAATTCATCTCCCTATCGGCCGAAGATGAACGGTGTTGTTGAAGCTGCGAACAAAAACATTAAGAAGATCATTCAGAAAATGACAGTCACTTACAAGGACTGGCATGAGATGTTACCGTTTGCTCTGCATGGATACCGTACGACGACACGTACTTCAACTGGGGCAACCCCATTTTCTCTGGTTTATGGCATGGAAGCTGTTTTGCCTATGGAAGTCCAGATCCCTTCTCTAAGGATTATGAAGGATGCAGGTTTGAATGAAGATGATTGGATGCAGACCCGACTTGATCAACTCAATATGATCAACGAAAAGCGACTTGCTGCTATATGCCATGGTCAGGCATATAAAAAACGGATGATCAAGGCCTTCAATAAGAAAGTCAGACGTCAAGTGTATCAAGTCGGAGATCTCGTAATCAAGCGGATTATCTTGCCACAAAATGATCCCAGGGGCAAATGGACTCCTACATATGAAGGACCGTTTGTGATCAAGAGCATATTTTCTGGTGGTGCAATGATTCTGACCACCATGGACGGCGACGATTTGCCGCACCCTGCGAACGCAGACATAGTCAAAAGATACTACGCATAAAATAACCCGACAAGTCGAAAACCCGAAAGGGCGGCTTGGGCAAAAATGGGCATCCCGGTGGATCGAAAACCCGAAAGGGAGATTCAGGCAAAAATTAGGGATAAAAACAAAAAAATCTGTACACCCGGCAAGTCGAAAACCCGAAAGGGCGGCTTGGGCAAAAAGGGGTTTCCCGGTAGATCGAAAACCCGAAAGGGCGATTCAGGCAAAAGTTATGGAATTAAAGCGTATGACTATGTCTCGTCGGATCACTTCAAAAACAATCTCTTCATCAACCAGTTCCGGGTTTCTGATCAATCCAGTCATCGGCGAACGAAGCATTGAATGGACAGATATTCAGAGTTGTGAAGGCTGTAGCAGAATGGAATCCCATGAAATTATTTCACATAGACATCTTTATTTTGTATAAATTTTTCAAATATTTACGACAAAATCCTCTTACTAGGATGATTGTCTCCTTTGTACAAATATACTCAAAGAAAATCAATACAAATACTTTTCCCAGAAATTTGTGTCATTTCCTTTTCTTTTCTCTTGCACTATTTGTTTTATTTTGAGAAACGTCCAATGTTTTGTTAAATAGGCATATGCATTTGAAACATAATCATTTTCTTATGAGTCGGGAAAGAGGATTACCGATAGGTCGAAGGTACAGTTGGATATCTTGATACCCTTCAAAGGAAACCCCCGGGAGATTTGGAATCCATATCCCTAGCAAATCTTGAAACTCACCCCCAGTAGATGCTGGAAGCTTATTCCCTGCAGAGTACGGACGTCTCTCCCGAGTCTTATTCAAAGTTATTCCTCACAAGGCCTTATAACTGGGTTATCCTCAGCTAACAACCACGGAAGATCGCACTCGCCAGAATTCTTCCTATCCCCAGCGGAGTTCATCAAAATTCCCCAGCAGTAACTTATCTTTGCAAATCCCGAGCCAGAGAATCCTCCGGAATTCAATTCCCCTCAGAGTTTAAGTTTCAGTATCCCCAACGGAGCCAGACCATTGAACCTTCTCCCCACAGAGTTTTAGGAGAATAAATCTTGAGTTCCCCAGTGAAGTCGCCAGAGACACTTCCCACCAAACTGAAGATTCCCGGTCTCGTATCCCCAGCATAAGTCTGCTAGATTGGTACTCCCAAGTAGAAGTCATCAGGAATTCCCCAAAGGTTTGGTATACAACCCAAGCTCCTTATTCCCCCAGTCACAACCAAGGAATTGTTCTTCCCGGCAGCAGTCGGGGTGCTTTTATCTCCAGCAATCCAAGATTCATCTATCCCCAGCAAGACAGCTCATCAGTTTACATGCGCATTCATTACGTTCATGTCATAAACATTGATGTAACATATATTGCATCATACATTTCATGCAACATAATTTTGTGTCTAGCTAACATTTTGTCCTTTTCAGGATAAGAGTAAAAAGCTATCCTTAACAGTTTCAGATGCAGTTTTACACGGACTCATCATCAAGCAACCTTATACCGGTTCCTGTTCAAATTCAAGATTTCTGAAAACAGTTTACGGGTTCTCCAAGTAACGGATGTTAACCTATCACTTGTTCAGATTCTTCTCAAGACTTCTGAAAACAGTTTACGGATTCTTCCCAACAACGGATGTTAATCTACCAACTTGTTCAGACTCTTATCAACCCTTGAAAACAGTTTACGGACGCTTCCCAACAACGGACGCTGCTCTATTGCTTATTCAACTCCAAGATTTCTGAAAACAGTTTACGGGTTCTCCAAGTAACGGATGTTAACCTATCACTTGTTCAGATTCTTCTCAAGACTTCTGAAAACAGTTTACGGATTCTTCCCAACAACGGATGTTAATCTACCAACTTGTTCAGACTCTTATCAACCTTTGAAAACAGTTTACAGACGCTTCCCAACAACGGACGCTGCTCTATTGCTTATTCAACTCCAAGATTTCTGAAAACAGTTTACGGGTTCTCCAAGTAACGGATGTTAACCTATCGCTTGTTCAGACTCTTCTCAAAACTTCTGAAAACAGCTTACGGATTCCTCCCAACAACGGATGTCAATCTATTGCTTATTCAGACCCCCAGTTCGAAGATGGTCCAAAGCTTGGACACCTTCCTGATATTCCCTTCCATATGGCATCTCTAAGCCCATCTCCAAATGGCATCTCTAAGCCCATTCCCGCATCCATTGCTTTGACGAGTGCAAATTTCCGGGCACTCTAGTGTCCAATCTCCTTTTACCCTCGAGTCACGAAAGGCAAGCTTGCCAATCTAACTCTTCGGATTCAAGAAGATTGAACAGGGGCAACTGTTGTACCCAAAAATTTGCCCTCCTATTTCTCAATGATTTCTCATCACAAAACCTTTGAAGCCCCAAGATCCAGTTAGGGTTTCATCTGCTCAAGACTTCTCCTTGCACTGTGGATCCAAACTAGGGTTTGTGTTTGAACAAAGATGTCTTGACCCAAAATGCCTAAGATGACTTTCATGCTTCTTGTTGGACTCCCAAGTTTATCCATACCAAGTTTCAAGTCTTGATTCCAAGTTTTGCCCAGTCAATTGGACAGTTGACCTAAAAATCAACTTTATTGGGGAAAAAGTCAACTACGGCCAATTGACAGTCAAACCTCATGAAAATTGACCCACATCAACATTATGAACTCATATGGACCATTTGATCAAGTTTGGATCACAATTCCACAAGAAATTTGATCAGATCACCAAAAGGGCAAAATGGTCATTTTTAGGGTTTTTGACTGCACAAAGGCAATTTTTGACTGTTTGACCCAACCAATGGCAAACCAAGCTCATATATGGACTCAAGGACCCCATGGAATTATCTTGACATGCTCAACAAACTCAAAAGATCCCAAGTACACAAGATTGACAGTTGAATTTCCCAGTCAATTGATCAATTTTGACTGTATACTGAAAAGTCAAACTTTGACTTTTTGGTCAAAATCAAGAGTCAAGATTCATTTTTCATCAAAACATGCCAAATCATGAAACTTGTTCATCAAGAAATCACAAAATGCAAATTAAGGTTAAAAATTAGAATTTTTCATAACTTAGAATTTTTCTAAGTTATGAAAAACCCTAATTTTTTCCCAACTTTGCCCCACTTTTTCACCAAGATCCATTTGGATTCAAACAAAAGTCAAAACATGAAAGTTGTAGCTTGTTGCATAATCGACAACTTTGATTCACAAAGTTTTCCCATTTGAGGCTTGTATCTCAAGTTACAAACTTTTGAATAAGGGCACTAAACCATTCTTAACTTAGTGAATTTTTGACCTATTTTGACAAGGTTTTCTACCCTACTTCAAGGGCATTTTCCATACACTTCCACTTGGAATTTCAATTTGCATTTCAAAGATGGATTGTAGTACACATTCCAAGCTTTCCAAAATGTCCAAGAAATCATCAAACAACCTCATAACTTGAGAGAATCGAATTTCACAATTGGGCAAAAACTCACTTTTGAATTGGCTATTTTTCATGTTCATCATTTGTGCAAACTTCTCAAACCAGCATGCCCCTTGGTTACAGGTCCTAAAACCATCCAGCACTCAATAATTTAATGCATGTTCATTGTGCTAAGACCTTGTTTCATGAGCTAAAGCATTGTATGATGGATTAATCCCAATTTAGATAAAGCATTCTTTCCATTTTTGCAAAAGTTTCACTTTATGTCCAATTACAAATCCACAAGTACAAACCAAATCCAATTGGCACAAGATCATGGGCAAATCACTCTGATCAAGGAGAGATTATGCAGCTCATTAGGGGTCCCCTACTTGTCTAAACACCAAGTTGGTTTTGCTTGCTTAAGTGTGAAGAAAAGTGCCATAACATAGGACATCTTTCATATCAGCATTAGAACATAGAAGCAAATATTGTAGACACATTCCAAACATCCCAACCAAGCTTTTGCACGACCCTAGCACCTCTAAAACACTCCCAATCTCAGAATCATCTTCAAACTTCAAAAACAGGGCAATGCCTGCAGTTTGAGTGTCATCTCCCATTTCCCTCAAGCTCTCTTGCCCAAACCAGTTCACATACATTCCCTAGCACCTATGCAAGCTAACCAAAAGCAAAAGCACGACCTGTAATCCCTCTAACCACTTCCACCATTTTCAGTTTCTTGTTTTGCAGGTGAAGTGCTCTAGCACGATTCAGAAGCTTTCAAGACAAAGTAAACATTGGAATAGCATCCCTGGACCTCAAGGAAGCTTTTCCAATCATCACCTTGCACTGAAAGCTCCCTCATTGCCAGATAGAACTTCAGCTGAACAGGTATCTTGGTGAACTTCTATCTCTCTTATCAAGCATCATTAGCTCTAAGTTTGTGAATAAACAATGTTCTACTTATGCCACTGAACATGTACATGTTTTTACTTTTCATTTCTTTTGCTTGAGCTGTGAGAATTTGAGGTTTGAAAATGGCAGAAAATCTAGGTTAGGATTTGGGGGAGAAGAAATTCTCCCTCATCTTAGAGAGTTAGATCAAGTTCTACATATGGTTGGATTCGTCTCTTCATGCTGAACATTTTTTATGTTATGAGTTTTCATTGAAAAGCCAGGAATCAGGAGTTGGAAGATGAAGAACAGGGCGCGCGTTTTTTGAATGTTGTTGTACAGAGGTTGAAGAAAGGTCTTCCTCGGCTGGGCCTATGTTGACTTTCCTTTTTACACCACCCTTTTTGGTTTTACACCCCTGAGCCCATTTGCTTCATTTTTAATGTTTTTTGACTTTTTCTTTTTTTAGTTGACTCATTTATTTTTTCTCAGCATATTAAAAATTTAAAAATATTTTTTCTCATCATTTTTGATTTTATTAGGTTTTTGTTTGATTTTTCTTTTGGTTTGTACATAAATGAATAAATATACACTCTTTTGTTTAAAGTAATAAAATAGTACAAATATACTTTTACACATTTTTATTTTATTTTTACCTCCTGAAAATATTTTATAGAAAATTACTTTTTGTATTTAAATATTAAATATTATTAATTAATACATATAATACATATTTTATAAATAATATAAATATATAGGTATATATTAATATACTTAGGATAAAAATACCAAAAAATGTATATATATATTTTTTTATATTTAATACTAAAAAAATACCTTTTTTTTTACAAATATACTATATTTTATTTTATTTTTGTATGTAAATAATAATTATTATGTGAATTAATTGATTAATATCCCTTTTTGATTAAAAATTAGGGTTTTTCCCTAAATATGAAAATACTCCAAAAATAATACCTTTTTATCTTCTTTTTATTTTACATAAATAATACTTTTTTTTCATACATATAGAAATCCTTTTTGCATTCTTGCATATTTGTTTTATTTCTATTTTATTTGTGCTTTTACTCATATTGTAAATATTCAAAGCAAACGATGTAATAGCTTAGATTCAATTTCTTGTCTAAATATCTCCCCATTTGAACATTTATACCCCCCTCCCCATATTATTGTGTTGTAATAGTGTAGGAATTTAAATTTCGCACTTTATACGCTTTCTAAATACACCATGCTAGAGCTAGGGTTTGTATGTAAACAAAAAGAACAAAGTAGTTGGACCTAATCTCAAGATAAATAAGCATGAAAATGGACAACACATTTCACACTTGCACCCCTAGGGTATTCCACTTTGTTGCCTTCAAATAATTGGGCCATATTGTATGTTGAACTTCTTTGGGTAAAACAAACAATCAAATGATCATAGTCTCTCAAAATGTTGCCTAAATAAATGATCAAGTCCCTTTTAAAAGAAAATTGCCCAAAGACATTTAGCACTATTGCAATTATGGTCTAAACGATGACCCGCGCCTGTCCCTTTCATCTCCTAACACAAGATTGTCCACCAAATGCAATGGTGGAACAAAATTGTTAAAAGGGTTAAAACATAGCATAAAACTTTGAGAACTTTAGGGTAGATAAGTACTTGTCAATTTGCAAAGAAAACACTTGCCTATTTTCAAACCACACTTCACAAACACTTTCAAAACAAACTTTCAAAAAACCTTGAAACATCTTTTTAAAAGACAAAACACCTTTTGTAAAACATTCGAGTAAAGAATTGTTATAAGGGTAGCCTATACAAGGCATCTTTTCCAAACATTTTCAAAAACCACACACCGAGCACCATTTCAAACAATTGAAAACCAAGGCAAGTTTGATCTAAGCAAGTACCTAAGAGCCCATGGATAACCATGTATAGAAAGGATGCTAATACCTTCCCTTTCTATAATCTACTCCCCGAACTCAAGAAAAATCTCAAAGGTTTTTGCTGTGCTTTTTAAACCTTTCCTTAGGATAAAATAAAAAGTCGGTGGCGACTCTTGCTCAACCGAAACATTTGCGAAAACAAACGCAAAACCACAGTCAGTTCTCCCACCGTATCACACCGAGCTTTGTTTTTTCTTCAAAACAGATCAAGGAAGGTGCGACATAAACCACCTAGACAACAATGGTATGCAACACATAAGGATCCCTCTTCTCTTCATGGTACAAGTGTGAAGAGAGTGCAAAATGTCTCCAAGCAAGGTAGGCATGGAGTTACGAGAGAAAAAAACTTTGGCCGTATTCACATCTGTAAGTTGGTCTGGATTAGGGAATAGTACCAACCCATAGATTAGAAGAGCCAAAACTTCTTCAAAATCTTGCAAATTTAGAGCATCCCAAAACTTTTGAGCCTTCTCAAACAGAAACTTGGCTATGAAATCCTTGACTCTGCTCCTTGTTTCCTAGTTGGTTACAATGTCAGGCCGTTGCAAATGTAAGGTTAATGCGATCTCTTAAGGTCACGGCTCTTTCTCTAGACCGGTGAAAGACATTTGATCAACAATAGGCACTCCCAATAGTTGAGAAAACTCTTCCATCATTGGCACCAATTGATAATCAGGAAATGTGAAAGAATTATGTTTAGGGTCAAAGAATTGAAAGAGCACACCCATCATTTTCTCTTCAAAGCTTGAGGTGGCCAAGTTGAGAAGTCGACCATATCTTCGGGTGAATAGGGAATTCTCAGGAACCATTGATTCTAACTCTTTGAGTTGAGGAGGCACCTTTACAAAGTTGATTCGGATGGTTTTTCTGCAAATGGAGTCCATGTCCTACAAAACAAAAACAAATATCCCAAGGTCCTTGAAATGGTTACTGCAAATGCTATGGTATGATGTCATGATGTTATGTACAAATAATCATATACAAGTAAAGCAAACAAGTCCTTAAGTTTAGGCTTGCATGGGGTTTATAGGTAAGTACCCTCTTGAAGTTTAGTTGGTTCAACCTATCCTAGAAAGTAATCGAGTTATAGGGAATCCCAATATTATTGATCTTTCTTCATTGGGCATTGTCTCAGCACAATCAATCTTTTCTTGCAGCCGAAATATCCCAAAAGTATAATCTCAATGAGTGTAGTATTGAGTATGAACCAATCTCCATCTTCCCACCGGAGTCGGCTATCTCACTACTTCCTAATGGCCAAGTTGTTTAACTAAAGGTTCTACGGTCAGTTAGTGCTTCATGACACCACACGGCGGCCCCGTATTCTTCTTGATTCAACACAAAGGATACTGGTATCCACAAATGTGTCACACTAACGTAGCTATTATTTCCACCATATCGGTCTACATCGTACAATCTCTATAATCTATTGCTACTTACCTAATAATGTTTCCAGATTCGGGTAGAGGATCTACTCAAAACCCAAACATGGACCCAAAAATGTAAAGAAAACAAGTCAAACAAATGAAAGCATTTAAAGGTGATCTAGTGTCTAAGGTAACCCCACTTTTAAGTATTTTCCCCAGCAGATTCATCAGTTCTATAATATGGTGGGAGAACTGACTTGGGTGTTTTGCGTTTTATCACAATTGTTGCGGATAGCTAGAGTCGCCACTGACTTTTCTTTTATCCAATAAAGGAAAGGGTGAAAAGAACAGGAAAGACCTTTTAAGAATTTTCTTGAGTTCGGGGGGTAGGTTATGAAAAGGGAAGGTGTTAGAACCCTTTTCATCCGTAGTTATCTACGAGCTCTTAGTTTCTAGCTCACTTTGAAATGATTTTGTAAATGTTTTTGTGTTTTGTGTAAGTTTGAAAATATTTTGAAAACGCATTTGTTTCATTAAACTTTGTAATGATTCTCGTTTCGGCGAGAATGTATACAATTTGTTGGTTTGAAAATAGTTTAAAGAGATGTTTGTTTTTGGAAAGATGTTTTAAAAGTGTGAGTGTGGAAATAGTTTTAGTTTGTGAGCAAGCAACTACGAGCGTTCTACCTAAATAAATCTTTGTTCTTTTCCTCCTCCTTTAGATAGTGTTATATTACCATTAGTTGGTAAGACACCATATCATTGGATGTGAAGGGGCAAGCGTGGGTCATCGTACAGTCATAGAAGACAACATTGTGAGATATCTTAGCAATTTATTGTAAGGGACTAAGGTCGTTTATCAAAGGCAACATCGAAGGGTCATCTGGGGACTACGATCTTGTAATCAAGGGTCTTTGTTAAAGTATCCCACATTTGAGGGACATGACTGTTTTATTCTAAGGAAATAAGTGTGGGTTAACCCTAGAGGTGAAAGTGTGCAAAGTGTATTGTTTTCATTTATTTTACTTGAATCAGGGTTGTCTACTTGTTTGATTTTAGTCTTTCCATACAAACCATAATTACTAACAATAATATTGAAAGCGATAAATTGCAGAAATTAAAAGTTCTACGCTATTACATCATTTTAGGGGATGGGAATACAAATTACAAATGGGGATGAAAGCAATTAAAACCTAATTACTATTATAACTATATTGAATAATGTCAAATAAAATGTACAAGAATATAAGATAATGTAAAAGAAAAGAAAATTGTTTTTTTTTATGGTTTCTTGTATGAAAAGTGGTTTAACCTAGTTAATAAAATTAATAATAATTCTAATGTCTAAATTAAATTAATTTAATTAAAAGAAAATTAAAACTTAAGTCTAAATTAATTAAGAAAAGAAGTTAATTTATTAGAAAAATATTTTTTTTGGTCTTTTTATTTAAAGGAAATAAAACTAAAGTGAAAATAAAAAATAACAATTTTAGTCTAAGTATTTAATTAAATATTTTTGGTATTTTTGATTAAAATAAAAAATAATAGTAGTAATAATAATATTTAAATAAAAAGAAAAGAAAATTAAAATTAAAATTAAAAGTCAGGGGGGTTTGAAAATGAATTATGGGGTCAGAAAGAAAAAACAGTTTCTTTTACTTAGGCCCAAGGCCTTTTTTGTTATCAAAATAAAAACAAAATAAAATAAAAAGAGAATGTTGGGCTACGTGGTAAAAAGTAAATAGGGGGTGATGGAAAGTAAAAATGGATGGCCCGGAGATGTGAGGTGTAACACCCCGTTTTTGATTAAATGTTAATTCGGTTATTTGAAATAAAAAAATATTCATAATGATGAAATACTATTTTGAGTAATATTAATTTGGTGTGTAGTAATATTTGACTTTGTTTGATTAATTGGCATGATTAGGTTTATATAGAATAAATATTATTTAGTGTAATATTGTTTAATAGGGTTATATATTATAATTTGAATTAAATAATTGTTGGGGCCAATTTGTACTTTTAGAAAGATAGAGGGAGGAAAGTTAGTAGTAGAAGGGAGTTTTATAAAAGAGAGAAAGAGAGTTAGTAAGAGTAGAAGAAGAAAAGAAAAGAGGAGAAAGAAGAAAGAAAAGAAGAGAAGAGGAGAAAGAGAACTAGGCTTGGAGTTACAACATCTCCATCATCTTGTTTCAAGAAAACCCATACCAAGGTAAGGGGTTTGATTCTCCATCTCATATTGTTAGGTTTTTGTATGATATATTTTGGATTTAGGGGTAAAAAATTGATAGTTGAATTTTTAGGGTTTTGTTGGTTGATTGTTAGAATGGTTTAGAAAAGTTGGATTAGGAGTATGGTTTGTGGGTGTATTAAGTGCTAGCTTGTGGAAATTAAGAGTATTGAAATGGGAAAGAAAACCATGGTAGTTGAATGAGAAAAACTCAAAAGAGTGGTGTTTTCACGCAGGCCTCACAACACGGGCCGTGTTGCAGCACACGGGTGCCCGTGTTGCTGCCCTGACTTGGCATTTCTTGGCTCGTTCTGGTGGCCTCTCAACACGGGCCGTGTTGCAGCACACGGGTGCCCGTGTTGATGCTTCTGTAGCCTCCAAAATTCTAATTTTCGCGCTTCCTTTAGAACCCGTTTGTGTTCCGATTTCGGTAGATTCGTCGACGGAGCAAGTTGCTCCGAATCCAAAGAAAATTGACGTGCTAGTGTAATCCGATGTGTAGCTTAACGTAGTGAAGTTCGTCTTGCAAAATTTCGACTTTTAAGAATCGACCCGATTTTAGTGCGAATGAAATAAGTTGAGTTTAATCCCAAATCTAACCGTTCGAGTTACATTCCGGTGACTCGATCGCGATGAGTAACATTGAGAATAATGCCGGTTCATTGATAATGACTTTATGTTGAAATATACTTTCCGATTTGGAATTGTTGATAGTTGATGGTTTATGTTTCGGTTGAGTAAGTAATCTTGTTTGTATACATTTTACTTGACGTTGAGATTGATAAATTATATGTATGCATGCATGTATAATAGTTGATGTTCCATTGGTTGGATTTGATGGCATGTGTATGTTAAGATCATTGTGAGTCTTAATTGCATGCATTGGTTATATTATACATTGCATGGCATGGTGGTCTTGAAACAGAGACGGTGGAACTTTGGGTCCACATTATCTAGACGGTGACCCTATTGTGGGAAAAGACGTAGTGACCTTGATCCGGAAGGGAAACATAGGTGGTGGAACTTTGGGTCCACAATATCTAGACGGTGACCCTTTTGTGGGAAAAGACGTAGTGACCTTGATCCGGAATGGAAACATAGGTGGTGGAACCTTGGGTCCACGAGTCGGTACCGCATTTGCATACGTTGAGTCGTGTTGGGAGTCACATGTATAATTGTGCATGATATGTATGTGTGTTGATGTGTTTGATTATGTGCCAATATTGTTGTTGTTTGAATTATGGTTATGTGCCAAGGATGTGAGTATTCGGATAATCGGTTTACATGGTTAACGTGTTGGAAATGGATTCCTTGAGTAAGGATGCTACAGGTGATAAAATGAACATGATCATTATGTATTGCTTTAATTATTGCCATTTCATTTACTTAAAATTACATGTTATATGATTATTGGAATTCTTACCCTTTTGTTGGCCAATGCTTTTGATGGCATTGTGCAGGTACCGAGGACGGTAGCGCGAGGCGCTAGCCAACGGATGCATTGGATTGCAATCTGTTTTTTTTATTAGAGTCGAGTCGATGCTCTGGTAGTAACAAATGGGGGGGGATTTATTAGTGTCGAACTCAATTATTTTGTATTTGGATTATGATGTATATAATCCTTATTTGTGTATATGATGTTTTGTATATGTGAGACTTGATAACATATGCTTATGTGAATTATGATGGCTTGATGCCTTGAATTATGTTTTGATTCCTCCATAAATGGAGATGATGTGAAATTATGAAACTCCGTTGCGTTTGCACGAGAGAATGAAGTAAATATTTATAGTATGTTTGTTTTGTGTTGGAATGCTTATACTTTCAAACATACCCTGTCTGTTTTTCCTTAAAAACTTTGGAATGTGATGTGTGTTGTGGCATCCCTTCCGTGCAATTTTATTTCTATGATTTTAATCTTTACCTTTAATTTAGGTATTTAGAAGGGGTGTTACAATAGTGGTATCAGAGCAGGTCGGTCTATCGGCCAGGTTGTTTATGTGTTTAATCCCTTTTAGTACGCGACATGTGTGTGAAACACTGTCGGTACTTGTTTGTTTCCTTTTCATTGTCTGCAGAGGTACGTGTGAAATAAGTGGGGGAGAAGTTTCTTCTCTGAAGTTTTGTGCAAGTGGTTGGTTCAGTATACCGCCGATTGTGGGATGTAAGTATTGCCGAGCAGTTGATGCTTCAAGCATGGTTATGTTTAAGTAGCTTGAGGGGTAAGATTGAAGATGATGTGTGGTTTGGTAACGATGGTTAATGCCACCTCATGATTGTCGACTGTCTACTGACAAATTGAGGGACTGATCATCCTTAATCTCTTGTTGATAGTAGTCGGGAATTATGTTGTTTGGGATAGACTTGTCTTGCCAACTTAATAGCATGTGAAGCAGATGAGTTGGCACAAGGCAGTGCATGGTTACTTGAGTTGTGGGTGAATTTGGATTTTGGTGAGAAATAAGATTTTTGGCAAGCGAGCTTCTTGTTGTGATTCTTCCGAAACCTTTTGTGGAAATGTGAGTGAATTACCACTGTAGTGCGAGGTGAAGTTTTGATGGATTTAGTTTCTGGAACTAGTGGGATTCGAAGTATCCTTAAGGGATGTTTGTTTCTGAATTAGAGTTGAAGAGTCAACTTGAATATTGGTTTTAGTAGAGTTTGTTTGTTCGAGTGGTTCGCCGTGGAGTGCGCCGATTGTGTTGCTCGAGAAGAGCAAAGGTTACCTAAGTTGGTGTGTCGTTTGTAGTCAAGGAATGAAGCGGATGTTGAGGACGAGTGTCTGCTTCAGAGGATTGATATTTAAGTGAAGCAGTTATTTGGAGTTTATGTGTTTAGTGAGATCGTTTTGAAGTCTGGCTGCCTATGGGTTAGTGTGAGGGTTGAAGATGTTCAGGTAATGCTTTTCAAGATAGTGTATGGTCCGGGCGAGTATCAGCTGATGTCATTAGTGTGACTAATGCGTCAGGTAAGATTTTGAAATGTTCCAACAGTACTCTCATGAGTAGCTGAAGAGTTGTTTCGTGTTCATGGATATTATTTGGTTTACATCAAGTTAAGGGATTATGGCAAGCATCAGAGTGTTGCGCTATCAGTAGTGGAGTTAGATTGGTGCATGTTGAGTCCTCTAAAGAAGGAGTTTTGGAACTGTTGAACGTGAGTGTCTTAAGTAAGCAACTTAGACAACAATATTTTGGACAGTTCCGCGAAGATCTATTTTGGGTCTTGTCAAAGAATTTAAGGGGCTAATTCATAGTTTAGAAGTTCTTTTGTTTTGGATGGTTAACCTTGTGAGTTTGATGGAAGATATTTTTATGAGTTGGTATTGATCGTGAGTATTTTGACTCGAAATGGTTGAGTCACTAATTGGACTTCGCAATGGGAAGCGAATTTGTTTTAGCCGGTGAAAAGTTTAGCGAATGCCTTGATTTTGGTTTCGTTTTGTACTGAAGAACCTGGTACGACGTGTTGTGATATTTTGTTTTGGACGTAAGATGTATTTAGACATAGAATTGGAAAAGTGTATTACTACCTTGGAACGATTTGATTTTTCTTATGGAAAATTATCGGATGCGGGGGTTAGAGTTTGATGCAGTTATGCTCATTGGAACCTTATAGGTACAGATGTTAACGACAAGGAGATTGGAATTGTTGAAGACAATTCAAGTCGAGTATGATCTATAAAGAGACTTCGTCTGTTGTTGAGTTTATTAAGTTGATATTGAGGATAACCCAAGAATATCTTATTTGAGATTTATTATTTTGAAAGAATGTTGCATGTTTGTTTTGATACGCTTGTTGAGATTAAACTCAGAAGGTTATTAAGGATTCGTTCACTACTACCATATGGATTTCACCGGATACTAATGGTCGCGGTGGATTATTAGATTACGACTAAAATAAGTCTTGGCGGTAAGGAATTTGGTGATGGTTTGGTAACCACAGGTACTTAAAGATGATTGATGTTTTATAGAGAAAGATGTTCTGTTTGTGACTGAAGTCGGTCGCGACGGTGTTTATGTTGGATTCCATAGAAATTGATGTTATGGTTCTAAGTCCAAACTATGTTGTAATTTCAGGAGTATGAGACGAAATTGATGAGTAGAGTTCTTGAGAGAGTGTTTGGTTTGGATTACCACTTTAGAAGATTGAAAGATATGAGAGATGTTTCGAATAAGAAACCAGTGTATTAATCGTTGCGACGATGTGAGGATAGTGATTACGTAATTAAACTTTGGGAATTGAATTGTTATAAGGGAAGACTTCGTGGAAGTCAAGTGTATACATCGAAGTTTCACAAGTGAAATATTTGGACAGTAATTGAAGAGGTCAAACTATGTCGTGTATTTCAGAGGATCAACGGGCGTTGATCAATCGAGAATGAAAGAGTGATTCTTCGAGTTGATGAAGCTGATGTTGCGGGGTGTCTTGATGGGTGTACGCTTTGAACATATCCATTTTGGGTGATTGGGAAGTTGAGGATTAACCAAGTTGTTTTACGGTTGGCATCTTATGCATAAAGTGACACCGCATGGTTTAGGTATCGAGCATTGAGTTTTAGCGAGTATGCGGGATTGTTGGATTTGGGCTAGTGAGTTATAGTCGCAAGTCGTCAGTATACGTCCTAGGATGAGTGGTGTGTCGCAGTTCAGTTATGTTTGGGTAACTTGGTATTGTTCAAGGGTGGTACGTTGGTAATCTACAAGGACGATGTGACCTTGTGATTTTTCTGGAATGAGAACAATAACTGCAAGTGTAATTCTTGAGTTTGTACTTATGCGTGAATGATGGCATCTTTTCGTGTTTGCGTAGCACGCGTGGTTTTATCCTTTCTGATTGTTTCAGTTTTGGTTTGTATGACCATTTTGTTGTTTTTGTTTTAGCAATGGTGTTGGTGTTGTGTCGTAGGACTTTATGTTCCTACCTTTGGTGACTCGTTTCCGAGGCGTCGGTTCGAGTGTATGACTAATTATATGGTTGAGACGTTAGGATGGTATCGATCTTGTTTGTTTAGTTCTCGAGCGAACCGGTGTTTCTGTGACTTGTTTAGTTGTTGGGTGTTAGTTGATTGTCGAGTGCATTGTATGGGCTTCGCATCTCGGCATGGTTGTTCTTGTCTAAACGTTATGGCTAGGGAGATGCCCTTGTGTTAGGTGTATTTTGTATGTTGTTTAATTAGCGCAAGGATTGAGTGGACGAATGCGTAGGCATGTCCCGATTTGTTCATTTTGGTCAAAATTTTCGAGGCCGAAAATCTTTTAAGTGGGGGAGAGTTGTAACACCCCGTTTTTGATTAAATGTTAATTCGGTTATTTGAAATAAAAAAATATTCATAATGATAAAATACTATTTTGAGTAATATTAATTTGGTGTGTAGTAATATTTGACTTTGTTTGATTAATTGGCATGATTAGGTTTATATAGAATAAATATTATTTAGTGTAATATTGTTTAATAGGGTTATATATTATAATTTGAATTAAATAATTGTTGGGGCCAATTTGTAATTTTAGAAAGATAGAGGGAGGAAAGTTAGTAGTAGAAGGGAGTTTTATAAAAGAGAGAAAGAGAGTTAGTAAGAGTAGAAGAAGAAAAGAAAAGAGGAGAAAGAAGAAAGAAAAGAAGAGAAGAGGAGAAAGAGAACTAGGCTTGGAGTTGCAACATCTCCATCATCTTGTTTCAAGAAAACCCACACCAAGGTAAGGGGTTTGATTCTCCATCTCATATTGTTAGGTTTTTGTATGATATATTTTGGATTTAGGGGTAAAAAATTGATAGTTGAATTTTTAGGGTTTTGTTGGTTGATTGTTAGAATGGTTTAGAAAAGTTGGATTAGGAGTATGGTTTGTGGGTGTATTAAGTGCTAGCTTGTGGAAATTAAGAGTATTGAAATGGGAAAGAAAACCATGGTAGTTGAATGAGAAAAACTCAAAAGAGTGGGGTTTTCACGCAGGCCTCACAACACGGGCCGTGTTGCAGCACACGGGTGCCCGTGTTGCTGCTCTGACTTGGCATTTCTTGGCTCGTTCTGGTGGCCTCTCAACACGGGCCGTGTTGCAGCACACGGGTGCCCATGTTGATGCTTCTGTAGCCTCCAAAATTCTAATTTTCGCGCTTCCTTTAGAACCCGTTTGTGTTCCGATTTCGGTAGATTCGTCGACGGAGCAAGTGGCTCCGAATCCAAAGAAAATTGACGTGCTAGTGTAATCCGACGTGTAGCTTAACATAGTGAAGTTCGTCTTGCGAAATTTCGACTTTTAAGAATCGACCCGATTTTAGTGCGAATGAAATAAGTTGAGTTTAATCCCGAATCTAACCGTTCGAGTTACATTCCGGTGACTCGATCGCGATAAGAAACATTGAGAATAATGCCGGTTCATTGATAATGACTTTATGTTGAAATATACTTTCCGATTTAGAATTGTTGATAGTTGATGGTTTATGTTTCGGTTGAGTAAGTAATCTTGTTTGTATACATTTTACTTGACGTTGAGATTGATAAATTATATGTATGCATGCATGTATAATAGTTGATGTTCCATTGGTTGGATTTGATGGCATGTGTATGTTAAGATCATTGTGAGTCTTAATTGCATGCATTGGTTATATTGTACATTGCATGGCATGGTGGTCTTGAAACAGAGACGGTGGAACTTTGGGTCCACATTATCTAGACGGTGACCCTATTGTGGGAAAAGACGTAGTGACCTTGATCCGGAAGGGAAACATAGGTGGTGGAACTTTGGGTCCACAATATCTAGACAGTGACCCTATTGTGGGAAAAGACGTAGTGACCTTGATCCGGAATGGAAACATAGGTGGTGGAACCTTGGGTCCACGAGTCGGTACCGCATTTGCATACGTTGAGTCGTGTTGTGAGTCACATGTATAATTGTGCATGATATGTATGTGTGTTGATGTGTTTGATTATGTGCCAATATTGTTGTTGTTTGAATTATGGTTATGTGCCAAGGATGTGAGTATTCGGATAATCGGTTTACATGGTTAACGTGTTGGAAATGGATTCCTTGAGTAAGGATGCTACAGGTGATAAAATGAACATGATCATTATGTATTGCTTTAATTATTGCCATTTCATTTACTTAAAATTACATGTTATATGATTATTGGAATTCTTACCCTTTTGTTGGCCAATGCTTTTGATGGCATTGTGCAGGTACCGAGGACGGTAGCGCGAGGCGCTAGCCAACGGATGCATTGGATTGCAATCTGTTTTTTTTATTAGAGTCGAGTCGATGCTCTGGTAGTAACAAATGGGGGGGGATTTATTAGTGTCGAACTCAATTATTTTGTATTTGGATTATGATGTATATAATCCTTATTTGTGTATATGATGTTTTGTATATGTGAGACTTGATAACATATGCTTATGTGAATTATGATGGCTTGATGCCTTGAATTATGTTTTGATTCCTCCATAAATGGAGATGATGTGAAATTATGAAACTCCGTTGCGTTTGCACGAGAGAATGAAGTAAATATTTATAGTATGTTTGTTTTGTGTTGGAATGCTTATACTTTCAAACATACCCTGTCTGTTTTTCCTTAAAAACTTTGGAATGTGATGTGTGTTGTGGCATCCCTTCCGTGCAATTTTATTTCTATGATTTTAATCTTTACCTTTAATTTAGGTATTTAGAAGGGGTGTTACAATAGTGGTATCAGAGCAGGTCGGTCTATCGGCCAGGTTGTTTATGTGTTTAATCCCTTTTAGTACGCGACATGTGTGTGAAACACTGTCGGTACTTGTTTGTTTCCTTTTCATTGTCTGCAGAGGTACGTGTGAAATAAGTGGGGGAGAAGTTTCTTCTCTGAAGTTTTGTGCAAGAGGTTGGTTCAGTATACCGCCGATTGTGGGATGTAAGTATTGCCAAGCAGTTGATGCTTCAAGCATGGTTATGTTTAAGTAGCTTGAGGGGTAAGATTGAAGATGATGTGTGGTTTGGTAACGATGGTTAATGCCACCTCATGATTGTCGACTGTCTACTGACAAATTGAGGGACTGATCATCCTTAATCTCTTGTTGATAGTAGTCGGGAATTATGTTGTTTGGGATAGACTTGTCTTGCCAACTTAATAGCATGTGAAGCAGATGAGTTGGCACAAGGCAGTGCATGGTTACTTGAGTTGTGGGCGAATTTGGATTTTGGTGAGAAATAAGATTTTTGGCAAGCGAGCTTCTTGTTGTGATTCTTCCGAAACCTTTTGTGGAAATGTGAGTGAATTACCACTGTAGTGCGAGGTGAAGTTTTGATGGATTTAGTTTCTGGAACTAGTGGGATTCGAAGTATCCTTAAGGGATGTTTGTTTCTGAATTAGAGTTGAAGAGTCAACTTGAATATTGGTTTTAGTAGAGTTTGTTTGTTCGAGTGGTTCGCCGTGGAGTGCGCCGATTGTGTTGCTCGAGAAGAGCAAAGGTTACCTAAGTTGGTGTGTCGTTTGTAGTCAAGGAATGAAGCGGATGTTGAGGACGAGTGTCTGCTTCAGAGGATTGATATTTAAGTGAAGCAGTTATTTGGAGTTTATGTGTTTAGTGAGATCGTTTTGAAGTCTGGCTGCCTATGGGTTAGTGTGAGGGTTGAAGATGTTCAGGTAATGCTTTTCAAGATAGTGTATGGTCCGGGCGAGTATCAGCTGATGTCATTAGTGTGACTAATGCGTCAGGTAAGATTTTGAAATGTTCCAACAGTACTCTCATGAGTAGCTGAAGAGTTGTTTCGTGTTCATGGATATTATTTGGTTTACATCAAGTTAAGGGATTGTGGCAAGCATCAGAGTGTTGCGCTATCAGTAGTGGAGTTAGATTGGTGCATGTTGAGTCCTCTAAAGAAGGAGTTTTGGAACTGTTGAACGTGAGTGTCTTAAGTAAGCAACTTAGACAACAATATTTTGGACAGTTCCGCGAAGATCTATTTTGGGTCTTGTCGAAGACTTTAAGGGGCTAATTCATAGTTTAGAAGTTCTTTTGTTTTGGATGGTTAACCTTGTGAGTTTGATGGAAGATATTTTTATGAGTTGGTATTGATCGTGAGTATTTTGACTCGAAATGGTTGAGTCACTAATTGGACTTCGCAATGGGAAGCGAATTTGTTTTAGCCGGTGAAAAGTTTAGCGAATGCCTTGATTTTGGTTTCGTTTTGTACTGAAGATCCTGGTACGACGTGTTGTGATATTTTGTTTTGGACGTAAGATGTATTTAGACATAGAATTGGAAAAGTGTATTACTACCTTGGAACGATTTGATTTTTCTTATGGAAAATTATCGGATGCGGGGGTTAGAGTTTGATGCAGTTATGCTCATTGGAACCTTATAGGTACAGATGTTAACGACAAGGAGATTGGAATTGTTGAAGACAATTCAAGTCGAGTATGATCTATAAAGAGACTTTGTCTGTTGTTGAGTTTATTAAGTTGATATTGAGGATAACCCAAGAATATCTTATTTGAGATTTATTATTTTGAAAGAATGTTGCATGTTTGTTTTGAGACGCTTGTTGAGATTAAACTCAGAAGGTTATTAAGGATTCGTTCACTACTACCATATGGATTTCACCGGATACTAATGGTCGCGGTGGATTATTAGATTACGACTAAAATAAGTCTTGGCGGTAAGGAATTTGGTGATGGTTTGGTAACCACAGGTACTTAAAGATGATTGATGTTTTATAGAGAAAGATGTTCTGTTTGTGACTGAAGTCGGTCGCGACGGTGTTTATGTTGGATTCCATAGAAATTGATGTTATGGTTCTAAGTCCAAACTATGTTGTAATTTCAGGAGTATGAGACGAAATTGATGAGTAGAGTTCTTGAGAGAGTGTTTGGTTTGGATTACCACTTTAGAAGATTGAAAGATATGAGAGATGTTTCGAATAAGAAACCAGTGTATTAATCGTTGCGACGATGTGAGGATAGTGATTACGTAATTAAACTTTGGGAATTGAATTGTTATAAGGGAAGACTTCGTGGAAGTCAAGTGTATACATCGAAGTTTCACAAGTGAAATATTTGGACAGTAATTGAAGAGGTCAAACTATGTCGTGTATTTCAGAGAATCAACGGGCGTTGATCAATCGAGAATGAAAGAGTGATTCTTCGAGTTGATGAAGCTGATGTTGCGGGGTGTCTTGATGGGTGTACGCTTTGAACATATCCATTTTGGGTGATTGGGAAGTTGAGGATTAATCAAGTTGTTTTACGGTTGGCATCTTATGCATAAAGTGACACCGCATGGTTTAGGTATCGAGCATTGAGTTTTAGCGAGTATGCGGGATTGTTGGATTTGGGCTAGTGAGTTATAGTCGCAAGTCGTCAGTATACGTCCTAGGATGAGTGGTGTGTCGCAGTTCAGTTATGTTTGGGTAACTTGGTATTGTTCAAGGGTGGTACGTTGGTAATCTACAAGGACGATGTGACCTTGTGATTTTTCTGGAATGAGAACAATAACTGCAAGTGTAATTCTTGAGTTCGTACTTATGCGTGAATGATGGCATCTTTTCGTGTTTGCGTAGCACGCGTGGTTTTATCCTTTCTGATTGTTTCAGTTTTGGTTTGTATAACCATTTTGTTGTTTTTGTTTTAGCAATGGTGTTGGTGTTGTGTCGTAGGACTTTATGTTCCTACCTTTGGTGACTCGTTTCCGAGGCGTCGGTTCGAGTGTATGACTAATTATATGGTTGAGACGTTAGGATGGTATCGATCTTGTTTGTTTAGTTCTCGAGCGAACCGGTGTTTCTGTGACTTGTTTAGTTGTTGGGTGTTAGTTGATTGTCGAGTGCATTGTATGGGCTTCGCATCTCGGCATGGTTGTTCTTGTCTAAACGTTATGGCTAGGGAGATGCCCTTGTGTTAGGTGTATTTTGTATGTTGTTTAATTAGCGCAAGGATTGAGTGGACGAATGCGTAGGCATGTCCCGATTTGTTCGTTTTGGTCAAAATTTTCGAGGCCGAAAATCTTTTAAGTGGGGGAGAGTTGTAACACCCCGTTTTTGATTAAATGTTAATTCGGTTATTTGAAATAAAAAAATATTCATAATGATAAAATACTATTTTGAGTAATATTAATTTGGTGTGTAGTAATATTTGACTTTGTTTGATTAATTGGCATGATTAGGTTTATATAGAATAAATATTATTTAGTGTAATATTGTTTAATAGGGTTATATATTATAATTTGAATTAAATAATTGTTGGGGCCAATTTGTAATTTTAGAAAGATAGAGGGAGGAAAGTTAGTAGTAGAAGGGAGTTTTATAAAAGAGAGAAAGAGAGTTAGTAAGAGTAGAAGAAGAAAAGAAAAGAGGAGAAAGAAGAAAGAAAAGAAGAGAAGAGGAGAAAGAGAACTAGGCTTGGAGTTGCAACATCTCCATCATCTTGTTTCAAGAAAACCCACACCAAGGTAAGGGGTTTGATTCTCCATCTCATATTGTTAGGTTTTTGTATGATATATTTTGGATTTAGGGGTAAAAAATTGATAGTTGAATTTTTAGGGTTTTGTTGGTTGATTGTTAGAATGGTTTATAAAAGTTGGATTAGGAGTATGGTTTGTGGGTGTATTAAGTGCTAGCTTGTGGAAATTAAGAGTATTGAAATGGGAAAGAAAACCATGGTAGTTGAATGAGAAAAACTCAAAAGAGTGGTGTTTTCACGCAGGCCTCACAACACGGGCCGTGTTGCAGCACACGGGTGCCTGTGTTGCTGCTCTGACTTGGCATTTCTTGGCTCGTTCTGGTGGCCTCTCAACACGGGCCGTGTTGCAGCACACGGGTGCCCGTGTTGATGCTTCTGTAGCCTCCAAAATTCTAATTTTCGCGCTTCCTTTAGAACCCGTTTGTGTTCCGATTTCGGTAGATTCGTCGACGGAGAAAGTTGCTCCGAATCCAAAGAAAATTGACGTGCTAGTGTAATCCGACGTGTAGCTTAACATAGTGAAGTTCGTCTTGCGAAATTTCGACTTTTAAGAATCGACCCGATTTTAGTGCGAATGAAATAAGTTGAGTTTAATCCCGAATCTAACCGTTCGAGTTACATTCCGGTGACTCGATCGTGATGAGAAACATTGAGAATAATGCCGGTTCATTGATAATGACTTTATGTTGAAATATACTTTCCGATTTAGAATTGTTGATAGTTGATGGTTTATGTTTCGGTTGAGTAAGTAATCTTGTTTGTATACATTTTACTTGACGTTGAGATTGATAAATTATATGTATGCATGCATGTATAATAGTTGATGTTCCATTGGTTGGATTTGATGGCATGTGTATGTTAAGATCATTGTGAGTCTTAATTGCATGCATTGGTTATATTGTACATTGCATGGCATGGTGGTCTTGAAACAGAGACGGTGGAACTTTGGGTCCACATTATCTAGACGGTGACCCTATTGTGGGAAAAGACGTAGTGACCTTGATCCGGAAGGGAAACATAGGTGGTGGAACTTTGGGTCCACAATATCTAGACAGTGACCCTATTGTGGGAAAAGACGTAGTGACCTTGATCCGGAATGGAAACATAGGTGGTGGAACCTTGGGTCCACGAGTCGGTACCGCATTTGCATACGTTGAGTCGTGTTGTGAGTCACATGTATAATTGTGCATGATATGTATGTGTGTTGATGTGTTTGATTATGTGCCAATATTATTGTTGTTTGAATTATGGTTATGTGCCAAGGATGTGAGTATTCGGATAATCGGTTTACATGGTTAACGTGTTGGAAATGGATTCCTTGAGTAAGGATGCTACAGGTGATAAAATGAACATGATCATTATGTATTGCTTTAATTATTGCCATTTCATTTACTTAAAATTACATGTTATATGATTATTGGAATTCTTACCCTTTTGTTGGCCAATGCTTTTGATGGCATTGTGCAGGTACCGAGGACGGTAGCGCGAGGCGCTAGCCAACGGATGCATTGGATTGCAATCTGTTTTTTTTATTAGAGTCGAGTCGATGCTCTGGTAGTAACAAATGGGGGGGGGGGGATTTATTAGTGTCGAACTCAATTATTTTGTATTTGGATTATGATGTATATAATCCTTATTTGTGTATATGATGTTTTGTATATGTGAGACTTGATAACATATGCTTATGTGAATTATGATGGCTTGATGCCTTGAATTATGTTTTGATTCCTCCATAAATGGAGATGATGTGAAATTATGAAACTCCGTTGCGTTTGCACGAGAGAATGAAGTAAATATTTATAGTATGTTTGTTTTGTGTTGGAATGCTTATACTTTCAAACATACCCTGTCTGTTTTTCCTTAAAAACTTTGGAATGTGATGTGTGTTATGGCATCCCTTCCGTGCAATTTTATTTCTCTGATTTTAATCTTTACCTTTAATTTGGGTATTTAGAAGGGGTGTTACATGAGGCCCATGCGCGCCTGTTCAAACAAAAAAAGAAACAAATGAAAATATGAAAAATGCAAAAGGTCTCGCTGGGGCTCGAACCCAGGACCTTCTATATAAATGCCTTACACGCGCGCTTGCTGCCACTGGGGTGGCCTGTACACCCGTTATAGAAACAAGTTATAATAAATTTAAAATAAACTAAGTTCTAAAGGAAACTTCATCTTCTTCCTCGCGCCATAACAAGAGCTCTGTAACTTTCTCATCTCTCAACCATTTTAGAAATTATAAACATCAAACTTGTTAGAAATTTTACTACGATTTCAAATATGTAAATAACTTAAGCAATGGATCAAAGATGAGCATGAATTTTAAATGGTACCAAATTTAACCTAATTTTTTCAGAAGGTTCAGGCTCAAAATTCTCACTACTCATGCAACATAAATGAATTCTAAGGACATGGTTAGTTTCAGTGCTATGATGCCTACATTTTTTCTTTTAAAATGGAAGTCAAATGATGCTTGTATGAAGAGTTAAAATTTCAGAAAACTCACCTTGCAGATGGAGATCATGTTTTGAGTTTGAGCAGCCTTCAAGGTGTTTTAATGATCTGGTTAGCTTCCTTGACCCTCCAGGAAGCTACTGCAATGCTTACTTTGGATTGAGGATGGCTAAAATGTTCAGGAGAAGTCAACCTGCAAGCAACTGTTTTTGAAAATGGAAGATGAGGAAAATGGTGTTACAGTTGGGTTGCAGGTGTTTGGATTGTCTCAATATGTGTATTTGAAGCTTGGTGATTGATAAAAATGGAAAACCCACGGGGGGATTGTGAGATGGATGTTCAAACGCAGAAATGACACAACAATGGTGTTTTTAGAGAAATTTCTGGTTTGAGGGAGTTGTTGTACCCCAATTTTCCCCCCTAAGATCCCTTCATCATACCATGTTGATTCACCCACAACAATATCACACTAGGATTCTTGGTTCCCCTCCCTACATTTCATCTTGCCCTTTTGAGGGATTACCAAGCACCTTGGCTTATGTTCCTTTTGTGATCATGAATATTGTTTTGATTTCTCCATTTAACTAATAAAATTCAATGTTGTTTTGTCTTGCTTGTTATCCATGTAGCTGAAGGGCAATGCGATTTAACAAGTTACTCCATGGGTTCATGAGTTTATTTCCATGCCCTAGTCAATATAGCTTGGGAATTTTAAACCTCACCAATGGATTGGTTTAGGGAGAATTGGCATGGCAAGGTTGTTTTGGTTCATCAAATTTCAAGGTTATTAAATTTGACTCAAAAGTACAAGGGGTTGATTGGAGAAGTTGTCATGTTTGGACAAGGCCTTGATCCTATTGGTCACAAGAGCATATTTCTCTCAAAATTCAAGATATGGAAGTGGTTTTGGTGGCTATGAGTCTTTATTATCATTCTCAACAACTTATATTCACAAAGCAAGAATATCTTTACAAGAAGTTTGTTCAAACTTGTCAAACTTCCTCAAGGCATTCTCTTGATCTAGAAGCTAGGGTTTTGAACTTCAAAGGAGAATATCTTGCTCACCTTTTGGTATTTTTGAGTGATTCCAAATACATCCTTATCTTCAAAGTGTTATCAACAAATCACTTCTAAAGTTCCAAAGAGTTTTCATGTGAAAGAAACTTGATGAAGAAGAAAGTTTACAAGTCCTCCAGATGAATCCACAATTTTCCATGTGTGACTTCAAATGGTCATAAATTTGACAATTTTTATCACCTTGATTCCATTCTTTTTCCATAATGATCTTGAAGATGTGAACTTTTTACCTTCTTTTATGTGCAAAGTGAGAAAATGGATGGAAGTTACCTTAAAGATGCAAAAGATTATAGGTCATTTCATGATTTTTGGCCAATTTCAACAAGTCATAACTTTCTCAATTTTTGGAGATTTTGAGTGGTTCAAGTTTCAAAATGTCATTTAAGAGATATACTTCATTCCATCTTTTTTAGTCAAGAGCAAATTCCAAGTGGAAGGCCATGTTTGGATGCAAGACATTATAGGTCATTTTTTGATGAAGAATTTGAAATATTTCTAAGTATGGAAAGTCAACTCTTTTTCTCCAACTTTGACTCAACACAACTTTTAGCTCAAGCATCCATTTAAGTCCATTATTTTTCCATTGCAAAGCTTGTAACCTCATCTTTCTAAAGCATCAAGAATCATGCCTTGAGACCATTTGAGCTGAGAATGCCATAGTTTCAAAAATGGTAACTTGGAATTGAAGTTTCCTTGCAAGTCAGAATTTAAATTTCATGTTACAACCTCTAAACCTCAAATTAACACAAGTTTTGGGTCTAAACATGATTATCCAACTTTCCCAAGTGGATTAGTGCATCAAAACACAAGAATTGGATGAGTTTTGATGAAGTTTAGATCACACTCCACTCGTGCATCAGGTTTGCATGAATTCCCTCCAAAACACATCATTCACTCTTCCTTTTGATTCCATTCGCTTCTACTATAAATACATGAACTATCCCATTCAACTTCCCAAGCTTGGATAGCCAGAATCACCCTGCCAAACTTGCTCCATAACTCAATTTTCTGTAACTTCAAAATCCATTCTCGAGCCTTTTTCAATCCAATTTTTCCATCAATTCACCTTCTTTGATCTTCCCTGAAGCTAACCATATAATTACATTCAAGGATCGTGCCCTATATTGCTCCATAGAAGTCCAGTTTCAGAGCACTACAACTTAACTTCAATAGGTAGATTCCTTAATCAATTCTTCAAAACTCTGATATCATTGTGTTGCTCTTATTGCCTTGGTTCTAGTCGCAACACTTACCTTTTACTGGAAACACGTTTTGACCATGAAAATTCAAATCCATTTTCAAAACTTTCCTTCCAAATTGCTTGAGCTACGGTTTATATAAATTTGGCGCGATGGTGTGGTTGTCTTTGTCTTGAAGAGACAAAGCGAATGACATAGGTCTGATCTTCTAATTTTACAGTTTGAGAGACCTGCAATTCGTGATGGCTGGAGGTTAAAGATGACCAATGTGTCATCTTCCAACCAATAAAGGCGCGTCATCTGTATTTTTCAAATCTGATGTAATTAATGATTCTGTATATTATTCACTAATGACCATGATATGCACAGTGCGCCAGATCCCTTGGATTTGATTACTAACGTGTTTTAACTCTCATTCAATGGTCCACATATTTTACTTTTATTTTCTTTTTCTGATTTTTATATTTTAATTGTTTTAAATTTCAAAAAATCATAAAAAATTCATTTTTAGTCCAAAAAAATTGAAAAAATTATGAAAAATATTTTTGATTATTCTCTTTCTGATTTTTAATTTTATGTTTTGGTATTTTTTATAAATTTTACACTTATTTGATTTGTTTTAAATGTTTAAAAATATTTTTATACATTTTAATATTCTGAAAAAAATTATGGAATGATCCAATAATATTGTGACAAATATTGGTGACCTTATTTTATTTTTGTTTCTGACTTTACTTTTTTTTTCCATTTTTTGTTTATTTTACCCATTTATTTTAATTTTAAAAATAGTTTCTGACTTTAAAAAATTACCAAAAAAATTGTAAAATTATTTGAGTCTTTTTCTGATTTTTCTATGGTCTTACTTTTTATTTCTTGATTAATTTGAACATAGTTGATATTTTTATCATTATTTTCTATTTTTAAAACATTTTTAAAATCCTTTTTTTGTGTATATTAAATGTGATATTATTTTGTGACTATTTTCTGGCTGATCTTGGGTTAGATTTTGGATCATGAACTTTATTAACATCATTGGATCCATGATGTTGAGTTTAACTCCACAAAAATGGATGAACGATTTTAATAATAGTTTGCTTAAAATTTAATTCAAATGTGGTTTGTGTATTTTTCCCCAATCCCTCTTCATCTCATCCCGTTCTTATTGCACTAGATGTTGTTGGAGCATGATCTCTATATCATGTCTCAAAACAAATGGTGCATAGATTTATATTGACCGGCCTCAAAATAGGTGCGACTTCTATATAAGTCCATTTACGATTGCTTAACATAGCGCTAAATTTTGTCCCGATTCAAATAAAATGATTATTCGTGGCCCAAACTCATGATTGCAAGCCCAAGTATGTTAATTTGATCTCTTTGATCCAATAACCTTGAGATTCATTGTGTGGAGGCTTTGGTTCTACCAATCCTCTAATAGATCTACAACACCTTTGGTCAACGCGGATCACTTAAACATCGTCGATCATAAAATGGTACTTATGAGAATTCCAAATGGATGATATACTCGATAAAAAGAAAATGCAACTTGTTGTGTGGAGGCTTTGGTTCTACCAATCCTCTAATGAGTTCCAAATGCAAGTTTCAATATGGTCATCCAACTAACCACTAATTATTGACTTGTTTTACCTTATGCTTTTATTCTTTTTTATGCTTTATATACTATTTACTCTTAGCATTTACATTTCATGCCATTTTCATCTTTGCTCATTTGAGCATTTATTTTCTTGCCTTTTTTACTTTGCTCACTTGAGCTTTTCTTTTCCTTTATTAAGATACTTAATAATCAACATAAACCCTAAAAAATCTTTAATAGTACTTGTACTATTTGTTTACTATCCTTGGTATTATAGAGCATGGGAATTTTTCTTGGACTTAGGATTAGAAACATTGGCCTATCTTGGAGACCTTGTGATCTTATCTGATTATTTTTGTCTGGAGTTCTTGAGGTTTACCTTAAGACATTGGGTTGCTTGTTTGTTTTTGTGTGCAGGTTTTTGTGATTACACCTTTTGTTTGTAATATGGAATTCACCCGTATACAGCCGTTACTCTGCCCAATTTTTGTGAAGACTTAATACACTTGAAGTTTGGTTCTCTCAAGAGGTCTAGTATCCTTGCTTGCTTGGTTTCAATCCAAAGAATGGGAATTCTATCTTGGCTCATAATGTCAAGTATTGAATTTTTGTTTGTTAGATGGTTCTTATCCCTAGCTTTTACCTTATGCTTTAGGATAGTCCATTCTTCTCCTCCCATCTTCTTTAATTTCAAAAATCTTCTTCCCCTTTTGAAAACTCTTCTTGTTTTTGAAACTTGAACTATTTTCATAATAAACTTGGACTTATGTCCATGCATTTTCAAAACATTTTCATAAATAAACTCCAACCAACTTAATAATACCTTGACATTTTTTTGAGAAGACTAAAAGTTAATCAATCTCATTTCAAACCATTTTGCCACTTTGGCTTTTTACCTTTAAAACTTTTCTTAAAAGACTGAACTCTTGTCAATCCTTGTAGTGATGCAAACAACTATACTTCTACAATATGTAGTGAAGAGGGATATTTTCCACTTGGGTGTTGAGTAAGGCATTGTTGATTTTACAATCCAAGCCATATCCTCCACTTTGAGATGATGCAAATTCTCCTTTCTCATAATTGTGGGTAGTAGGTATTTTTTCCACACGGACAATGACAATGACGTTTTATCTTATAAAATTAACCAACACATTTGTGTTTCAAATTTTTAAAAGAGGAACTACGTGTACCCTGATCCCCTATTGCACGAAAGGTGGTACGTAGGAACTAAAGGTTCACAGCCACGGCGGATGCAAAAATCATGAAAAATATATTTCTTTTCTCACCTCCACCATCCATTTATATACAATAATTTTTATAGCCAATGTATACAGATTTTACAAAGAGGCTTCTCCAGAGTACCGTAGATGTTTAGGGTGTTAATACCTTCCCTTTGCATAACCAACCCCCTTACCTTGAATCTTTCCCCCTCTTTTTGGGTTATTCACTCTTTTCCCTTTCCTTAGGAAACAATAAAGCGCGGTGGCGATTTTTATTTTGATCTGTAAAATTCTAGTTAATCCAATGGCTTAGTCTTGAACATTTCTACCGCTACAAAAAAATGGCGACTTCACTTGGGACAGATTGATCTCTTGCTGGTCCATCCCTAAGTGGGTTAAGCCTATCTTTGTTTATATTTGTATACGTGTTATTATTGTTTTTGTGATTATATGTTGTATATATGTTTGTCTGGATTTTCCTGGTTACCAGGGTGCTTGGTGATTACTCGTAAGTCCTATACCCGGACTTGGGAAAACTTTAAGATAGAACGGGTGGTATAGTCATGTTAACTTTGAGGGAGTAATCCCAAAAAAGGAGGCATGACATCCCCCACTCAGTGGAGGCCCCTTCGACTGTAGTGTCATTTATCGAGTAATCAAGAAGACGTACTGCTTTCAACCTGGGAGCCTGCTGAAACCGAGGATCGTAGAATACCAAACCCATCTTTGCATTTTAGGTGTAGTGCGGAAGCTATGATGGAGTAATCCGGAAATAGTTATCACGCGATACTATGCTCGAACGAGTCTTTCTTGAGAATATTACTAATTACCGAGTTAATCGGGAAGTTGGTAATATCCGAAGGAAGAATGTAGACTCTGGGAACCTCTAGAACCTTGTTTGGCAGGTGATAACTTTTTAGACCAACACCTTATGGGTAGTACCTTTGACCTCATGCTCGTGACGTTGAACCTATGAACCCTATATGTGTGATCTTGTGTGTGATTGTTGCATCATGCATCCATGCACTCATAAGCATCTTTTGACGAAAACCATATTTCAAAGGATTTAAAGGTTGACTATTTGTGAATATCTCAGGTACTTTTAACCATGGATTCTGGAAAGAGAAAGACCGGGAAGTACAGTTTCAAGGATCCCAAGATAGATGAGTTGATCGGTCTAATTCCCGAGATCGAGTGTTCTGCAGACTTTCGGAAGAAGTATGGGTCCATTATTCCTCTCATGAAGCTGAAGATAAAGGAGGGTATTCTCTCGACCGTGGTCCAGTTCTATGATCTGATGTATCATTGCTTTACTTTTCCCGACTATCAGTTGATGCCTACACTGGAGGATTATTCTTATCTATTGGATTTACCTGTTACCGATCGTGTTCCTTTTACTGGTTTGGAGGGTGAGCCAAAACCACATGAGATTGCTGGTTTGATTCACCTAGGGAAGTCTGAGGTTGAAGCCCATATGACTACTAAAGGAGGGATTAGAGGATTACCAGCTTAGTTCTTATTGGAGAAAGCTCGTTACTTTGCCAAGATGAAGAGTACGATCGCTTTTGAGGCCATTTTTGCTCTACTTGCTTACGAGTTATTCTTATTTCCTAATGTGGACAGGTTTGTTGACATCAATGCTATCGGGATCTTCATGATTGGAAACCCAGTTCCTACACAGCTGGGTGATGCTTATTACTCTATTCATCTTCGAAATTCTTATCAGGAGGAATGATTATTTGTTGCACACCTCTGTTATATCGGTGGTTTATCTCTCATATGCCTCAGTCTGATGCTTTTTGGGATGTCAAGAAGGAACCCCGTTGGGCTCCTAAGATCATGGCACTTACTCACTCAGATATTGATTGGTATCATCGAGCTTACCAGGATATAGAGATTATTGACAGTTGTGGTAGTTTCTCCAATGTACCTCTTCTTGGTACAAAGGGAGAAATTAACTATAACCTTGTTCTTGCACGGCGACAACTTGGTTATCTGATGAGGGATAAACCAAATAGTATTCATTTGAGTAGATTCTTTCTGAAGGAAGGGGAAGACCATAGGGAAGCTAGGGAGAAGATTGTGAAGGCCTGGAGTCACATTCATAAGAAGGGTAGGAAGGATTTGGGACCTAGGGGTGTTGTTTATTTGGAGCCATATCTTCAGTGGGTCCGATCGAGATCCATCTAGTTAAAGATGTCGTATACCCGGGAGACACCCATGCCTGATCTATTTGTGAAGACCACTCCTCCCTTATTAGATGATTTGGAGGAGCTGCAGCTTGCTTTGGTTAGGATGCAACAAGAAAGGGATGCTTGGAAGAACAAGTTCCAAACTTTAGAGAGTTCCTACAGAACAGACCTGAAGGAGAAAGACAACTTGATTGAGCTCTTTCAGAGTCGAGCGGTAGATTCTATGGAGAGGCAAGGGGATTTATTTTCTCCTAAGCCTCAATCAGGTGCTGATCACTCACTTCCTAATTTAGATGATTGGAAGAAGGTTGCCATCAGACATGTGGAAGAAAACCAGAGGTTGAAGGCTCAGATTGCCAGGCTTACAGGGAAGCGCCAGCGTATAGAGTGATCTCCATCAGCTCTTTTTCTAAGGATTATAGATTGTATTTTCCTCTTGTACTTGAGATCGTTGAAACTTGTAATCCGTTTTGAAGTTATTACAATAAAAAAATTTCAGTATTTCAAAAGCGCTATTACTTTGATGTTTGTAATATGTCTATAAACTTTAAATCCCTTGAAATATTAAATAACAAAGTAAAAATAATCATGTGCATTGCATATCATGCATCATATTGCACATATTTCTTGCATTTGTTATGCATACCCAGGTGTCTTACCAAGCTTCTTTACTTCGTTCAGCAAGCTGACTCATCACTACAACACTCGGGCTAATTTCAAAAAGAAGATGGACAACTTAGAACAAGAGAATCGCAAGCTACGCGAGGAAGTTTCTGCTTCGAAGGCCGGCATGGAAAATTTGACTACTTTGATGGAAGCTCTGGTGGCTGCTCAGAATCAGCCACCGAGTGTTCAACCTCAACCAACAAGGGCAACTACTGAAGTTCCGACTGTTCCCGTATCTGCCACTCCTGCTATTGTTCAGAACTGTATGCCTCAAGGTTGTCCATGGGGAATGCCAGAGAATTTTGCACCTGAAGGTTTCAATCATGGTCCTCAAGATACTCTAGTGGTTCAGACTATTGTTACTCTAGCACCTCCTGTGGTGCATGCTTCTCCTGCTGCGCCTCCTTCGGTGAATATGGTTCTGTTTGTTAATGATGATGTGTGTCGTCCTTTCCCTCCGCCGAGTGAAGACTTGGGTCTTTATGACATAATGGATGATTTTCAAGAGCAGTTTGACAAGATGCAGAGAGAGATGAAGGCCCTTAGGGGAAAAGAGCTATTTGGGAAGAATGTGAATGAGCTATGCTTGGTCCCAAATGTTAAGATACCTGCTAAGTTCAAGGTCCCGGAGTTTGAGAAGTATAAGGGAAACACTTGCCCTCGTGCTCATCTGGTGATGTACGTGAGGAGAATGTCTACCCATACTGATGATCAACGTTTGTTGATTCACTTTTTTTAGGATAGTTTGACTGGTGCTGTGTTGAAGTGGTATATGAGTTTGGACAGCGCTAATATCCATACTTTTAATGATTTGGGAGAAGAATTCTTCAAACAATACAACTACAACGTGGACATGGCGCCTGACCGTGATCAACTTAGGGCCATGGTTCAGAAAGACAGGGAATCGTTCAAAGAGTATGCGCAGAGATTGCGTGAGGTGGCCGCCCAAGTGATTCCTCCCATGGAAGAGAATGAGATGACTAAGATTTTCTTGAAGACGTTGGGTGCTTTCTACTACGAGAGGATGGTAGCAAGCGCACCAAGTGACTTTACTGAGATGGTAGGAATGGGTATCCACTTAGAAGAGGCTGTAAGAGAAGGCCGTTTAACGAAGAGTGAAGGATCTGGAGGTACGAAGAAGCCATCTTATTGGTTTTCCAAGAAGAAAGAGGGAGATGCAAATGCTGTTATGCAAGAGAGGAGGGTAAACGCTCATAGAAGGAATTATCAGCGTCATTAGCATGTCGCCTCAGTTACTCCTATTATGAATGTCGCTCCAACTATCGTTGCTTATCAGAGACCGTCCCAGCAGGGGAATCAAGGGTATAATCAGAGAAGAGAGAGTTATGACCATATTCCCATGAGCTATACAGAGTTATTACCAGCATTGATTCAGAAAAAGTTGGTCCAGACACGACCACCTCCCGCCGTACCATCACCATTGCCTTGGTATTACAAGGCAGACCAAACATGTGTTTTTCATCAGGGAGCACCAGGGCATAATGTTGAGAATTGTTATCCTTTGAAGAATGAGGTGCAGAAATTAGTAAATTCTGGTGTTCTATCTTTCAAGGATGTGGGACCTAATGTGAAAGATAATCCTCTACCCTAGCATGGGGGAGTGAATGTTATAAATATGGTGGCCGGTTGTCCAGGCAACTTCCGGATTTTTGACATTAATCTGGTTAGAAGAGATTTGGTGAAAACGCACGCAGACCTCTGTGAATTTAGATACTATACGCATGACCATACCGGTTGTGCTATTTGCAGTACAAATATACAGGGTTGCGATAAGATAAAGGTTGATTTACAGGAGATGGTGGATGAGGGCTTAATCCATATAATCAGGTCTAGGGAAGAGTATGAAGAGGAAGTGAACATGGTTTCTGGATGTCCTGGTGAATTTAGAATTTTTGATGTGGAGTATATGAATGAGGATCTCGTGCAGTTGCATGCTACCTTCTGCCATACGGCTGGTCAGGTGGAACACCAATATGGATCTTGCATAGTTTACTGTCGAGACCCCCGAGGATGTTCAATCATAAAGAAGGGTGTTCAGTTGTTGTTAGACAATGGAACTATCAAGATCACAGGTCAGAGAGATGATTATCATGAAGTTGATATGGTTGAGGTTTATTTAATGGAAGAAGAGTCAGAGGAAGAGTATGCCTCCGCGGATGAGTATTTCTCTTCAGACGAAGACTTGTTTTCCAGAAATGACTTATTGATGACTGATTGTGTGGAAGAAGGGGTAAACATCATTGTGCCTTATTTTGGTGCACCTGCCCAATTTGAAGTGGAGTATCATAGCAAGCCAGCTGTTAACCCATTGATAATTAGTTTGCCAGGTCCTATCCCCTACAAATCAGATAAGGTTGTGCCTTACAAATACAACGCTGCAATCTTAGAAGATGGAGTGGAAGTTCCCATCCAGCCAATGCCCGATGTTGGAAATATAACTGAAAACAGTAGGGTGACCCGTAGTGGTCGTGTGTTTGTGCCGGTTTTTCGGAGAGATGTTGCTGCTGGAAAGAAAGTTGCTGAGAATGATGAACCTAAAAAGACTACAGGAGAGACTAGCGGAGATACGCTAGAGAAAGAAGTGGGTGATATTTTGAAGATAATTAAGATGAGCCACTACAAAATTGTAGATCAGCTACTGTAGACTCTTTTAAAAATATCCATCTTGGCTTTATTGATGAACTCCTATGCTCATAGAGAATCCTTGATTAGGGTACTGAACTAAGATTTTATGGAGAGTGACATGCCAATAGATCAATTCAGCAGGGTAATTGGAAACATTACGTCATGTAATAACTTAAGTTTTTGCGATGATGACTTACCAGATGAAGGGAGGAATCACAACCTGGCCCTCAACATATCTATGAACTGCAAGAATGATTCTTTATCCAATATTCTAATTGATAATGGATTCGCGTTGAATGTTATACCGAGGAGTACTCTCATGAAGTTGAAATATCAAGGAACGCCAATGCACCAGAGTGGCATCATTGTGAAAGCATTTGATGGGCCGAGGAAATCTTTCATCGGTGAAGTGGACTTACCTATCCATATAGGACCACATTTGTTCCAGATAACCTTCCAGGTCATGGACATTATTCCCGCATATAGTTTTTTGCTAGGACGGCCATGGATACATGAGGCAGGGTCTGTCACTTCAACTTTACACCAGAAGATGAAGTTTGTATGTGAAGGGAAGGTAGTGATCATAAATGGGGAGCAGGCATTATTGATATCTCACTTGTCCTCTTTCAGTATTGTAGAAACAGATGAAGCTATTGTTGGAACCCAGTTCCAAGCCCTATCCATTGACAACATAAGGGGAAGTGAGAATTCCATGGTCTCGCTGAAGGACGCGCAGTAGGTTGTGCGCAATGGTCCTAGTACAATGTGGGGGACAAATTGTGGATCCACCCGTGAAGAAGAACAAAACTGTCTTGGGTTTCTCTTCGAAGAATGGAAAAGGCAAAAGTTTGAAGTCAAAGTCCACTATGAGCAGATATCATGATGTTTTCTGCAGCGGAGGTTACCTCCATCCAACTGATTCTGGAATTAATGATGTTAAGAAGGATGCAGCAGAGCAGGAAGTGTTGAATTATGTGACGTATGGAGTCAGGGTTCAGAATTGGGTCACCATTGATGTTCCCTCTTGCATACATGTTCCAAAGTAATTTGATTTGTTAATCTTTTTTTCTTGAAAAGCTTTCACTCTGCCCAAGGTGGAAGTATTAATGTTGTAGGGCTTATCTATTTGCTGTGATTTTAAGATTAGTAATAAAAGTTGTCTTTGTTTCCCAAATTATGTCTTTATTTTTCTGCTTTTCCTCGGAAAATGGTAATAAACAAAAAAACCATTCAAAATAAATAATAACTGAAATTCAATCTGCATGATCACTTGTTATATGTATCAGTTTCTAAAAGAAATCATAAATCATATGTGCAGATTAAATAAAAAACCTGTTGAATACAATGACCCTGCACCCTCTCCCAACTTCAAATGTCCTGTGTTTGGGGCTGAAGAAGAAGATTATGATGAGATTCCAGAAGAGGTCTCACGGTTGCTTGAGCACGAGGAAAATACCATTCAGCCATATAAAGAGCCTTTGGAAGTGATCAATTTGGGTTCAGAAGAAGATCCGAAGGAAGTCAAGATTTGAGCATTGTTGCATCCCGATGTGAAGAGAAGGTTGATTGAGTTGTTGAAAGAGTATGTGAATATTTTTGCTTGGTATTACCAAGATATGCCTGGTCTAGATACATATATTGTCGAGCACCGTTTGCCGTTGAAGCCAGAGTGTCCTCCAATTAAACAAAAGTTGAGAAGAACTCACCCAGATATGGCAGTAAAGATCAAAGAGGAGGTTCTAAAGCAGATTAATATTGGTTTTCTTGTGACGTCAGTGTATCCTCAATGGATTGCCAATATTGTCCCAGTACCGAAAAAACACGGAAATGTCTGCATGTGTGTAGATTACAGAGATCTAAATAAAGCTAGTTCAAAAGATGATTTTCCTTTGCCACATATCGCCATGTTAGTGGATAGCACACCAAAATTCAAAGTATTCTCGTTCATGGACGGATTTTCCGGGTATAATCAAATAAGAATGGCTCCAGAGAACATGGAAAAAAACAATGTTTATCACACCCTGGGGAACATTCTATTACAGAGTGATGCCCTTCGGGTTGAAGAACGCTGGTGCAACGTACCAGAGGGCTATGATAACCCTATTCCATGATCTGATGCACAAGGAGATTGAAGTATATGTTGATGATATGATTTCCAAATCCCAGACTGAAGAAGGGCATATATAGGATTTGTTGAAGTTGTTTCAGCATTTGAGGAAGTATCGTCTCCGCTTGAATCCAAGTAAATTCACCTTCGATGTTCAATCGGGGAAGTTGTTGGGTTTCATTGTTAGCCAGAAAGGAATTGAAGTTGACCCTGATAAAGTCAAAGCAATTCAATAAATTCCAGCACCAAGAACTGAAAATCAAGTCAGATGATTCCTCGGGCGTTTAAATTATATTTCTAGATTCATTTCCCACATGATTGCAACATGTGAACTGATCTTTAAGTTGTTAAAGAAAGATCAAGGTTATGTGTGGACGGATGAATGCCAAAGGGCATTTGAAAGTATTAAAGAATATCTTCTTGAACCTTCTATCTTGCTCCCTCCCGTAGAAGGAAGACTATTGATTATGTATCTAACAGTGTTAGATAAATCCATGGGTTGTATTCTGGGACAACAGGATGAAACAAGGAAAAAGGAGTTCGCCATTTATTATCTCAGCAAAAAATTCACTGATTGTGAGTCGCGGTATTCCATGTTGGAAAAAACATGTTGTGCTTTAGAATGGGCGGCAAAGCATTTGCGGCAGTATATGTTGAATCACACCACTTGGTTGATCTCTAAAATGGATCCAATCAAGTACATTTTTGAAAAGCCTGCTCTTACTGGGAAAATCGCCCACTGGCAGATGTTATTATTTGAATATGATATCGAATACCGCACTCAAAAAGCTATTAAAATTAGTGTGTTGGCAGATTATCTTGCTCACAAACTAGTGGAGGATCACCAGTCTGCAGAATATGAATTCCCCAGTGAGGATATGATGTTCTTGAAAGTGAAGGATTGTGATGAACCATTACCTGAGGAAGGTCCTGACCCTGAATCTCGTTGTAGTATGACATTTGATGGAGCTGTGAATGCTTATGGTAAAGGAATTGGTGTTGTGATTGTCACTCCTCATGGATCACACATTCCTTTTACTGCAAGGTTAACATTTGATTGCACTAATAATATGGCAGAATATAAGGCTTGCATCATGGGTCTCGAGGAAGCTATTGATCTCAGAATCAAAATTCTTGATGTGTATGGTGATTCAGCTTTGGTAATAAATCATATTAAAGGAGAATGGGATACTCGTCACCCCGACTTGATTCCTTACAAATATTATACTAGTAGATTATTACCATTCTTCAATAAAGTTGAATTCCATCACATCCTTAGAGATGAAAACCAAATGGCGGATGCTCTAGCAACTATGGCTTCTATGTACCAAGTGAATACTTGGAATGATATACCCCGAAATGCAGTTTGATGGCTGGATAGGCCCACTCATGTGTTTACAGCAGAGGAGGTAGAAGATGAAAGACCCTGGTATTATGATATCAAGCATTTTCTTCAGACTCAGGAATACCCGATTGGTGCGTCAAGAAAAGATAGAAAGACACTGATGATATTGGCTAGTAGTTTCTTCCTCACTGAAAATGTGTTATACAAGAGAAATAATGACATGGTCTTGCTCAGATGCCTGGATAGACACGAAGCAAACATGTTGATGCATGAGATTCATGAAGGTTCATTTGGCACTCATGCCAATGGACATTTGATGTCTAAAAAGATGCTAAGGGCAGGTTACTATTGGTTGACGATGGAGTCTGACTGTTACAAATTTTCAAAGAAGTGCCATAAATGCCATACTTACGCAGACAAGGTCCATGTGCCTCCGACACTCCTCAATGTGATTTCCTCCCCATGGCCTTTCTCTATGTGGGGTATTGACATGATTGGGATGATAGAACCCAAAGCTTTGAATGGGCACCATTTTATCTTGGTAGCAATTGATTACTTCACCAAGTGGATAGAGGCTGCTTCATACGCCAATGTTACTAAGTAGGTGGTTGTGCGCTTCATTAAGAATAATCTTATATGCCGGTATGGTGTGCCAAGCAGAATTATCACTGAAAATGGATCGAATTTGAACAATAAGATGATGACAGAACTGTGTGAAGAATTCAAGATTGTCCATCATAATTCATCTCCATACAGGCCTAAGATGAATGGGCCTGTTGAAGCTGCTAATAAGAATATCAAGAGAATTATTCAGAAAATGGTTGTTACTTCTAAGGATTCGCATGAAATGCTCCCTTTTGCTTTGCATGGATATCAAACATCTGTCCTCACTTCAATAGGAGAAACCTCGTTCTCCCTAGTGTATGGAATGGAAGCGGTACTCTCGGTCGAGGTAGAGAATCCCTTGTTGCGTGTGATAATGGAAACCAAGCTAACGGAGGTTGAATGGGTCCAGAACAAGTTTGACCAATTGAATTTGATTGAGGAGAAAAGGATGACAACCTTGTGTCATGGCCAATTATATCAAAAAAGAATGAAGAAAGCTTTTGATAAAAAGGTCAAACCTCGTGAATTAAGAGAAGGCGACCTCGTGCTCAGGAAGATCATGTCTTTCAACACTAATTCTAGGGGCAAGTGAACTCCTAATTTTGAAGGCCCGTATGTTGTCAAGAAAGCATTCTCTGGTGGTGCATTAATTCTTGAAACTATGGATGGCGAGGAGTTACCACGTCCCATGAATGTTGACGCAGTCAAGAAATACTTCGTCTAAATAAATAAAAGAACAGCTCGCTAAGTTGAAAACCCGAAAGGGCGGCTTAGGAAAAAAGGAGCGTCTCGGTAGGCCAAAAACCAGAAAGGGCGGCCTAGGAAAAAATTAGAGACCTAAAACAGAATAAATTTCCCGCTAAGTTGAAAACCCGCAGGGCAGCTTAGGCAAAAGTTAGGGATTTTCTTGGCAAGTAACTACGCCAGACAAGACTTGATCGTTGAAGCAACAATCTTCTCGGATTCTCACCATACTTCAACAAAGGATGTTGCTCAGGATTTCAAAATTTGTTAGGGGGGATAGTGGTCATTGTATCTCAATGTATCTTTTCCATTATGTATTACTATTTCCCAAACTTTGTAAATCATCTATGGAGCCTCTCCATTCGCAGACTACCATTCTATTAATAAAATTTGAGCTTTTACCCAATTCTTTGTGTTTCTTATTTTATTTAGCTTGCAAAGACTCCATTTATTAATGATAATAACTTTCAAAGCAAAAAGATTAAATAACAAAATTGATTTTTCAAAAAAAAAAAAGATTTTTACAATTTACTTTTACTTTGAGATTTGAGATGAAACAATGACAACAAAAATGGTGATCCCAGGAATGGACAAACTCTGGTTGTTTTGAGAAGCTTTTGTTCCCCTCGGGAAGGCCTACTCGGGTTGTTTTTGTCGTATCGGGTTTATGGTTCTGGTATCCTCAGTCAAGTTTGGATTCATTTCTCCTTTTTCTGAGTTTTCATGATGTGAATTTTCAATCCACATTTTTCTCCAATGAAGTAGGCTTGAATTCCCCAGCGAAGTTTGTTTATTTCGGTGTCAGTCTGCTTTATTTGAGACTGGTCTTGCAATATTCAGTAGGCATGTTACTTTTGAAAAAACATTGGTTTCCTCGATGAATCTTGAAGAAGGATGTTCTGCCCCGGTATCTGTTTGATTTGGCTACCTCCGGATTATGTTTCTCCTCAGTAAAGTTAAAAGTAGGCAGTAGGTTTGGTTTCCGCAGCTGGCCTTTACCTTTCTTGGAATGATCATCTTGGGTGAAGCTTAGCCGAGTTTTGTTAGTGCTCGGGGCAGTTTTGCCTGGTTGTTCCCCATGTTCTGTATCTGTTTTGTCAGTATGCACATGATAACACTCATACATTCATACATGCATCATGCATAGCTAAAATTGACAAGTCATTGTTCATTGCCATTTGTTAATATTTTTGTTGACATATTACCCTGTTTTGCATATTTATGTTGCCCTCTCTTTAATAGAGTGTTGGCCTTAAGCAGAAAGCGTGTATTCTTTTAATTTCCCTATTGAGTTGTCCCTCATAGAAGATTTCTTCCTTAGCCTTCTGGTATAGTTCCTTGTTTGGACGGGTTTGGTTTTCCTTCTTGAGTTTATTTCTCAAAGGATGAATTCAGGTTGACTATTTCATTCCAGTTTATTTCTGGTTTGGATCTGTGGTTCCCTGACAATGCTATTCACTTTGGAATCCTGAAAAACTCCAGATTTTGGTTGGTGCAGTTATTTTGCACGAGAACACTTCATCGCCTCAGCAAGAATATCATGGCATCTCCCTAGGAAGTCATACCTCCTTCCCAAAAATCCATTTCTTTTACAATCCTCCGTGACCACAAATATCAAGTTCTCTTTATTTGAGATAGCTCATGTATTATCCTTTCCAGGTGGAGTGTCTTGGTTAAAGAAGAAGCTGAGACCCGTTCTAGGCGAAACACCAGAATCTTAGGGAAACTTGTTATCTTTTTTCTATCTTCAGTGAACGTTGGTAGTTCATCGTCAGTGAACGGTAGTGATATGATATTCTCTTTCTACCTTCAGTGAAAGTTGGTAGACCATCGACAGTGAACGTCGATGTTTTATATTCTCTTTCTATCTTTAGTGAATGTTGATAGTCCATCGGCAGTGAACATCGATGTTTATTATCTTTTTTCTATCTTCAGTGAAAGTTGATAGTTCATCGTCAGTGAACGACGGTGATATGATATATTTCTCTTTCTACCTTCAGTAAAAGTTGGTAGACCATCGACAGTGAACTTCGATGTTTATTATCTTTTTGCTATCTTCAGTGAATGTTGATAGTTCATCATCAATGAACGGTGGTGATATGATATATTCTCTTTCTACCTTCAGTGAAAGTTGGTAGACCATCGGTAGTGAACGTCGGTGCTTGTTATTTTTTTTCTATCTTCAATGAACGTTGATAGTTCATTGTCAGTGAACGGAGGTGATATAATATATTTATCTTTCTACCTTCAGTAAAAGTTGGTAGACCATCGGCAGTGAACGTAGATGTTTATTATATTTTTGCTATCTTCAGTGAACGTTGATAGTTCATCGTTAGTGAACGACGGTGATATGATATATTCTCTTTCTACCTTCAGTGAAAGTTGGTAGACCATCGACAATGAATGTCGGTGTTTGTTATCTTTTTGCTATCTTCAGTGAACGTTGATAGTTCATCATCAGTGAACGGCAGTGATATGATATATTCTCTTTCTACCTTCAGTGAAAACTGGTAGACCATCGGCAGTGAACGTCGATGTTTGTTATCTTTCTCTCTACCTTCAGTAAACGTTGGTAGTTTCGCCTTCAGTAGAAGTTGGTGTGTCCTTTGACCATCCTCTCTGGTTCAGTTCTCTGGGTACACCAGTGATTTATTTTCCTGGAGGGGGTGCTCCTTTGTTTCTTTAATATTGTTACATCCCCAGTGTTATTTTTTGCGTCTCTTTGGTCCTGTTCATATGCATTCATGATCATAAGAATTTGCATGGTATCTTAGGGCCAAAAATAGGGTTTGTTTTATATTTAAGTATCTTCGATCACGTCGACACGAAGATTTTTAACCTTCGTATCTCCGAACAGAAGAAACTTAAATAAGGGCAGTTGTTGTACCCCAATTTTTGCCCCTAAGATCCCTTCATCATACCATGTTGATTCACCCACAACAAGATCACACTAGGATTCTTGGTTCCCCCCCCCCTACATTTGATCTTGCCCTTTTGAGGGATTACCAAGAACCTTGGCTTATGTTCCTTTTGTGATCATGAATATTGTTTTGATTTCTCCATTTAACTGATAAAATGCAATGTTGTTTTGTCTTGCTTGTTATCCATGTAGCTAAAGGACAATGAGATTTAACAAGTTACTCCATGGGTTCATGAGTTTATTTCCACGCCCTAGTCAATATAGCTTGAGAAGTTCAAACCTCACCAATGGATTAGTTTTGGGAGAATTGGAATGGCAAGGTTGTTTTGGTTCATCAAATTTCAAGGTTATTAGATTTGACTCAAAAGTACAAGGGGTTGATTGGAGAAGTTGTCATGTTTGGACAAGGCCTTGTTCCTATTGGTCACAAGAGCATATTTCTCTCAAAATTCAAGATATGGATGTGTTTTTGTTGGCTATGAGTCTTCATTATCATCCTCAACAACTTCTATTCATAAAGCAAGAATATTGGTACAAGAAGTTTGTTCAAACTTGTCAAAGTTCCTCAAGGCATTCTCTTGATCTAGAAGTTAGGGTTTTGAACGTTAAAGGAGCGTATCTTGCTCACCTTTTGGTATTTTTGAGTGATTCCAAAGACATCCTTCTCTTTAAAGGGTTATCAACAAATCACTTCAAAAGTTCCAAAGAGTTTTCCTGTGAAATAAACTTGGTGAAGAAGAAAGATTACAAGTCCTCCAGATGAATCCAAAATTTTCAATGTGTGACTTCAAATGGTCATAACTTGGTCAATTTTTATTACCTTGAGTCCATTCTTTTTCCATAATGATCTTGAAGATGTGAACTTTATGCCTTCTTTTATGTGCAAAGTGAGAAAATGGATGGAAGTTTCCTTAAATATGCAAAATATTATAGGTCATTTCATGATTTTTGGCCAACTTCAACAAGTCATAACTTGCTCAATTTTTGGATATTTTGAGTGGTTCAAGTTTCAAAATGTCATTCAAGAGATCTACTTCATTACATATTTTTTGGTTAAGAGCAAATTCCAAGTGGAAGGCCATGTTTAGATGCAAGACATTATAGGTCATTTTTTGATGAAGAATTTGAAATATTTCTAAGTATGGAAAGTCAACTATTTTTCTCCAACATTGACTCAACACAACTTTCAGCTCAAGCATCCATTTAACTCCATTATTTTTCCATTTCAAAGCTTGTAACCTCATCTTTCCAAAGCATTAAGAATCATGCCTTGAGACCCCTTGAGCTGAGAATGACATAGTTTCAAAAATAGTAACTTAGAATTGAAGTTTCCTTGCAAGTCAGAATTTGAATTTCATGTTACAACCTATAAACCTCAAATTAACACGCGTTTTGGGACTAAACATGATTAGCCAACTTTCCCAAGTGGATTAGTGCATCAAAACACAAGAATTGGATGAGTTTTGCTGAAGTTTGGATCACACTTCACTCGTGCATCAGGTTTGCACGAATTCCCTCCAAAACACATCATTCACTCTTCATTTTGATTCCATTCGCTTCTCCTATAAATACATGAACTATCCCATTCAATTTCCCAAGCTTGGATAGCCAGAATCACCCTGCCAAACTTGCTCCATAACTCAATTTTCTGTAACTTCAAAATCCATTCTCGAGCCTTTTTCAATCCAACTTTTCCATCAATTCACCTTCCTTGATCTTCCCTCGAGCTAACCACATAATTACATTCAAGAATCGTGCCCTATATTTCTCCATAGAAGTCTGTGATATGGTGAGAGAACTGACTTGGGTTTTGCGTTTGTGTTCGCAAATGTTTCGGTTTAGCAAGAGTTGCAATCGACTTTTTATTTATCCTAAGGAAAGGTCAAAAAGCACAGGAAAGACCTTTGAGATGTTTTCATGGGTTCGGCGAGTAGATTATAGAAAGGGAAAGTATTAGCACCCTTTCTATCCATGGTTATCCATGGGCTCTTAGTTGCTTGCTTAGATCACTTGCTTTGCATTTTTTCAATTGTTTGAAATGGTGCTTTGTGTGTGGTTTTGAAAAATGTTTTGAAAAGAGGCCATCATTGTGGCAACCTTTGTAATGATTCTTGTTTGAATGTATACAAAGGTGTTTGTCTTTTTGAAAGGTTTTCAATGTTTTGAAAGTTGTTTGTGAAATTGTGTTTGTGGAGTGTGTTTTGAAAGAAGTAGCAAGGATGTTTTTTGCAAGTTTGATCAAGTAACTAAGAGCTATCTACCCTAATTTTACTCAAAGATATTTATCATGTTTTAACCCTTTTAACAGTGTTGTTTCACCATTGTATTTGGTGAACAACCTTGTGTTAGGATGTTTACACGGGACAGGCGCGGGTCATCGTATAGACCATGAAAGCAATAATGTCAAGTATCTTTGGCAATTTTCTTGAGGGACTTGATCATTTTTTGTTTTAGGCAACCAAGATAGCGTCATCGAGGGACTATGATCATTTTGATTTGTTTTTGTTTTGCCAAAATACTCAACATGCAACCATGGCCCATTTTTGAAGGCAACAAGTGAATGAAACCCTAGGGGTGCAAGTGTGCATTGTATTTGTTTTTCATGCATATTTATCTTGGATTAGGTCAAGTTATTTGTTGATTGATTTTGCATACAAACCCTAGGTCTAGGCATGGCATAATTGAAAGCTTTTAAATGTGCGAGAATTTAAATGCTACATTATTACAACATGATATAGGGAGGGGGTACAAATTTGAATTGGGGATATTTGACAAGAAATAATTTCTAAGTTATTACAACCATATCGAATGTATAGGATACAATATTTAATTGTGCAATACTTGAAATAAATACAATAAATAAATAAAATGTATCATGCACAAAATGATTTTTTATGTATGTGAAAAAGGGTTTTTTTAATGTGAAGTATAAACAAAATAAAAAGTCAAATTTTTTATTATTTTGGTCATTTAGGGCAAAACCCTAATTTTTCAAATAAAAGGCAATATTTATTAATTATATAAAATATATATTAATTTATGTAAGAATAAAAGTACATTGTAAAAAAAAAGTATTTTTAGTGTCAAATATAAATAAAAATAAAAGTCTATTATTTCTATATTTTTGTCCTAATTGTCTAATAAAATAAAATATACAAGTATATATATATATATATATATATATATATATATATATATATATATATATATATATATATATATATATATATATATATATATATATATATATATATATATATATATATATATATATATATATATATATATATATATATATATATATATATATATATATATATATATATATATATATATATATATATATATATATATATATATATATATATATATATATATATATTTATCATGTTAAATATACAAAGATAAAAATTAATTCTTTACAAAAATGGATATTTTCAAGAAGATATTTTCAAGTGTAAAATAAAAATAATAAATAAAAAAAAAATATATTTTTGTATTCTTTTTTGAAGTTTTATTAAAAGAAAAAAAAGGTTTGTTTATACATATATGCCTAATAAAGTGAATAAATATCAAATAAATATGAAAAAAATGTGGAAAATTATTTTTGGCATTTTTTATATTTGAGCAAAAAATATAAAGTCAGAATAAAAAATAAAAACATAAAAATGACAAATATTCAATCAAATGAGCTAGGGGGTGCAAACTGAATAAAGGGGTGCTAAAAGTAAGAATGACTCAGGCCCAGCCCAAGCCATCACCTTCTTCAACCTCCAGCATCTGTTTGAAAATGCGCGCGCCTCTTGTACAACATGCCAACTCCTGATTCTTTGATCTTTTGACAAAACTTAAAACATGAAACTTGTAGAGAATTTAAACACGAATCTAACCATATAAAGCATTAAATCTAACTCTCAAAGACCTGAGAGAATTTCTCTGGACCTAAAATCTGACCTAACTTTTTTCACATGTTCATGGCTGAAATTCTCCTAGCACACTTAATATAAATGAAAGCTAATCACATGTATGGCTTCAGGGCTATGAGTACAACATATTTCATTCACAAACCTAAGCCTAACCATTCCTAAATAGAGAGATAGAATTCCATGAAATACCTGTTTCAGCTTGAATCGAGTAGAGCAATGTAGCAACCTTCAATGGTGTTTGAGCTTCTGTTGAGCTTGCCTGAGGTCCAAGGAAGCTTCTCCAATACTTGGCTTGCTTTGAAACACCTTGTATCGTGTTGTAGAAGTCCACCTGCAAAGCTTGGAAATGAAAATGGCAAAACGTATTAGAGGTGTTACAGCTGATGTTTAAGGTTTGAAATAGCTTGGATGGATGAAATGGAAGGTGTTTGAACATGTTTGGGCATAAGTGCACGAGCAAGTTGTGTTGTGGAACTCAATCTGCAGGGAGTGCCCTGTTTTACAACAAAACAAGGATTTTGTGTATTAGGAGGTATGAGGGATGGAAGGGTCGTGCTTTAGGTATGTTTTGGTGTATGGAACTTGTGTGCAAAGTTTGTTTTGGCTCTTGTTCACAGATATGAGAGTTGGTTGTGTTTTGCAAACTTTCTCCTTCTTGAAGCAAGAAAAATGCCAATGATGTTATAGCCCTGTCCAAGCCCTCCTATCATGTTGCATCTTTTGTTCTTGATAACTAGAATTAGTGGACTCAATCTTGCCTCAAATATTTGGCCCCCATGTCTCAAGGATTCAGGTTTTGACATAAAGTGACTTTAGGCAAAAATGGTAACTTTGCTTTTTCTAATTAGGGATTAGTTTTTCATGTAATGCCCAAATGGATGAGATAACACCTTAACACAATGGTTAGGCATTAAATTATGAAGTGTAAGTTAGTTTTGAGGCCTGCAAGCTAGCATTACACAAGCTGATTTGAAAATGCAAGTTGCTATGAACATGCCTTGGCCATGAACAAAAGTGAGTTTTTGCCAACTTTGTGAATTTGATTCTCTCTAATCACAAGGGTGTTTGAGGAGTTCTTGGACAATTTGGAAATCTTTGAACATGTACTACAATCCATCTTTGGAATGAAACTTGAAACTCCAAGTGGAACTATGTGAAAAACGGTCAAGAAGATGGGTCAAAATCCTGCCTAGATTAGGGCAAATTTCTTCTAAGTTAAAAGTTTTTGGTACCCTTGTTCCAAAAATCATAACTTGAGATGCAAGTTTCCTTTGAGAAAACTTTGTGAATAAAAGTTTTAGACTTTGTTATGTACTACAACTTTCATGTTTCAAGTTTTGTTTGAATCCATTTGCATCTTGGTGAAAAAATGGGACAAAGTTAGGAAAAAATAAGAAAATTTCATAACTTAGAAAATTTCTAAGTTATGAAATTTTTCATTTTAAACCCTAATTTGCATTTTTGGGTTTCTTGATGGGAAAGTTTCATAATTTGACATGTCTTGATGAAAAATGACTCGTGGCACTTGATTTTGACCAAAAAGTCAAAGTTTGACTTTTTAGTGTACAGTCAAATTTTGATCAGTTGACTAAAAAATTCATCTGTCAATCCTATGCATTTGAGATCTTTTGAACTTGTTGAATGGGTCAAGACAATGTCATTGAGTCCTTGAGTCCATGTGTGAGCTTGATTTGCCATTGGCTAGGTCAAACAGTCAAAAATTGCCTTTGTGTAGTCAAAACTCTAAAAATGACCATTTTGCCCTTTTGGTGATCTGATCAAATTTCTTGTGGAATTGTGATCCAAACTTGATCAAATGGTTCATATGAGTTCATAATGTTGATGTGGGTCAAATTTCATGAGGTTTGACTGTCAATTGGCCACAGTTGACTTTTTTCCCAATACAGTTGATTTCTAGGTCAACTGTCCAATTGGCTGGGCAAAACTTTGAATCAAACCCTGAAACTTGGTAAGGGCAAACTTGTGAGTCCAACATGAAGTATGAAAGTCACTTTGGTCATTTTAGGTCAAAACATCCCTATGCAAACTCAAACCCTAATTTAGGTCAACAATGCAAGGAGGAGTCTTGAACAGAACAAACCCTAGCTTGATCTTGAGTTTCAAGAGTCTTGTGATGAGAAAGTGTTGATGAAATGAGAGGGCAAATTTTGGGGTACAACAGTTGCCCCTGTTCAATCTTCTTGAACCTGAAGAATTAGATTGGCAAGTTTGCCTTTCGCGACTCGAAGGTAAAAGGGGATTGGACACTAGAGTGCCCGTAAATTTGCACTCGTCAAGACATAGATGCGGGAATGGGCTTAAAGATGCCATTCAGAGATGGTAGAATCTTGCTGGAGATGGGCTTAAAGATGTCATCCGAGAATATTTGTTGAATTTCAATGTGGTAGGTCAGAAGAATGAGGATCAAAATGGTATCCGTGTCTGGAATGCATTTGAACTGTATCTGGAGACTGAATTTGTATGAGCAAAAGAATGGCATCCGTGTCTGGGGCGTATCTGAGCTGCGACTGTGTTTGAATGTAGAATAAATATGAGAATGACTGCCGTGTCTGGCGTGTATCTGTATTGTATCCGGATATCAGAGGAATATATGTGTATGGAGCAACTGCGTGCTGGGGATAAACTCTGAATGAGTGACAGAATGGCAACCCTGTCTGGAGTGTATCTGGACTGTATCTGAAGTTGAAATCTGTATGAGTAGAAGAATGACTTCCGTGTCTGGAGTGTATCTGAACTGTAACTGGGATCTGAACGAGTGACAGAATGGCAACCGTATCTGGAGCGTATCTGGACTGTATCTTGGAGTTGAGATCTGTATGAGTAGCAGAATGACTTCCGCGTCTGGAGTGTATCTGAAACTGTAACTGGGATCTGAACGAGTGACAGAATGGAAACCGTATCTGGAGCGTATCTAGTCTATATCGTATTTCTGAAGTTTGAATGGGTAGTAGAATGACCGCCGTATCTGGGGTGTATCTGTACTATATCTGACTTGAAATTCTGAATGAGTAATAGAATGACCGCCGTGTCTGGGGTGTATCTGTACTGTATCTGGATAATCGTTAATGATATCCTTTTAATCTTATTCTGAAAAGGGTAAAAAATGTTAGCTAAACACAAAGTTATGTTGTATGATATGTATAATGCAATGAACTGTATTTCATCAATGTTTATGATATATGAATGTCATGGTTATGCATGCAAGCGGAGTAACCGTCTTTTTGAGGAAGATGAAATCCGGATAGCTGGAGATAATGGATTCTTTGACTGCTGCCAGGGAAAGTGAATCCTTGACTGCTGCAGGGGACTGCAAGAATTTTCGACTACTGAAGATGAGAAATACTTGTTGACTGCTGACCGCTTGGGGAACAAGGAAAGCTTTGAAAATATCTACTGGGAAGTTTAAAACCTGGGAGACTTATGCTGGAGAAATGGGACTGAGAATCTTCAATTTGTTGGGAAGTATCTCTGTGGGGAGAACGTTCCCCATTCTGGTTCCGTTGGGGATAGGATTTTCAGGGTTTTTGGGCTCCACTGGGGATCTTGAAACTTGACTCTGAGGGGAATTATGTTCTGGAATGCACTTTAGTCTGGGAGTCCATTTTTTAGAAAGCTTTTGCTCTGCTGAGGATTCTGAAGTTTAACTCTGTTAGGGAAATATATTCTGAATTTTAACTCTGTTGAGGATCTTGAATTTTAATTCCGCTGGGGGATTTCTTCTGAAAGGGCATCAAGATATCTACCTATACCTTCAACCTATCAGCAATCATCTTTTCCCAGTTTTTATTTGTAAGAAATGATTATGTTCAAATGCATATGCATATTTAACAAAACATTGGACGTTTTTTCAAATAAAACATAAGTGTAAAAAGAAAAGGAAGGCAAAGCAAATTTCTGCACTTGGAAGTGTATTTGTATTAACTTTTTATGAGTATTTTTGTATAAAGGAGACAGACATCCTAGTAAGAGAATGTTGTCGTAAAAATTGAAAAAATTTATACAAAAGAAAGATGGCTATGTGCAATAATTCCATGGGATTCCCATTCTGCTATAGCCTTCACAACTCTGAATGTCTTGTTCATTCACTACTTCGTCCGCCGGTGATTTGATTGATCAGCAGCTTGGAGCTTGTTGGTGAAGAGATTTGTTCTTTAAAGTGATCCGACGAGACATAGTCATACGCTTTAATTCCCTAACTTTTGCTTGAATCGCCCTTTCGGGTTTTCGACCCACCGGGAAACCCTTTTTTGCCCAAGTCGCCCTTTCGGGTTTTCAACTTGCCGGGTGTACAGATTTTTTTGTTTTATCCCTAATTTTTGCCTGAACCGCCCTTTCGGGTTTTCGGTTCACCGGGATGCCCATTTTTGCCCAAGTCGCCCTTTCGGGTTTTCAACTTGCCGGGTCGTTTTATGCGTAGTATCTTTTGACTATGTCTGCGTTCGCAGGGTGCGGCAAATCGCTGCCGTACATGGTGGTCAAAATCATTTCCCCACCAGAAAATATGCTCTTGATCACAAATGGTCCTTCGTAAGTAGGAGTCCACTTGCCCCTGGGATCACTTTGCGGTAAGATGATCCGCTTGATTACAAGATCTCCGACTTGATATATCTGACTTCTTACTTTCTTATTGAAAGCCTTGATCATGCATTTTTGATACGTCTGACCATGGCAAACAGCAGTAAGCCGCTTCTCATCGATCAAATTAAGTTGATCAAGCCGAGTCTGAATCCAATCGTCTTCACTCAAACCAGTGTCTTCCATAATCCTTAAGGAAGGAATCTGAACCTCCATGGGTAGAACAGCTTCCATGCCATACACCAAAGAAAATGGGGTTGCCCCTGTTGAAGTACGTGTCGTGGTACGATATCCATGCAGAGCAAACGGTAACATCTCATGCCAGTCCTTGTAGGTAACTGTCATTTTCTGAATGATCTTCTTGATGTTTTTGTTCGCGGCTTCAACAGCACCGTTCATCTTCGGCCGATAGGGAGATGAATTGTGATGATAAATCTTGAACTGTTCGCATAGAGCGGTGATCATAGTATTGTTCAGATTTGTACCGTTGCCTGTGATGATCCTGTCGGGGACACCATACCGGCATATGAGGTTCTGTTTGATGAAGCGGGCAACCACATTCTTTGTAACAGAGGCAAAGGAAGATGCTTCGACCCACTTGGTGAAATAGTCAATAGCGACCAAGATGAAGCGATGTCCATTAGACGTTGTGGGCTTGATCTCTCCAATCATGTCAATGCCCCACATTGCGAATGGCCAAGGAGCGGTCAGAACGTTGAGAGGAACAGGAGGAATGTGTACCTTGTCGGCGTAGATTTGGCATTTATGGCAAGTACGGGAATGTTGATGGCAATTAGCTTCCATGGTAGACCAGTAATAACCTGCTCTTAGAATCTTCTTAGCCATCGTATGTCCGCTCAAGTGGGTGCCGAATGTGCCGCTGTGTATCTCAGTCATGATCAACTCTGCTTCAGCTTTGTCCATACAACGAAGTAAAACACAATCATGGCTACGCTTATAAAGGATGCCATTGCTTAAGAAGAACTTGGCCGCAAATCTCCTTAAGAACTTTTTGTCATTTACGGAAGCTCCTTCAGGGTATTCTCTAGTCTGGAGATACCTTTTGATTTCATGAAACCAGGGTTGTTCCATTACTTCTTCGGTATTAATCTCATGACAGTGCGCAGGTTCTCCCATTCTCTAGATGGTAATTTGGGGAGCCTCGTTATCCTAGTTGAGTTTAAACATGGAAGACATTGTAGCCAGAGCATCTGCTAGCTGATTTTCTTCTCGCGGGAAATGCTCGAAGGTGATCTGCTCGAAATGAGGCAACAACGTCAGGACATGTTCTTTGTATGGGATAAGATTAGGATGCTTGGTGTCCCACTCTCCTTTGACTTGACTGATAACCAAAGCCGAGTCCCCAAATACGATCAAAGATTTGATCCCCTAGTCTATAGCATCCTTGAGACCAAAGATGCAAGCTTCATATTCGGCCATGTTGTTGGTACAGCTAAAACAGAGTCTAGTAGTGAAAGGTGTATGGCGACCTTCCGGAGAAATAAGTACTGCACTGATACCGTTACCAAGTGAATTTTAAGCACCATCAAAGTACAGGGTCCATCGGGATCCCTTTTCAGGTCCGTCATACGGTCTGTTACCTTCGATGTTGTCTAATGTCATGATGTCCTCGTCCGGGAAGTCGAATCTCATAGACTAATATTCTTCGATAGCTTGATGAGCTTGATGGTATGCTAGTACACTCCCTTTTATAGCTTTTTGGGTAGTATACTGGATGTCATATTCAGTCAGGATCATTTGCCATCTAGCGATTCTTCCAGATAAAGCAGGCTTCTCGAAGATATATTTGATTGGGTCCATCTTGGAAATCAACAAAGTGGTATGAGTCAACATATACTGCCTTAGTCGGCGAGCAGCCCATACCAAAGCGCAACAAGTTTTCTCGAGCAATGAGTAGCGAGTCTCACAGTCGGTAAACTTTTTGCTAAGGTAATAAATGGCATGCTCTTTTCGACCAGACTCGTCATGTTGGCCCAGTACGCACCCCATTGAGTTGTCCAAAACAGTCAGATACATGATCAACGACCTTCCTTCGACGGGGGGCATCAAGATAGGAGGTTCTAGTAAATACTCATTGATCTTATCAAAAGCAACTTGACAATCATCGTTCCATTCAACTACCTGATCCTTCTTCAATAGTTTGAAAATTGGCTCACAGGTAGACGTCAGATGAGAGATGAACCTGGCGATATAGTTCAAGCGTCCCAAGAATCCTCTAACCTCCTTTTCAGTACGGGGGGCAGGCATTTCTTGTATAGCCTTTACTTTTGCTGGATCAACCTCAATGCCCTTGTTGCTGACAATAAATCCCAGAAGTTTACCAGACCTAACTCCAAAAGTGCACTTGCTTGGATTCAGTCTGAGTTTGTACTCTTTTAACCTGGCAAACAGCTTCTGCAAATGTTCAAGGTGTTCTTCTTCTGTTTGTGATCGAGCTATCATATCGTCTACGTAAACTTCGATCTCATGATGTATCATATCATGAAACAAAGATACCATGGCGCGTTGATAAGTTGCCCCTGCATTCTTCAATCCGAACGACATCACCTTGTAGCAGAAGGTACCCTATTGCGTAACAAAGGTAGTTTTCTCCATGTCCTCGGGGGCCATTTTGATTTGGTTATATCCCGAGAATCCGTCCATGAAGGAAAATACCTTGTGTTGAGTTGTGTTGTCAACCAAGATGTCGATATGCGGCAGCGGAAAATCATCTTTAGGGCTAGCCCTGTTCAAATCCCGATAGTCCACACACATTCTGACCTTGCCGTCTTTTTTGGGTACGGGCACAATGTTAGCAACCCATTGTGGATAGGTTGTAACTGCCAGAAAGCCGACGTTGAATTGCTTCATTACTTCAGCCTTAATCGTCTCAGACATGTCGGGCCTCATTCGGCGAACCTTTTGCTTGATCAGTGGACAATCTTCTCTTGTGGGGAGACGGTGAACCACGATATCTGTGTCTAACCCTGGCATGTCTTCATAAGACCAGGCAAAGATTTCAACATATTCATTCAACAATCGTATTAAGCGTTCCTTGACACTTGGTTCCAAGCTGGCACCCACTTTTACTTCTTTCCTGTCTTCCTCTGTCCCTAAGTTGATAGTTTCTAACAACTCTTCATGAGGCAGAATAGCCCTTTCTTCTTGTTGTAGAAGTCTGGCTAACTCTCCCGGTACTTCACAATGTTCGTCAACTTCGTACTCAGCCTGATTGACCAAATCTTCAGAGTTATTGAAGGATAAAGCAGAATAGTCACCCATGGAATCCGGAGTGGATGGGTACCTGCATTTGTGAGTGTGGGTGTGTGTAAGGGATAACCATCCTTAAACAAACAAAATGCAAAAAGGAAAGAAAATGAACACAACAGTTTATAAATGAAAAACGTCCAATGATTCATTAAAACATGGCATATGATTATGAAGGAAATCAAACCCTTACAAATGGACCTACATGCCCCGGGCAAGGCATGAGGTGAAAAATAGTGTGCGAATTGTTTTAGTTATTACAGACCATAAAAATGGGAAATTGTTCAAAGATAAAATTACTGATTGATAAAGGTGATAGGAACGAAATCCTTTGCTTCCCAATTGCTCAAACCCCCTTCAACAGTCGGAAAAATCGAATCTTCAAAGTGGCTCTCCTCATCTTCATCTTCTGCAGCATTGATTTCGTGGTGAGAAATCATGACAGGTGATCTTCCAATCTTGGAGCGACGTATAGCCTTTTGTCCTGCAGCAGTAAACCCTAAACCAAACTTGTCCGTCTTATGGGGAAAGTCAGGCAACTGTCCCCATATTGTGCTCTTCCCCTCCTTAATCACAGCCTATGCGTCCTTGAGAGATGCCATCTTAGCCACATGTTTGGGAACGATAGGTACCTCAACTGTTGTCTTCGCAATCGCAACCTCGGGAGAAACTTCCTCGAAATGCTGAAAAGGTGTTTCAATGAACTCGCCATCTAGCTCCACATATAGAAAGGAATTGAGATGACTAATCATGTACTCCTCCTCGCCATGCACGGTTATGATTTTACCCTTAACAGGATACTTCAGCATTTGGTGCAAAGAGGACGTAACTGCCCCGACATAATGGATCCATGGTCTCCCCAGCAAACATGAGTATGACAGACGGATGTCCATCATGTAGAAGGTGGAGTTAAACACTTCGGTGCCTACCTTAATGGGAATATCAACCTCCCCATGAACCATTCTTTTGGAACCATCGAAAGCTCTGACGATAATGTTGTTGGGCTTGAGGGTCAAACCTTCACAATCCAAACGGTCTAAGGCCTTCTTTGGCAGCAGATTTAGGGAAGAACCAGTATCGACCAAGACATGGGCGAGTGTGGTCCCTCGGCACTCAACTGAAACATGTAATGCATCATTGTGCTTCCTTCCTTTGGGAGTCAAGTCCGCATCGGAAAAGCCCAGGCCATTGTCAGTAGTAAGACTGGCCACACAATTTTGAAATTGGTCAGCTGAGGTCTCTTGGGGGACATGCGTTGTCTTTAAGAATTTAATCAGAGCCTTAGCATGGGCCTATGAACAGATCAGGAGAGCTAACATTGAGATTTTAGAAGGGGTTTGCCCCAATTGTTCCACAACGTCATAGTCACTTTTTCTGATTATTTTTAGGATCTCATCCATCTCCTTCTGGGTGGTTTCAGGGATAACCGCGACATAAGCCCTTGTCCTGACAGGCATTTCCAGTATCCCTTTACCTTTGCCGGTGCTATCAGCGAATGGTCTTTATTCAAGAGCGTTTAACTCTTCAATCACTGGGCCTTGCACAGAGGGTCCAACAGGTGCAGAAGCTTTTAAGGGTCCGAAGACTGCTCGGGGAGGAGCAATCTCCGGAGAAAAGATCCTGCCACTGCGGGTGATCTTGCTAGTACCCGCGATGTTTCCTATGTCAGGGTCTTCTTCAGAGATTTCTTGGACTGTTTCGATTTGTTTGACGTCGTGGTAGAAGATATCCCCCCCATAGTTCCACGGTATCATCTTACTTGATTGGTACGAGACAGGTCCCGGCATGGTGAACTTTAGAGGTACATATTCAGAGTTGGGTGTAATCCTGACAGGCCTTTTGCAAGCCTTGGGAGGATTGTCGGAAATGGTTATGATGGCAATATCATTGGTTGAGGTATCACAAGTATCAGGAGCAATTGGATTGAAAGTGTTAACAGGGGTTTTCTGAAAAAGTATTTCTTGAGTATCCATCAGGCGTTGGACACCTGACTTCAATATTGGACAATCATCTTGAATATTTAAACAAAAATAACAATCTTCATTACAACCAGGAAAGATCCCGGCTCTCAACAAATTTTCTTTTATTACTAACAATGGAGTCAACAGATCGGCAACATCAGTAACATGGAGATTTTCCAAAACAGCACGCACATTGTGACCGTGCTTGGGCATTGGCGCGGATATAACATTGGGCTTTTCAAGAGCGTCAAACTCGACCTCTTTGGCGTCAATTAAATCCTGAATTTTGTTCTTGAGTGCCCAGCAATTAATGGTATCGTGCCCAATACTATCGGAATAGTAAGCGCACTTGGCTTTTGGATTGTAAGATGGAGAGGTGGTATTTATATTCTTTGGTGCCTCTTTAATATTGGCGAGATTCAACTTCAGGAGATGTGGAAGGATTTGAGCAGGTGTCATATTTACTGGAGTAAACTGCCGTGGTGGCCTTTGCTAATAAGTTCTGGGCTGATCATTTCTCGGTTGGTTGTTTCTAAGCTGGTCTGATGCGGACTTCTATATTAATACAGCCCCTACTATTGGCCGACGTTCCTCTCTTTCCCTACTTTTCTGAGTGTACACAGCAGATGCTTCTTTCTTGGCTGGGAAAGGTTTTCTAGCAGTTGTGGATGCGGAAGCATCCTTTTGAATTTTCCCACTTTTGATACCGGCTTCCACCCTCTCGCCAGTCAAAATCAACTCAGTAAATCCTGCTGAAGAGTTTTCAATTAGATGGTTGAAGAAAGGGCCAGATAGGGTCCCCAAGAACATGTCAACTAATTCCCTATCTGATAGCGGTGGCTGCACCCTCCTAGCCAGGTCGCACCACTTCTGGGCGTACTCCTTGAACCCTTCATTTGAAGCCATTCCCATACTCTGTAGATGAGTATGGGTCGGCGCCAAATCAGCGTTGTACTGATACTGACGATAGAAAGCGGCTGCCAAGTCTTCCCAATTGTGGACCTCTGACCTCTTGAGCTGATAAAACCAATCTAACTGAGTGCCAGACAAGCTGTCTTGGAAAAAGTGCACCCAGAGGTCTTTGTCGGATGAATGTGGCTGGATCTTTCTAACATATGACCTCAAGTGCATCTTAGGGCAAGACAGACCGTCGTACTTGGCGAATTTTGGGACCTTGAATTTAGGAGGGATAACAATCCCAGCCATAAGCCCCAGCTCCTCAAAATCCAATTCGGGCACCCTCTGCAACTCCATAGCTGCCAATCTGTCCTCAAGGTTCTTATACTTGTCATTCGCTGATGGATACTATTGTTCTGAATAGTGTTCGTCTGCTTCCTCTTCCTCCTCTTCTAACTCAGATTCGGAAGGTACAGTAACTCCTTTCCCCTTGCCAATACCCTCGTCGGATGTTGACGGAAACTCAAGAGTCCTTCTAGCATCACCCTTAAATCTTCTTCTGAAAGTAGCTACCCCCGGTCTCTTTTTCTTTTTCTTCTCTTTACTCTTCTCTAGCAGAACTTTGAGATCCTCATGACCCTTTGCCAAGGTCATGAGGAGTTGTTGAAATTGTGAATTTTGTGCCTGTAGGTCCTTCACTGTTTGCTCCAAATCCATCTTGCTGAAATAAACATCAGAAAGATAAGGAACCCTGGCTTGAAGACTTGTTTGTGCATATGATGAATGATATGTTTATTCATGTAATGCATTCAAGGATTTAGAAATTCAAAGTTGTTGCAGACAAAAAGAACACACGTCATATTAATAAGAAGAAATTTTGTCAGTACATAAATTCCCCATGGGCCAAATATTACAAAGCTTCTTAAGGTAAAAAGACGTTGTGCATCCTTTTTGATGCGATGTAAGTGTTGAGAGTCTCTTCCTCGTGAAGTCGGCGGGTGAGCTCTAAAACCTTCTTCTCACTGGCATAGAAGCTGGCTTCAAAAGTATCCCGTTCTTCCTTGAGTTAGATCCAACTCTTTTGCATTTCCTCCCATGATGTTGGCATGTTAGGATATAGGATGGTGTATGGAACCTCTCCTTCCTTAAAAGGCTCTTTAATCAAGGGGAGAATGTGAGGATATGGCATCATAAGATTCTGAGAGCGGGTTCGTACCCACTTGAGGTAAGGCTCAAGGGGGATGGAATTCTTATGCCCCAGTGTCTTACTATCCACCTTGTTAGGCATCCTCCAAGCTCTGATGAACCTTTGGCGAAGTCCTTGCGCATCATTGTCGAAGTCAAAAACTAGGTCAGGAATCAGCATGTCATGAGGGCCATCCCTCCGAGCATATCCAAATTGTCTCAAAGCTAGACAGGGGTTGTAGGTAATGCCTCCCCTAATGCCAAGTAATGGTACATTAGGAAATTCACCACAACGATCAATGATGATGACATTTTCTCTGGACAGAGAACACTAATGTACATCAGAATGTGTGAGGGTCATCAATCGTTGTGACCACCTTATACCGTGCTCGTTCTTCAAAACTGATTGTGGAAGGTGAGAAATAAAACACCTTGCTAGGAGAGGAGTACAGCACATGAGAACACCTCTTTTCCTCATTGTTCGTGTGTAAAATGAGTGGAGGATATCCCCAAGTAATGTAGGGATGGGATTCCTGGATATGAAAATCTTGACAGCATTCACATCTATAAGTTGGTCAGGATTTGGGAACAAGACCAACCCATAAATAAGGAGTGCCACAATCTCTTCAAAGGCTTGCAGATCCAGGGAATTCCAACACTCTTGTGCCTTCTCAAACAAGAACTTTGCCAAGAAGCCCTTGACACCACTTCTGGTTTCCCAATGCCCCTTGATGTCAGATGGTTGCAAGTGCAGTGCTTGAGCAACATCTTCAGGTTTTGGTTCTTTTTCCGTAACATTGTAGGGTAGTTGATTAAGAATAGGAATTTTCAGGAGTTGAGAAAATTCCTCCAAAGTAGGCACCAATCGGTAATCAGGGAATGTGAAACAGTGGTGAAGGGGGTCAAAGAACTGGAACAGCACTTTCATCATGTCCTCTTCAATGCTGGTGTTGACTAGGTTGAGAAGTCTACCATGTCTTTCACTGAAGAGAGAATTTTCTAGAATTATGGATGTAAGCTCCTTGAGTTGAGGAGGGATTCTCACAAGGTTGACTTGAATTGTTTTCCTGCGAAGAGATTCCATGACCTACAAAACAAGAACAAAGATAAAGATCCAAACCCTTGAAATGGTTAGTGGATGCATATGATGCTTTATGATGTTCATGATGTATGCACAAGCACATGTACAAGTAAGCCACACAAAACCCTAGTTTCAGGCTTGCATGAGGTTTCATAGGTAAGTACCCTCTTGAGTTTAGTTGGCTCAAAAACCTGTCCAATAAATAGTAACCGGGTTCTAAGGAGCTCAACATCATTGGATTGTTTTCTATGTTCATTGTTTTCGTTTAGCCACTTAACTAGCGACCAAAATATTCCAAGAAAGCAACCCTCAATGAGTGTAGTATCGAGTATCTACCAACTTCGGACTGCACCAAAGCCGGTCATCTCACTACCCCTAATAAAGGCCAAGATGGTCAAGTAAGGTTCTAGGTCATTAGTGCTTAGTGACATCACTCAGCGGCCCCGTATTCTCTTTGATTGACTCAAAGGCTACCGGTACTCACAAATATGTCGCACTAATATAGCTATTACTTCAACCGTGTCGGTATACCCCGCACAGTTTCCACAACGTATTGATATCTATGAATGTTTCCCAAATCCGGGTGGAGGATTTCAAGCCCAAACAAGAGAACCAAAATGTAAAGCAATCAAAGCAAACAATAATCATGCAAAAGGGTGATCTAAGCCCTAAGGTTACTCCACTTAAAAAAAAATTCCCCAGCAGAGTCGCCAGTTCTGTGATACGGTGGGAGAACTGACTTGGGTTTTGCGTTTGTGTTCGCAAATGTTTCAGTTTAGTAAGAGTCGCCACTGACTTTTTATTTATCCTAAGGAAAGGTCAAAAAGCACAGGAAAGACCTTTGAGATGTTTTCATGGGTTCGGGGAGTAGATTATAGAAAGGGAAGGTATTAGCACCCTTTCTATCCATGGTTATCCATGGGCTCTTAGTTGCTTGCTTAGATCACTTGCTTTGCATTTTTTCAATTGTTTGAAATGGTGCTTTGTGTGTGGTTTTGAAAAATGTTTTGAAAAGAGGCCATCATTGTGGCAACCTTTGTAATGATTCTTGTTTGAATGTATACAAATGTGTTTGTCTTTTTGAAAGGTTTTCAATATTTTGAAAGTTGTTTGTGAAATTGTGTTTGTGGAGTGTGTTTTGAAAGAAGCAGCAAGGATGTTTTTTGCAAGTTTAATCAAGTAACTAAGATCTATCTACCCTAATTTTACTCAAAGATCTTTCTCATGTTTTAACCCTTTTAATAGTGTTGTTTCACCATTGTATTTGGTGAACAACCTTGTGTTAGGATGTTTGAACGGGACAGGCGCGGGTCATCGTATAGACCATGAAAGCAATAGTGTCAAGTATCTTTGGCAATTTTCTTGAGGGACTTGATCATTTTTTGTTTTAGGCAACCAAGATAGCGTCATCGAGGGACTATGATCATTTTGATTTGTTTTTGTTTTGCAAAAATACTCAACATGCAACCATGGCCCATTTATGAAGGCAACAAGTGGATGAAACCCTAGGGGTGCAAGTGTGCATTGTATTTGTTTTTCATGCATATTTATCTTGGATTAGGTCAACCTATTTGTTGATTGATTTTGCATACAAACCCTAGGTCTAGGCATGGCATAATTGAAAGCTTTTAAATGTGCGAGAATTTAAATGCTACACTATTACAACATGATATAGGGAGGGGGTACAAATTTGAATTGGGGATATTTGACAAGAAATAAATTCTAAGTTATTACAACCATATCGAATGTATAGGATACAATATTTAATTGTACAATACTTGAAATAAATACAATAAATAAATAAAATGTATCATGCACAAAATAATTTTTTATGTATGTGAAAAGGGTTTTTTTAATGTGAAGTATAAACAAAATAAAAAGTCAAATTTTTTATTATTTTGGTCATTTAGGGCAAAACCCTAATTTTTCAAATAAAAGGCAATATTTATTAATTATATATAATATATATTAATTTATGTAAGAATAAAAGTACATTGTAAAAAAAAGTATTTTTAGTGTCAAATATTAATAAAAATAAAAGTGTATTAATTCTATATTTTTTCCTAATTATCTAATAAAATAAAATATACAAGTATATATATATATATATATATATATATATATATATATATATATATATATATATATATATATATATATATATATATATATATATATATATATATATATATATATATATATATATATATATATATATATATATATATATATATATATATATATATATATATATATATATATACAAAGATAAAAATTAATTCTTTACAAAAATGGATATTTTCAAGAAGATATTTTCAAGTGTAAAATAAAAGTAATAAATAAAAAATAAATATATTTTTGTATTATTTTTTGAAGTTTTATTAAAAGAAAAAAAAGGTTTGTTTATACATATATGCCTAATAAAGTGAATAAATATCAAATAAATATGAAAAAAATGTGGAAAATTATTTTTGGCATTTTTTATATTTGAGCAAAAAATATAAAGTCAGAATAAAAAATAAAAACATAAAAATGACAAATATTCAATCAAATGGGCTAGGGGGTGCAAACTGAATAAAGGGGTGCTAAAAGTAAGAATGACTCAGGCCCAGCCCAAGCCATCACCTTCTTCAACCTCCAGCATCTGTTTGAAAATGCGCGCGCCTCTTGTACAACATGCCAACTCCTGATTCTTTGATCTTTTGACAAAACTTAAAACATGAAACTTGTAGAGAATTTAAACACGAATTTAACCATATAAAGCATTAAATCTAACTCTCAAAGACCAGAGAGAATTTCTCTGGCCCTAAAATCTGACCTAACTTTTTTCACATGTTCATGGCTGAAATTCTCCTAGCACTTAATATAAATGAAAGCTAATCACATGTATGGCTTCAGGGCTATGAGTACAACATATTTCATTCACAAACCTAAGCCTAACCATTCCTAAATAGAGAGATAAAAGTCCATGAAATACCTGTTTCAGCTTGAATCGAGTAGAGCAATGTAGCCTTCAATGGTGTTTGAGCTTCTGTTGAGCTTGCCTGAGGTCCAAGGAAGCTTCTCCAATACTTGGCTTGCTTTGAAACACCTTGTATCGTGCTGTAGAAGTCCACCTGCAAAGCTTGGAAATGAAAATGGCAAAACTTATTAGAGGTGTTACAGCTGGTGTTTAAGGTTTGAAATAGCTTGGATGGATGAAATGGAAGGTGTTTGAACAGGTTTGGGCAAAAGTGCACGAGCAAATTGTGTTGTGGAACTCAATCTGCAGGGAGTGCCCTGTTTTGCAGCAAAACAGGGATTTTGTGTATTAGGAGGTATGAGGGATGGAAGGGTAGTGCTTTAGGTCTGTTTTGGTGTATGGAACTTGTGTGCAAAGTTTGTTTTGGCTCTTGTTCACAGATATGAGAGTTGGTTGTGTTTTGCAAACTTTCTCCTTCTTGAAGCAAGAAAAATGGCAATGATGTTATAGCCCTGTCCAAGCCCTCCTATCATGCTGCATCTTTTGTTCTTGATAATTGGAATTAGTGGACTCAATCTTGCCTCAAAGATTTTGCCCCCATGTCTCAAGGATTCAGTTTTTGACATAAAGTGACTTTAGGCAAAAATGGTAACTTTGCTTTTTCTAATTAGGGATTAGTTTTTCATGTAATGCCCAAATGGATGAGATAACACCTTAACACAATGGTTAGGCATTAAATTATGAAGTGTAAGTTGGTTTTGAGGCCTGCAAGCTAGCATTACACAAGCTGATTTGAAAATGCAAGTTGCTATGAACATGCCTTGGCCATGAATAAAAGTGAGTTTTTGCCAACTTTGTGAATTCGATTCTCTCTAACCACAAGGGTGTTTGAGGAGTTCTCAGACAATTTGGAAAGCTTGTAACATGTAATACAATCCATCTTTGCAATGCAACTTGAAACTCCAAGTGGAACTATGTGAAAAATGGTAAAGAAGATGGGTCAAAATCCTGCCTAAATTAGGGCAAATTTCTTCTAAGTTAAACGTTTTTGGTACCCTTGTTCCAAAAATAATAACTTGAGATGAAAGCTTCCTTTGAGAAAACTTTGTGAATCAAAGTTGTAGACTTTGTGATGGAATACAACTTTCATGTTTCAAGTTTTGTTTGAATCCATTTGCATCTTGGTGAAAAAATGGGACAAAGTTAGGAAAAAATAAGAAAATTTCATAACTTAGAAAATTTCTAAGTTATGAAATTTTTCATTTTAAACCCTAATTTGCATTTTTGGGTTTCTTGATGGGCAAGTTTCATAATTTGACATGTCTTAATAAAAATGACTCTTGGCACTTGATTTTGACCAAAAAGTCAAAGTTTGACTTTTCAATGTACAGTCAAATTTTGATTAGTTGACTGAAAAATTCATCTGTCAATCCTATGCATTTGAGATCTTTTGAACTTGTTGAATGGGTCAAGACAATGTCATTGAGTCCTTGAGTCCATGTGTGAGCTTGATTTGCCATTGGCTAGGTCAAACAGTCAAAAATTGCCTTTGTGCAGTCAAAACCCTAAAAATGACCATTTTGCCCTTTTGGTGATCTGATCAAATTTCTTGTGGAATTGTGATCCAAACTTGATCAAATGGTTAATATGAGTTCATAATGTTGATGTGGGTCAAATTTCATGAGGTTTGACTGTCAATTGGCCACAATTTACTTTTTCCCCAATACAGCTGATTTCTAGGTCAACTGTCCAATTGGCTGGGCAAAACTTTGAATCAAACCCTGAAACTTGGTAAGGGCAAACTTGTGAATCCAAAATGAAGTATGAAAGTCACTTTGGGAATTTTAGGTCAAAACATCCCTATGCAAACTCAAACCCTAATTTAGGTCAACAGTGCAAGGAGGAGTCTTGAACAGAACAAACCCTAGCTTGATCTTGAGTTTCAAGAGTCTTGTGATGAGAAAGTGTTGATGAAATGAGAGGGCAAATTTTGGGGTACACCAAAGTCCAGTTTCAGAGCTCTGCAACTCAACTTCAATAGGTAGATTCCTTCATCAATTCTTCAAAACTCTGATATCATTGTGTTGCTCTCATTGCCTTGGTTCTAGTTGCAACACTTACCTTTTACTGGAAACACGTTTTGACCATGAAATTTCAAATCCATTTTCAAAACTTTCCTTCCAAATTGCTTGAGCTACAGTTTATATAAATTTGGCGCGATGGTGTGGTTGTCTTCGTCTTGAAGAGACGAAGCGAATGGCATAGGTCTGATCTTCTGATTTTGCAGTTTGAGAGACCTGCAATTCGTGATGGCTGGAGGTTGAAGATGACCGATGTGTCATCTTCCAACCAATGAAGGCGCGCCATATGTATTTTTCAAATCTAATTTAATTAATGATTATGTATATTATTCACTAATGACCATGATATGCACAGCGCGACAGATCCCTTGGATTTGATTACTAACGCGTTTTGACTCTCATCCAATGGTCCACATATTTTACTTTTATTTTCTTTTTCTGATTTTTATATTTTAATTCTTTTAAATTTCAAAATATCATAGAAAATTCATTTTTAGTCCAAAAAATCTAAAAAAATTATGAAAAATATTTTTGATTATTCTCTTTCTGATTTTTATTTTTTCACAATTTAATTTTATGTTTTGGTATTTTTTTATAAATTTTACACTTATTTGATTTGTTTTAAATGTTTAAAAATATTTTTATACATTTTAAAATTCTGAAAAAATTATGGAATGATCCAATGATATTGTGACAAACATTAGTGACCTTATTTTTTCTTCTTCTGACTTTACTATTTTTTTACCATTTTTTGTTTATTTTACTCATTTATTTTAATTTTAATAATAGTTTCTGACTTAAAAAAATTACCAAAAAATTTGTAAAATTATTTGAGCCTTTTTCTGATTTTTATATGGTCTTACTTTTTATTTCTTGATTAATTCGAACATAGTTGTTATTTTTCTCATTATTTTCTATTTTTAAAACATTTTTAAAGTCCTTTTTTGTGTATATTAAATGTGATATTATTTTGTGACTATTTTTTGGCTGATCTTGGGTTAGATTTTCGATCATGAACTTTATTAACATCATTAGATCCATGGTGTTGAATTTAAATCTACAAAAATGGATGAATGATTTTAATAATAGTTTGATTAAAATTTAATTCAAATGTGGTTTGTGTATTTTTTTCCCATCCCTCTTCATCTCATCCCCTTCTTATTGCACTAGATGTTGTTGGAGCATGATCTCTATATCATGTCTCAAAACAAATGGTGCATAGATTGCTATTGACCGGCCTCAAAATAGGTGCGATTTCTATATAAGTCCACTTATGGTTGCTTAACATAGCGCTAAATTTTTTCCCGATTCAAATAAAATGATCATTCGTGGCCCAAACTTATGATTGCAAGCCCAAGTATGTTAATTTAATCTCTTTGATCCAATAACCTTGAGATTTATTGTGTGGAGGCTTTGGTTCTACCAATCCTCTAATGGATCTACAACACCTTTGGTCAACGCGGATCACTTAAACATCGTCGATTATTAAATGGTACTTATGAGAATTCCAAATGGATGATATACTTGACAAAAAGCAAATGCAACTTGTTGTGTGGAGGGTTTGGTTCTACCAATCCTCTAATGAGTTCCAAATGCAAGTTTCAAGATGTTCATCCAACTAACCACTAATTATTGACTTGTTTTACCTTATGCTTTTATTCTTTTTTATGCTTTATGTACTATTTACTTTTAGCATTTACATTTCATTCCATTTTCATATTTGCTCATTTGAGCATTTATTTTCTTGCCATTTTTACTTTTCTCACTTGAGCTTTTCTTTTCCTTTCTTAAGATACTTAATAATCAACATAAACCCTAAAAAATCTTTAATGGTGCTTGGACTATTTGGTTACTATCCTTGGCATTATGGAGCATGGGACTTTTTCTTGGACTTAGGATTAGAAACCTTGGCCTATCTTGGAGACCTTGTGATCTTATCTGATTATTTTTTCTGGAGTTCTTGAGGTTTACCTCAAGACATTGGGTTACTTGTTTGTTTTTGTGTGCAGGTTTTTGTGATTACACCTTTTGTTTGTAATCTGGAATTCACACATACACAACCGTTACTCTACCCAATTTTTGTGAAGACTTAATACACTTGAAGTTTGGTTCTCTCAAGAGGTCTAGTATCTTTGTTTGCTTGGTTTCAATCCAAATAATGGGAATTCTATCTTGGCTCATAATTTCAAGTATTGGCTATTTGTTGGTTAGATGGTTCTTATCCCTAGCTTTTACCTTATGATTTAGGATAGTCCCTTCTTCTCCTCTCATCTTCTTAAATTTCAAAAATCTTCTTCCTCCTTTTGAAAACTCTTCTTGGTTTTAAACTTGTACCACTTTCATAATAAACTTGGACTTATGTCCATGCATTTTCAAAAAAAATTCATAAATAAACTCCAACCAACTTAATAATACCTTGACATTTTTTTGAGAAGACTAAAAGTCAATCAATCTCATTTCAAACCATTTTGCCACTTTGGCTTTTTACCCTTAAAACTTTTCTTAAAAGACTGAACTCTTGCCAATCCTTGTAGTGATGAAAACAACTATACTTCTACAATATGTAGTGAAGAGGGATATTTTCCACTTGGGTTTTGAGTAAGGCATTGTTGATTTTAAAATCCAAGCCATATCCTCCACTTTGAGATGATGCAAATTCTCCTTTCTCATGATTGTGGGTAGTAGGTATGTTTTCCACACGGACAATGATGATGATGTTTTATCTTATAAAATTAACCAACACATTTGTGTTTCAAATTTTTAAAAGAGGAACTACATGTACCCTGATCCCCTATTGCACGAAATGTGGTACGTAGGAACTAAAGGTTCGCAACCGTGGCGGGTGCAAAAATCATGAAAAATATATTTCTTTTCTCACCTCCACCATCCATTTATATACAACAGTTTTTATAGCCAAAATATACAGATATTACAAAGAGGCTCCTGCAGAGTACCGTAGATGTTTAGGGTGCTAATACCTTACCTTTGCATAACCAACCCCCTTACCTTGAATCTTTCCCCCTCATTTTGGGTTATTCGCTCTTTTCCCTTTCCTTTGGAAACAATAAAGCACGGTGGCAATTTTTATTTTGATCTGTAAAAGTCTAGTCAATCCAATGGCTTAGTCTTTGTAAGTGTTTGGTTATTGGCATGTATTTTTGGTAAAACAAGGTGTGTGAATGTCATGATTGATGTCATAACATTCTGGGTTACTAGGTACTATCTGCAGAAAAAGAATGGCATACAGTAGCTGCTCATTATGAGTGTGTAGCTGATCATTATGCAATGATCACATTTATTACATTCTACCAAAATCAGTAAACAGGATTCTTGTTGTCATAACCAATGTTAAGACATCCTGTACTGATCTAACAGTTATGCAGTTTTGTTAATTCTGAGATTTTTCAGGAATATGATTCATACATTCCAGAACATAATCTCACGTGGACTTTAGGTTAACTTGGCTTAACCCTAATCTGGTTGATAAAGTCTTGTGACCAAGTCTTGAGGTTAACCATAATTAACCCTAGCTATTTTCGTGGAAGCCCTAACTGAAGAACAGCTGCCTATATATTCAACAGGAAGGCTGTTGGTGAACTCAACTTTTTGACAGAAGATCAACAAGGGGCTGTATAGTTTTAACTACTGTAATCCAAGCAAGTATCATTGTGATAAGTGACTTGGAGTAGGTTTTGATTGTAAGGGTTGTGTATCACTCAAAGCTTTGAAGCACGAGTGTTTGTGTCACTTGATTAAAGCTTTGAAGCAAGGTCAAGTTAGGTTTATGTATCACTCAAAGCTTTGAAGCACGAGTGTTTGTGTTACTTGATTAAAAGCTGTGAAGCATAATCAAGTGTATGTTCTGAAGAGTGTCTTCATAATTTCATTAGTCAATTGTTTAGTATCACTGCTGTGATTGAGGGGGAGTGAGTAGGAACTCAGGTTTAAGTTGAACTTAGATTGAAGTTGCATTGGGTAGGTCTTAAGTGAAGGAGATAAACTGGTTGGTTTATTCCTGAATTAATATCTCTTATAGTGAATTTCCTCCCTGGATTGGTAGCCCCCAGAGTAGGTGTTGTTTCACACTGAACTGGGTAAACAATTGACTGTGTTCTTTACTGCTTTTTGATTTACTGTCTTATAGAAAGTCAGATACGGTGTCATAACATTCACTGTGACATTGAGTATCTGCTGCCAGAATTTCAATTAGCATCAGAGTGGGCACCCTGCCTGTCTTACTGGGTGAGATCTAGGGATATCACTTTCTGGCGCTATGGACAAAGAAGGAGTTTTTGGAAACAGACCACCCATTCTGGATGGATCAAATTATGACTACTGGAAACCTTGTATGATTGCCTTCTTAAAATCACTGGACAAAAAGGCTTGGAGAGCTGCTGACAAAGGATGGAACCATCCCACCATAACTGAGAAAGATGGGACAATCAGTCTGAAACCTGAGGAAGAATGGAGCAAAGAAGAAGATGAGTTAGCCCTGGGTAATTACAAAGCATTAAATGCCTTGTTCAATGGAATTGATAGAAACATATTCATACTAGTACATCAATGTGAACTGGCCAAGGAAGTTTGGGACACTCTCAAAACTACCCATGAGGGCACATCCAAAGTAAAAATGTCAAGGCTTCAGATGCTGACTACCAAATTTGAGAATCTAAGGATGATGGAAGATGAAACCATTCATGAGTTTCACATGAACATCTTGGAGATTGCCAACACCTCAGGAGCATTGGGAGAAAAGATGTCAGAAGAAAAACTGGTGAGAAAGATTCTCAGATCCTTGCCTAAAATATTTGCAATGAAGGTAACTGCTATAGAGGAAGCCCAGGATATCAGCAATTTGAAGGTGGATGAACTCATTGGGTCTCTTCATACCTTTGAGATGGGGATCAGTGACAATGTCGACAAGAAAAACAAGAGCATATCACTTGTATCTAATACTGAAGATGAAAACAAGGAGGATGAAGAAGAAAATATTTCAGAAGCTATAGCCATGCTTGGAAGACAATTCAATAAACTCATCAAGAGAATGGATCCAAAGTCAAGGTCAAATGTTAAGAACATTCCTTCTGACATTAACAGATCTTATGACTCCAGCAGAAGACCAAAGTCTGAAGAGAAGGGAAATCAAAGCAGAGGAATTCAATTCCTTGGATGTGAAGGATATGGGCACATTCGAGCTGAATGTCCTACCTTTCTTAAGAAACAAAAGAAAGGAATGTCTGTTACTTGGTCTGACTGTAATTCAGAAAGTAATTCTGAAGAAGAATGTGCCAAACTAGTTACTGCACTAACTGGTATTTGTAACTCTGATAGTGACTCTAGTGATGAGGAAGTGACATTTGAAGAACTGGCTGATTCCTACAAGAAATTATGTATCAGAAGTGCTGAAGTCTGTCAGCAAAATGAGAGACAAACAAAACTCATAATAAAGTTGGAGGCTGAGAAAAAGGCAGACATTGATACTATAAGTCATCTAGAAGGGGAAGTTCAAATGCTAAACTCAAAACTGGACCAGATGACCAAATCTGTCAAGATGCTGACAAATGGAATTGACAAATTGGAAGAAATCCTTCAGGTTGGACAAAATGTGGGAAACAAGTTTGGTCTAGGATTTGTGGCAGCAAAGAAATCTGGTATAGACAAGAAGATCAGGCCTGATAAACAAATGTCAAAGCAGATGTCACAACATAGCACTCAACAGAGAAATATGAAGAAAAAGTATCAAAGATGGAGATGTCATCATTGTGGGAGGTTTGGTCACATAAAGCCATTCTGCTTCAGATTATATGGATATCCTAATCGGAACCCAGGTGTCAAACCTAATTCTAACAAGGTACCATATACTCCACAGTGGAAGAAAAAGGCTACTGCCATGATAGCTCACACTTCCCTTAGAGTCTCTGCAAAGGAAGACTGGTACTTTGACATTGGATGTTCTAAGCACATGACTGGAATCAAGAATCTTCTCAATAATGTTAAACCTCACACCACTAGCTATGTGACCTTTGGAGATGGTGCTAGAGGAGAAATCAAAGGAGTTGGAAACTTGGACTGCCCTGGAGTTCCAAATCTAAATAAAGTATTGCTGGTAAAAGGCTTGACTGCTAATCTCATAAGTATCAGCCAATTATGCGACCTAGGATTCAAGGTCAACTTCTCCAAATTTGAATGTCTTGTAACTAATGAGAAACAAGAAATTGTAATGAAAGGAGTCAGATCTAAAGATAACTGCTACTTGTGGGAGCCTGAGAACACTAATTACTCTACTGTGTGTTCTATTGCCAAAGAAGAAAAAGAAGTGAAACTGTGGCACCAAAAACTTGGTCATCTACATCTAAGAGGAATGAAAAGGATTATATCCATGGAGGCAGTCAGAGGGATTCCAAGACTGCAAATTGATGAAGGGAGAGTCTGTGGTGAATGTCAGGTTGGTAAGCAGACTAGGATGTCACATCCAAAGTCAAGACATCTGACCACCTCTAAGGTTCTAGAACTTCTACATATGGATCTGATGGGACCAATGCAGGTGGAAAGTCTTGGTGGAAAAAGATATGCCTATGTTGTTGTGGATGATTTTTCCAGATTCACCTGGATTAACTTCATTAGGGAAAAATATGATGTTTTTGAAGTTTTTAAAGAACTGTGCAAAAGAATTCAAAGAGAAAAAGAAGGGTGCATTGTCAGAATCAGAAGTGATCATGGCAAGGAATTTGAAAACAGTAAGTTTAATGAGTTTTGTTCCTCAGAAGGAATTAATCATGAATTCTCTTCACCTATAACTCCTCAACAAAATGGAGTTGTAGAAAGGAAAAACAGGACCATACAGGAATCTGCCAGAGCAATGATACATGCCAAAAGACTTCCTATTCATTTTTGGGCTGAAGCTATGAATACAGCCTGTTATGTCCATAACAGGGCCACCTTGAGAAAGGGAACCTCATCCATCATTTATGAACTCTGGAAAGGAAGAAAGCCAACAGTGAAGTACTTCCATGTATTTGGTAGCAAATGCTATATTCTGGCAGATCGTGAACAAAGGAGAAAGCTGGACCCTAAAAGTGATGAAGGAATATTTCTAGGATACTCCACCAACGCCAGAGCTTATAGGGTATTCAATTCCAGGACCAAAGTCATGATGGAATCAATAAATGTCATAGTTGATGATTATCATGAGGAAACAGATGTCCCTTGTAATGTTGAGACATTCTTTGAGACTTCAACTCAACAGAATGATCTACCTAACACTACTGCATCAGACTCTGAATCAAAGGAAGCTAACAAAAACCCTTCCATCAGAATTCAGAAAGATCATCCTAAAGAACTCATCATAGGAGATCCTAACAGTGGAGTCATTACAAGATCTAGAGAAATCATCTCAAACTCTTGCTTTGTGTCTAAAATTGAACCAAGAAATGTTAAGGAGGCTTTAACTGATGAATATTGGATTGGAGCAATGCAAGATGAATTGAACCAATTCAAGCAACATGAAGTATGGGAGTTAGTTCCTAGACAAGAAGGAACAAACATCATTGGCACAAAATGGATCTACAAGAACAAATCAGATGTTGAAGGAGTTATCACCAGGAGTAAGGCAAGACTTGTTGCTCAAGGATACACTCAAGTTGAAGGGGTTGATTTTGATGAGACCTTTGCCCCTGTAGCCAGACTGGAATCAATCAGAGTCCTATTGGGAATTGCTTGTCTCCTGAAGTTCAAGTTATTTCAGATGGATGTAAAAAGTGCCTTCCTAAATGGGTACTTAAATGAGGAAGTTTATGTGGAATAGCCTAAAGGATTTGTGGATCTAAACTACCCTGATCATGTCTACAAATTGAGGAAAGCTTTATATGGCCTGAAACAAGCTCCTAGAGCATGGTATGACAGGTTGACAAAATTTCTCTCTGACAAAGGATACAGAAAAGGAGGCTTGGATAAAACCCTTTTTGTCAAAAATGAAGGAGGAAAGATAATGGTAGCTCAAATCTATGTTGATGACATAGTGTTTGGGGGAATGTCAGATAAAATGGTTAAACATTTTGCTGACCAGATGCAGGTTGAATTCGAAATGAGCCTCATGGGAGAATTGACCTACTTTCTTGGTATGCAAGTCACACAGATGGAAGACTCAATTTTTCTGTCTCAAAGCAAGTATGCAAAGAACATTGTCAAGAAGTTTGGTATGGAGAATGCCAGTCATAAAAGGACTCATGCACCTACTCATTTAAAGCTATCAAAAGATTCAAGTGGGGTTAAGGTGGACCAGAGCCTGTACAGAAGCATGATAGGAAGTCTGCTATACTTAACAGCCAGCAGTCCTGACATTGCTTTTGCAGTTGGAGTATGTGCAAGATACCAAGCTGATCCCAAAGTCAGTCATATCAACCAAGTGAAGAGAATTTTGAAGTATGTAAGTGGAACTTACAACTATGGCTTGTTGTACTCTCATGGTTGTGAACCAACTCTGACTGGTTACTGTGATGCTGATTGGGCTGGAAGTGCTGATGATAGAAAGAGCACCTCTGGAGGATGTTTCTTCTTAGGAAATAATCTGGTCTCCTGGTTCAGCAAGAAACGGAACTGTGTGTCTCTCTCTACTGTTGAAGCTGAATACATAGTAGCTGGTAGTAGCTGTTCTCAAATGATCTGGATGAAACAAATGCTTACTGAGTATAATGTTACACAAGATGTTATGACATTGTACTGTGACAATCTGAGTACAATAAACATTTCCAAGAATCCTATTCAGCATAGCAGGACCAAGCATATTGACATTAGACATCACTTTATCAGAGATCTTGTAGAGGAGAAGACGATTAAACTGGAACATGTTGCCACTGAACTACAGCTGGCTGACATTTTTACCAAGGCACTTGATGCAAATCAATTTGAAAATTTGAGGGGCAAGTTGGGTATTTGCCAACATGAGGAAATGTAGCAATTAATTTTGCTTAAAACAAGGGATGAAGGAGATTTTTGTGTTAAGTCTATTTTGATTGGGTTAATCATATCTTTCCCTATTTCTTTCAAAATTATTAAGAAGTTGAATAGACACTCATTTACCTCCTTCCTCTCTCGGCTCTATAACAATCTACATTCTCTCAATCAAAGATTTCACTCTCGTTGTTACTGGTTTTCTAAGACTCTCAAAATGTCTCAACTATCCATGACATCATCCTCTTCAAAGACGACTGTTTCTTCCGCATCCTCTGATCGAGAACCTAGGGCAATCACAACCTGCATGGATTCTGATGTTCTGGAGATTACTCCTCTTAGATAACTGGCAGCTAACCCCTCTAAGGTTAAAAAGCTGAGAACAAGGCATGCAGGAATGTCTTAAGCTTCTTCATCTGGTAATCCCTCTCAACCATCATCTTCTGTTCCCTCAGAAATGGCAAATAAGGAAGGCTCAACTTATGCTCATCAAGCAATAGCTAGACTTGTTACAAGAATTCTGAATGAGAACCACTCGGTACCTGGTATTTTTGTTCCTTTAAATCAAGAATCTGCTAGTCCAAATGTTGAAATGAATCCAGATGTCACTAAGAATGTTGAGACACCGGATGACAACATTCGGAAATCATCTGAAAATCTTGATGATCTCCAGAACCCTTCAGAGAAGGATGTTGAACCCCCGGTTATTGATGTGGATGAAGAATACTCTGACAATGACCTAATTGCAAATATCAACCCTAGCATAGCTAGAAGGATGATGAACAAAAAAGGAAAGCAGGATGCTGCAAAATGTCTGACCAAAGAGAAGACTGCTGATGTTGTTCATAAGAAAACCAGGTCTGAAGACAAGACTGGTGTAGAAACTATGAAGACTGGATTGTCCAAAGGGAAGGTGAAAACCCGAGTACCTGCTGGTAGTCTCTCAAAGCCTGTGAGACAACCAATAGCAAAGAAAAGGAAAGAGCCTGAACCTTCTGATTCTGATGAGGAATCAGAATTTGAAGTTGATCCTGAAGACATTCCTCTCAGAAGGAAACTCCCATCTAGCAAAATGGCTAAAGTTCCTGAAGTCCCCACTGACAACATTTCTTTTCACCACCCTGAAAATGCTAACAGATGGAAGTATGTTTGTTTGAAAAGAATAGCCTTGGAAAGAGAACTGAACAATGGTGCCATGGAATGTAAGGAGATCATGGACCTAATCAAAACTGCTGGTCTAATGAATACTATGGTAAAGTTTACCAACTGCTATGAAAATCTTGTCAAAGAATTCATAGTGAATTTATCTGATGGATGTGCTGATGGAAGGTCAGCTGACTTTAAGTGTGTCTATGTGAGAGGAAGAAAGATAAATTTCTCTCCCTCTGAAATAAACAAATTCCTAGGAAGACCAGATGAGGCTTGCCCTGAACTAGAGGTTACTGACAACCAAGTATGCCAAACCATCACTGCAAATCAAGTCAAGAGCTGGCCCTTAAAAGGCAAGCTGAATGCAAGCAAACTAAGCATGAAATTTGCCATCCTGCACAAGATTGGTGCAGCCAACTGGGTTCCCACCAACCATAAATCAACCATCTCCACATGATTGGGAAGATTCATTTATGCTGTTGGAACCAGGACAGAATTTGACTATGGCAGGTATATCTTTGATCAAACTTTAAAACATGCTGGAAGCTATGCTGTTAAAGGCCCTATTGCCTTTCCCTCCCTCCTATGTGGTATTGTCCTTGCTCAGTATCCTGACATTCTAGTTGAAAAAGATACTGTATGCAAAAGAGTCCCTGCTCTTGGGTTGCACTATAAGCTATTTCAGGGAACTCATGTTCCTGACATTGTCATGACATCAGCTGAGACATCAACTGTCAAAACTCAGTCCAAGAAATCTGATGTTATAGTTGTGCTGAAGGAAACCTGCAAAGAGCTGGAGACAAGGAAAAGGACTCTTGAGAACCTAATTGCTAGACTAGAACAGGAGGAGACTGAAGGACAAAGAAGGGAAGAAGATGCTGCTGAAGATCAGCTTAATGTTGAAGATAGTGCCTCCTCTGAAGATGACAGTGCTTGAAGATCAGTGGAGTTGTCAAGCTTGCTGCTGGTACCTGTTGCTGCAAGTGATTTCAGATTTTTTGTTTTTATTATTAATTTTGGATGACTGTGTAACCTAAAAGTACATGTATCTTTGGCCTATTTATGGCTAAAGAGGGGGAGAAGATTTTGTGTTAATTATACTTGGTAGACATTATTTTTTCTGCAGACATATTATTTTTGCTGCTCTCTAATCTCTGATTGTTTAGGGGTTTTAGCCAAAAATTTGCCAAAGGGGGAGTTTGTAAGTGTTTGGTTATTGGCATGTATTTTTGGTAAAACCAGGTGTGTGAATGTCATGACTGATGTCATAACATTCTGGGTTACTAGGTACTTTCTGCAGAAAAAGAATGGCATACAGTAGCTGCTCATTATGAGTGTGTAGCTGATCATTATGCAATGATCACATTTATTACATTCTACCAAAATCAGTAAACAGGATTCTTGTTGTCATAACCAATGTTAAGACATCTTGTACTGATCTAACAGTTATGCAGTTTTGTTAATTCTAAGATTTTTCAGGAATATGGTTCATACATTCCAGAACAGAATCTCACGTGGACTTTAGGTTAACTTGGCTTAACCCTAATCTGGTTGATAAAGTCTTGTGACCAAGTCTTGAGGTTAACCCTAATTAACCCTAGCTATTTTCGTGGAAGCCCTAACTGAAGAACAGCTACCTATATATTCAACAGGAAGGTTGTTGGTGAACTCAACTTTTTGACAGAAGATCAACAAGGGGTTGTATAGTTTTAACTACTGTAATCCAAGCAAGTATCATTGTGATAAGTGACTTGGAGTAGGTTTTGATTGTAAGGGTTGTGTATCACTCAAAGCTTTGAAGCACGAGTGTTTGTGTCACTTGATTAAAGCTTTGAAGCAAGGTCAAGTTAGGTTTATGTATCACTCAAAGCTTTGAAGCACGAGTGTTTGTGTTACTTGATTAAAAGCTGTGAAGCATAATCAAGTGTATGTTCTGAAGAGTGTCTTCATAATTTCATTAGTCAATTGTTTAGTATCACTGCTGTGATTGAGGGGGAGTGAGTAGGAACTCAGGTTTAAGTTGAACTTAGATTGAAGTTGCATTGGGTAGGTCTTAAGTGAAGGAGATAAACTGGTTGGTTTATTCCTGAATTAATATCTCTTATAGTGAATTTCCTCCCTGGCTTGGTAGCCCCCAGAGTAGGTGTTGTTTCACACTGAACTGGGTAAACAATTGACTGTGTTCTTTACTGCTTTTTGATTTACTGTCTTATAGAAAGTCAGATACGGTGTCATTACATTCACTGTGACATTGAGTATCTGCTACCAGAATTTCAGTCTTGAACATTTCTACCGCTATAGGAGTTTCAAGGCTTATAATTTTCGTGTTCTAAGTTGCATAATAGTGTGTCAATTTATAGGAGAAGGTTTGGAGGCTTGAGGTGGTCAGAATCACAAGATCACATGTTCATGGATTTTGACTTTTTTTGAAGTAACCTTTGATAAACATTGCTCCAATGCATAATACAAGGCTTGTAGGGTGGCTAAGAGCTTTCTACATGTTGCTTCTAACCTTGTGTGTTGAGTGTGTGCAGAGGGAATAAGTTAGAGGCTCCATACAAGTTGACTTTGGGATTAGATCACTTTTCCAAAATGGAAATGTGAACTTTCTTCCTTAAATGGCAAGATGTATTGGAAAATGTTTAAATCAAGTGGTTCATAGCTCAAAAGCTTGTGTAATCTTATGATTAGAGATTGATACACAAGTTAGTAGGCCTGAAAAGTGAGATTATGCAGCATGATTAGAGATTTGGTCAAGTGTTCATCACAAAAATGCCTTGTAATTCAAAAATGGATACCCAACTTCTTCTCTTCAATTCTATTAGCTCAAAAATGATCTCTTCAAGTTTTTTGACATTTTGGAAATCTTGAAGCATTCTCTACAACTTTTATGTTTTCCACTTTTTCTAATTCAAATTGGAGCTATATGAAAAATGGCCAAGAAGTTGGGACAAAAAATTTGCCTACACTGGGTCAAAATTTTACTAAGTGTTTAAGAACAATTGCATGACTTCATGGGCCTATAACTCAAAATCAGCATTTTTTGGACATGAGCCCTCAATTAAAAAGTTGTAGATTGCATCAAGATCTAGAACTTTCATGCTTAAAGTTTTATTTGAATCATCTTGCATCTTGGTGACAAACTGGCATGAAGTTGTGAAATTATCATGTACAAAAACACTTGGAAAATTTTCTAAAAGTCTTGAAAAGTTTGACTTTTTAAATTGAATTTTGAATTTCTTGATTTCATGATGATCAAGCTTCATATTTTTGAATGTCTTGATGAATCTTAACTTTTGAAACTCAATTTTGATCAAAAGGTCAAAGATTGACTTTTGGTGTATCAGTTGACTTTTTCCTCAGTTGACCAAATTTCAACTATCAACCAATTGATCTTGAGAGATGAATTGAGTTGTGAAATTAGGTCAAGAAGATGTACTTGAATTCTTGAGATCATGTTTCAAATAAATAACTCATGCATTAGGTCAAAATTCAAGAATCAGTCATTCTAATCAAAAACCCAAATTTTGACCATTTTGCCTTTTTGATGATTTGAACATTTTTATTAGGGAATTATGGTCCAAACTTGATCAATTGGTGAATATGACTTCAAAATGTTTATGTTGGTCATAAAATTCTGAAGTTTGACTGTAAGCTGACCATAATTGACTTTTTAACCAATATAGTTGATTTTTTTAGTCATCTGGTCAATTGACGGAGCAAAATTGTAATTCAAGACTTGAAACTTGACATGAGTATTCTTGGAGGTCTATAATGATCCATGAAAGTCACTTGAGGAATTAGAAGTCCAATTGTATTTGTGAAAATCAAAACCCTAGTTTGAGGCATCAGTGTTTAGGAGGTGAGCTTGTCTGATCAAACTCTTGAGAACCCTTGATCATTTGAGATCTTTGGTGAGAAATATCTTAAGAAAAGAGAGGGAAAGTTTTTGGGTGCAACACACTCGTTTGTGTCAGTACTTTAAACACTCGTCTGTGTCGTTTCTCCAAACACTCATTTGTGTCAGTTTTCCAAACACTCGTCTATGTGGGTTTTCCAAACACTCATTTGTGTCAGCTTTTCAAATACTCGCTTGTGTCTATCTGTTCCTCGAATCCCAGTAAAATCAGTACATTTGGTCGTTCCCACATCTTCAGTCAATGTGTCGTAATCGATATTCTCACCACCTTAGAATTGTAGGCCGCCTGTAGACCTAGTTTTCTAGTAGATCGCTCGTAGGTCTTACCTTAGGATTTTATATAACTGATAGATCTAGATATCCTTGTAGGTTGCTCGTAGGCCTAGTTTTCGTATAGATCGCTCGTAGGTCTCACCTTAGGATTTTAGATCGCCTGTAGATCTAGATTTCCATGTAGGTCGCCCGTAGGCCTAGTTTTCTGGTAGATCGCTCGTAGGTCTTACCTCAGGATTTTAGATCAGTCATAGATCTAGATGTCCATGTAGGTCGCCCGTAGGCCTAGCTTTCTGGTAGATCGCTCGTAGTTCTTACCTTAGGATTTTAGATTGCCCATAGATCTATATGTCCTCGTAGGTCTCCAATAGGCCTAGTTTTCTGGTAGATCGCTCGTAGGACTCACCTTAGGATTTTAGATCTCCCGAAGTCTAGATGTCCTAGTAGGTCGTCCGTAGTCCTAGTTTTCTGGTAGATCACTCATAGGTCTTATCTTAGGATCGTAGATCGCCCGTCGATCTAGCCTTCCTTATAGGTCGTCTGTAGGCCTAACTCTCATAGAAGATCGCCCGTAGGTCTCGCTTCTTAGGATTGTAGATTTTCCGTAGATCTTGCTCTCTTGTAGATTTCCCGTAGATCTAGATTTACTCATATGTCGCTCGTAGGCCTAGTTATCCTCGTAGGTCTCGCTTCTTAGGATCGTAGATCACCCTTAGATCTAGATTTCCTTATAGGTAATCCGTACGCCTAACTCTCATCGTAGATCGCCTGTAGATCTCGCTTCTCAGGATTGTAGATCGTCCGTAGATCTTGCTCTCCTGTAGATCACCCTTAGATCTAGATTTCCTCGTAGGTTTCCTGTAGTCCTAGCTATCCTCACAGATCACTCGTAGGTCTCGCTTATTAGGATCGTAGGTTGCCCGTAGATCTAGATTTCCTAATAGGTTATCCGTAAGCCTCGCTCCCCTAACAGATCACCCGTAGGTCCCACTTTAGGGTTGTAGATCGCCTGTAGATCTAGATTTCCTTGTAGGTTATCTGTAAGCCTACTTTCCCCAGTAAATCATCTATAGATCTTGCTCTCCTTGTAGGTCTTTCGTAGGCCTCGCTCTCCTAATAGATTTCCCTTAGGGTCTCTCTCCATATAGCAGGTCTTCTGTAGGCCTCATTCCCCAAGCAGATTGCTCATAGTTCTCTCTCTCCTTAGGATCGTAGATCATTCGTAGATCTTATCCTTTGTCTTTTCATGCTAACTCTATCAATCACCCTGTCATATAACAAGCACCCTTTTGAGAACACCGTATTGGCACCATTACCACGTTACAAGTGAACACTACTCAAAACTCATCCATAAACCTTTTTCACAAGAAAAATAAAAAATTCTTTCCCCAGCAGATATCACAGAAAAATAAATGACTCACTCACACCATCCTTTCAGAATAAATTTTCGTCATTTATATTTAATCATCTTCTACCTTGAATGTGTAGGATCAAGCGCTTACCACTGAGCTAAAAGCAATTTCTTGTAGCCAAGGTGCTACTCTATTTCCTTATAGAGAATCTAACAAGGGGCCTACCTGGCCCACCTAACACACCTGTGTAGGCGCCCATGGGGGGTTGTTAAGCCCTTTGAATCCCTATGGTTGACGCTAGATATTTTAATCCAATAATATCCCCCCCAGTGTCAGCCGGGGGATTTGAACCCATGACCTTGCTCTGATACCATTTGTAGGATCAAGCGTTTACCACTGAGCTAAAAGCAATTGCTTGTAGCCAAGGTGCTACTCTATTTCCTTATAGAGAATCTAACAAGGGGCCTATCTGGCCCATCTAACACACCTGTGTAGGCGCCCGTGTGGGGATGTTAAGCCCTTAGAATCCCTAAGGTTGACGCTGGATATTTTAATCCAACAGAATGTTCGAAAGGATGGCGCCAATCTCACTTTTAGGTTTAAGACTATTAAATAGGGGCAACTGTTATACCCTAAATTTGTCCTACCCTTTATAAGGATCATATGCTTAGGAATCTTGCGTCCTTCATGTACATACCTATCATTAGGTCATCTAGAATCACATGCATCATTAATTAGTTAGTGGTCATGGGATCAAGGCATTTCTTTTTGGAAGCTACACACAAAAAGATTGTTTTGTCGGGCAGAAGCTATAAGGAAAAATTTTGGTTTTTCAAGGTTTAAATGTGTTCCGCGCATTTCGTAAGCTATCAAATCAGAAATCAATCAAGCCACCATCATGTCAATCTTGCATGTATTCCAACATGCTCTGAATTGCGGAGAAATAAGGAATTTCAGTGGATTTGAGACGGTGCGAACCAAAAACAACGTTTTTGCTGGTTAGCTTAGAAATTCGCAACTTGTAATCGGGATATTATTTTGAAATGGTTTCTCAGACATTGGAACCATCTCGGAATTTTCTTCATTTCATCTTTTTAGATAGGAAGCCAATTCTATGAAGAAAGTCTCCCAAGAATTTTATCTTCCTGAAACGGTATTTGAATTTAATGACTGGTTATATGTTTCTCAGGTGTTCGGAAATTCGTAACTTTCATCTTATTCAGTATTTTTAGTTGATTCTTCGATCATTGAGACCGTCTTAATTTTCTTATCATTTATTGTGTCCGGGTCGAAGGCTAATTTTGTGAACGAGGTCCTTGAGAATTTTAATTCTTTGAAGACAGTATACTGAATTTAGTTGCTGGCCCGCCGTTTCGTGAGTAAAAAAAAATTCATAACTTCTTATTAGAATATTGTTTTAGAGAAGTTATTGAGGCTTTAAAACCTTCTTAATATCATATTCAATTTATATGTTTGGCTCGGGAGCTGATTCGGTAAGGAAGATATCCGAACGCGCGAGTACCTTGAAAAGAAACGGTAAAAAACAGTGAAAATACGGTGCTAACCCGTTATTTTTTGGACGTTCGAAAATTCAGAACTTTCGCCCGGTGAAATCTTTTTGAGAGATTCTTGGGGCAAAAAATCTGTCTTGATGCCATCTTCATTTCGTATGTTCAGGTCAAGGATTAATTCTTTGAGGAAGGTTTCTGAAAGTTTCAATTACCAAAGGTTTTATTGTGCTGAACTGGAATTTTAATTCAATGTTTTTCGATATTGTAAAAATTGTAACTTCTTATATTTTTACCGTATCGAGACGATTATTTTGGCATGACTTCACAAATTATGCCAGCTATAAGTTTGTTTCAGACCCTGAGTTCGGATTTTGATCAGAGGATTTTCATTCGTTCCATTCTTTCTAAACTGAACGGTGAAATTAACTGAGAAAAATTTGCATTAGCTAAATTAGATATGCGTCCGTGTACCTTCAAAAATTCATAACTTTCTCATTGTTTATCTGATTGAGTTCGTTCTTTCGGAAAAATGTCACAAATTTTGTAATCTTCAATTTGAATGTTGAGCTCAAGTCGAGATTTTGCACCGATGATGACTTGGCATTTTGTACTCGCTTTGTGCATTAAATTTTTTGGCACTGTCAAAACAAGACCCAATTCAAATTCAAATACAAGGCCTAATTGGAGAGAGTATATATTCAAAAAAAAATCATATTTTGTCTCATAACTTCACTCGGTCCCAAAAACTTCTCACAAATCTCTCTCTATTCTCTCAAGGATCAAATACACTTTTCTTTCAATTTTGCTCAAGAACATCAGCAACCTCAAGATCAAAAATCACAAAATTCATCAAATCTTCTCCTCTCTTCCATCGATCTCCTTCTGATCACCGGTCAACCTCCGTAAATACCACCGCCTTGCCATGAACATCGACGACCGAGGGTCCCTCCGCTAAGAGCCTCCGCAAATACACACACTCCTCCCTCTCGTCGCCGCCACAAATCCGCGATAATTCTCCCTCTTCCGTCGCATTCCGAAGCGGGAGATACTCCTCCCTTTTCTCATCATTTTTTGACATCAACCTCTTCTTAACTTCAATTTGGTAATTCAATTACTCTTGATCTCTTATCTTGATTAAATTTTGAATTTAGTTTGAGATTTGAATTGAAGCATTGGTTGAATTTCATAATTGTGAATATATTTGATTCTTGAATTAGACATGAGTTGAATTTGTGTTTAATTGAATTGTGGAAATTGACTTGATTCTTGAAGTGGTTATAATGTTAAAATTTGGAGTTGGTTGAATAATTACATAATCGATATGGATATGGAATTCTATTCGGAAAATTGATGTTGATTTTTGAAATCAAATTTGAGATTTAATATCGATTATTGAATTATGATGAGGTTTAAGTTGTCAATTCATGAGTTAATGTAACTTTTAAAATCAATTTGTTGATAAATTCAATTCTTCAATGTTTAAATTTCAAATCCGATGAATTGCATTAACTTTTGAATTGTGATGTTTTAACTTGAATTATGCGCATTTAATTTGTTTGAAAAGTGCTTATAGTTTCTAAGCAACGATACATGAATCAATACACATTTTTGCTAATGTTTATGAGTTTTTAAACTCGTTTCCATTCGATACTAGTACATGTAAAAGTTGCTACCCGGGAGCTATAAATACATTGCAAATGGGTTTTCTAAATTTGCTCAATGCACATTCATGCTTCCTATTAGAACAAGATTGGTTCTGATCATATCTCAGAGTTTTGATGATAACAATAAATTATATTTTACATATTTGATATTTTGATGATAATAATAAATTATATTTTATATAATTGATACTCTGATGAACGTATTTAATTGTTTCAGATAATGTTCTGACATAAGCATCTTAATGTGCTGAGCTGAAAATAAATGAAGATGTTCTTTGATGAAAGAACCATTTGTTTTAGTGCAAGTGCTAATGCTGATGCTGATGCTGACTCTGGTAATATAATTATTTAAATTCATCTTCTAACGCTTATCAGGATTCCTTGATCACAAGTTACTTGAAAGCAAGTGTTGTTCATAAGTACCTTGAAAGCAAGTATTGTTCAGAAGTTATTTGAAAGCAAGCGCTGATCAGAAGTACTTAGCAAGCAAAGCATTGTTTAGAAGATAAGCAAGCATGTTCTGAATCAAGACGTGAAGCAAGTTTTGAAAGAATGAAAAAGCTAAACAAGTCTTGTTAAGGATCAGGAGACATGCTCTTACAAGTGTTGTTTTCTCATTTAATGCAAAGACTGCTACATGCACTCAAGTGTCTACGCTAGTGCATTGGAAAATGGAATAGTGCAAGGAAACACGCAAACATTTAATGCTCTCCATTTAAAGGCAGAAACGGTCATGTTTCTTCATGCTATATATATAAGAACATTAATTGCAAGCTAACAACCAAACCACTGCTCAACTGAAAGGCTGAACAACTGAAGTTCTGAATAGAACTGAATAAATTCAAAAAGATGCAAAAGCTACGTGAAAATATTCTGGGATCACAAACAAATTTCATACATTTTGTGCTATACTATTCTTAGTGAAAAATCACAGTTGTGATATAGCTTTCTTAGAAGCAAACTTTGTTTCACTATCTGTAAAGATTTGTCTCTTGTAATTGTTCCTTGAGAGACCAAGTTTGGTCAGATTTCTCAAGTAGACTAGGACTAGTTTAAGTCTTAGTGGTGTGAGTCACTTGTAAGATTACTTGTGCATTGTTAGTCACAACAGTTGTTGTGTGATTGTAATCAGTTGATTATAGTGGATTAAATCCTTGTTGAGAAAGGCGAAATCACCTTGGTGGGTGGAATGGAGTAGTTTGAGTTCAAACGAACCAGGATAAAAATAACCTTGTCTTTCCTTTATTGTTGAGCCTTTAAGAAAAAGAAAAGGAGAAACTTATTCACCCCCTCCCCTTATAAGTGTTTTCTCCACCTTCAATTGGTATCAGAGCCTGGTTCTGAGTTCAACACTTAACCGTGTCAGGAAAAAATCCAGAAGAAAACACAAATGCAAATGAACAAAACAACAATAACTACACCAGACCTCCAGTGTTTGATGGAGAAGATTTTGATTATTGGAAAGATAGACTGGAAAGTTTCTTTCTAGGTCATGATAGTGATTTATGGGATATAGTCTTGGATGGTTACACACATCCTACAGACTCAGAAGGAAATAAGATTGATAGAAAAATATGGACAGACAACAAAAAGATGATTTCAAAAATCATCATAGAGCTAGAAATATTTTTCTAAATGCTATCTCTAAAGTGGAATATGAAAAAATCACAAATATAGATACAGCACATGATATGTTTGAGTCTCTTAAAATGACTCATGAAGGAAACGCTCAAGTGAAGGAGTCTAAAGCTCTGGCTCTCGTCCAGAAGTATGAAGCCTTCAAGATGAAAGAAAGTGAATCTATAGAAGATATGTTCTCAAGGTTCCAAACTCTGATTGTTGGCTTGATAGTTCTGAACAAGGGATATTCTAAGGCAGATCATGTTAATAAGATCATCAGAAGCTTACCTAGAAGATGGGCACCTCTGGTCACTGCTTTCAAAGTTTCAAAAGATATGAATAATGTGTCTCTTGAAGAACTCATCAGTGCTCTCAGAAGTCATGAGATAGAACTTGATGAGCACGAGCCTCAAGAGAAAGGTAAGTCTATTGCCCTTAAATCAATTATAAAATATGAAACTAAAGCTTTTCATGGTAAAGAAGAAAAATCTGAAGAATCTGCTTCAGAAGAAGATGAACTATCCTTGCTCTCCAGAAGGATCAATCAGTTGTGGAAGCACAAGCAGGAGATTTCAGAAACTCCAGAAGAACAGGAAATGACTCTGAACAATCCTTTGGACACATAATATCAAGTAACAGAATCATTACCTGCTATGAATGCAATACACAAGGTCACTACAAAAGTGAGTGTCCAAGGCTTCAGAAGGAGAAACATAAAGGGAAGTTAGTTAAGGAAAAGAAGAAAAGTCTTATGGCAACATGGGATGATTCTGAATCTTCTGAAGACAGAACAGATTCAGAAGATGAACAAGCTAATATAGCTCAAACCGACAACTTATCAGATGTCTCTGAATCTTCAGAATCAGAATCAGAATCAGAATCAGACACTGAAGAGGTATTCCCTGACTTCACTGTTAATTTCACTAAAGCTGAACTAGGAGAAAGTATGAGTGAAATTCTGGAAAGATATCAGCAGCTTCGAGTCAAATTCAGGAATCTGAAAAAGGATCTTGCTTCTGACTCTGAAGTAACTAAGAGTCTGAGATCAGAAAACTCTGAGTTAAAAGAAAAGATTTCAAAACTAGAAAATGATCTACAAAACTCTCAGAAGGAAATAATCTCAGAAGATCCTAGTAATGCTGATAAGATCATAAAGAAATATGATCAAAGCTTTCAGAAGTTTCTAGCTAAAAACATAGGTAGAAGCAAAATGGCTTCAATGATCTATGGAGTTAGCAAGAAAGACATAATAGGTATAGGATACAAAGGCAAAGTAACTCAGCCTAAGAAAGTTAAGGATCTGGTTATCAAACGTACTCCTCTATATTCTCACTTCACCACTGAGCACACACATCATATTAAATATACATCTCACTCTGGAAACTCTTATGCTAAACCAAAGTGCAAACAGAACTTTAAATACTCTAACCCAAGAGGACCCAAAAAGATATGGGTACCAAAAGACAAAATCATCTATGTTGCAGCTATTTTTAACAGCAAGGTTGATACTCCAGTACTAACACCTGGACTCTGGATTCTCTCTACTCATGGAGGAAAGAAAGCATATGTTCCAAGGCCTAGAATCTAAAAGATTATAAGGTTTCATAGGAAATCAGAAACAGAAGATTACTGGCTCTGAAACTATTGGAAACAGGAATGGAAATACAACATCAGAAGCTCTGAACGAAGCATGTCTAAGAGGAAAGTTTTCAAAACTTTCTTTTAAATCATAAAATGTTGATTCTTCTTCTAGGCCACTAGAAACATCTTATATTTCAATCTTTTTTAATGTACTTATTTTTATTCTGAACAAGTTTGATTCTAAAGTACAAAGGTGTTTTCTGCTTGGATATTCTGAACGCTCAAAAGGCTATAGAATATACAACACAGAAACTCTGACTGTTGAAGAATCAATCAATGTCAGGTTTGATGATAAGCTTGGCCAGCAACAGCCAAAGCAAATTGATATTTCTGTAGGTACAGAAGATCATCCCTCAAACTCTGAAATGTCAGAAGCAAAAGAAGACTTAGAAGATCATCCTCTTGACAAATGCTCTGGATAATCTCCTAATCTCTGAACAACCCACTCAGAAAAGATAAGTTCTCAGATGATGTGAATGAAAAGTCGGCTAGAAGATTTTAATCTTTATGAAACTCAGCAGTTCATTAGATCAAACAGTTTTCCCATACAACCTTCAGGAGATAAACACTTGGTGTGTTTCTGAAAGGTCATGCATGTTAAGCTATTGACGCCGTTCTAGGTAACTGTTATGATTTGATTAAAATCTCACGCTTTCCCCTTACTTTTCAATTTCATTAAATGCTAAGTCATGATTAGATTCTTTTTATTTAATTTTTTTTAAATACTCTTTTTACAGTTTTATTTTTTAACCTATTTATGAAAAGTCTTCATATAAATACCTTTGTAAAAACCCTTCTCACTTTTTACCGTCTCTTTCAAAACTCAAACGTCTATGTGTATTTTTCTCTGAAACCCTTTTTCCTTCTCTCTAACCTAAGTGCTCCTATGGCTTCCTCCTCTACTCATTCTGAGAACATTCAATCTGAGCAATACATCGTTCCTGAGAGAACCACTCTCATTCCAGTGGATAGCTTAGAGGTTATAAGTGAAATAATGGTGGACTTTGAGAATCTTAAAGCTAATGGTTTTGATCTTCTTCCTACTGTTGAGTTTCAAGGTTAGGGGAACTTCTTTGACCGTCTAGTTGGCCCAGTCTTTCCACACCTTGTTAAAGAATTTTGGATACACGCAATTGCTTCTCCAAAGGTCATCCTCTCTTTCGTGATGGGTAAGGAAATATCCATTCCTGAAAACCTAATCAGAAAACTTCTAGGTTTTGAAGGAACTGGAGTAACTGGAATTGCTAATGGAAGAATGGAAATGTCAAAGGTTTATGCAGAAATGTTTACAAATGGGCAAGGGTCTTCAAAGGTCAGAGACTTGAAAAATAAGTACAAGATATGGGAAAGAATAATCCATGGTTGCATTCATCATAGGAAGGAAACTAGCTCTCCAGACTATATAAATGCTGACCAACAATACTTGTTGTTCTGTCTTGGAACAAATGTCAAAATTGATTTACCATATCTCTTGTTTGATCATCTCTGGACTCATGTGAAAGAAACGAGAGAAGCAGAAAGAATGAAGAACCCAAAATCCAAAAGGAATTGGATTCCAATGGGGAGACTGATTTCACACATTCTGACTGATAATGGTCTGATTGCTCACCTGCATGAAGCGGATCTGCTGGGGGAGTTAGAGCCTACTTGTGGAAAGGCTCTGACAGGAAAGAACTTGGTGAAGAGGAAGATTATTGACAAGATGCTGATAGAACCAACGCCTTTTGTTTCAGCAACTGTTAAGAGAAGAAGGATACCTATTGTTGATTTTCCACTGTTCAACTCATGTGATCACCCTCGCATCATCCTGCATTACATCCAAATCAATAAAGAAAGTGGAACACCCATTGATCCTGCTTGGCTTCAAGGAAGACATGAAGTTGCTCCAGACGTTGTTCTTCAGCAACCATTGAAGAGGAAAGCAGTTGAAGGACCTTCTGCCAGACCTCAGAAGAAGAAGAAGAAGAAGAAATCAGGTACACCAGCTAAAACTATTTTTGTTTATGATTCTGAAAATATATCTACATCTACTTAACTCCAAACCTTAGGAGACATAGATGTTGATATAGACCTGACCATACCCTCTGACCCTCTTGCTGAAAATCCTCAAAGAAATCAAGTTTTATCAGACTGGAGTGATTTTGACTCTGATGATTACTCCTCAGAAACCCAAACAAAACCCTCTCACTCAGAACCCTCTCAAACACCTGCTGAAAACCTTTCTAGACCTCCTCCCAGACCTTTATCACCCAGACCTACTGGATGGTATGATGTTGGCTCTTGGAGAATACTAGGAATAAATGAACCTCTTGCCACTCTAAAGCCACCATTCAACCTACCTTCTAAAAACATTTTTGTCGTAAACAGAACACAAACACAAAATCCTACCCCAACTGCTGAGAAAACCATAATTACTTCACCTGACATCACACCACCCACATCTCCACAACTTCCAACTCCTAACTCACCAGTGATTTCACCTCCTCACATTCCAGAACACCAAACTCATGCATCATCTGAACCTCATGAACCATAGGAAACACATGAACCCTCTGAAACTCATGAACCATCTGAACCATCACCAACACATGAACCCTCTGAAACTCTCAATCCATCAGAAACACCTGAACCCTCTGAACAACCTGACCAACCTGACCAATCAGCAACACATGAACAATTAGAAAATCCTGAACCAGCTGACTTTTTGAAACTTGTAGTTGACTTTGAATCTCTACAATTTCTGAAAAATAAAACCTTCAAAAAGGTTGTTCCAAAACCTGCTCAGCCAGATGTAAATATATTTTTTCAGAATTTTTTAACAGAAGTTCAAGCTTGGTTGGACCTGCTGAAGGAAGACAGCATCAGAAGTGTGAACCCAGCAGCAACAGATCTTTTGTGGGAAACATTCAGAAGAACTTTAGATGCTGAGTCACTGAAGCTGCAAGACTTATGTCACTCTCAGGTGATTGAGAACTTCTCCAAACATCTGCACGCCTTTCAGTCAGAAGTTGCTGATATTTGGGACAAGAAGTCTTCTCTGATGATTGCTGATGCTCCAGCTGATCAAATGGACATTTCAGAAGGTGAATCTGAAGAATCCTCTGAAGATTCAAATCCAATGGCAATAGTTCTGTTGAATTAACCTTCTGCAAAAGCAGCACCTGAACCTGTGCCAACTCTTGTGATGGATCTGGGCACTCTTCTTTCAACTTTTGTTCGTTTTGACTCAACGGTTGCTACTCCAAAGGCTGTATCTGCTGAAGCTTCTACATCCTATGATCCTACTTCACTTCTAATGAATACTCTTAATGAGCTTAAGAGGGATAACAAAGTTATTCATGAGCGCTTGGACAAGCAAGAACATAAAATCAAGAAATCAGAACATGGATGATGAAACAAGAGGAATCTGCATCTGAGATCAAGAATCTTCTTATGGCCCTTATTTCTAAGAAATCTTAGTGTCATTCTGTTTCTTGTTTTTTGTTTGTTGTTTTGTTGAACCTTTGAATCTTTTATTATAAAATTTTTACGCTCTTCAACTATTCTTTTATTTACTTTTTGATTATGCCAAAAGGGGGGGGGGGGGGAATGAGTATTTTGATCTAATCTCTGATTAACAGTTATGGAACTAAGTCAAACATTCTAACAAAATACAAGATTTCTTTCTATGCTTTAAAGAACTTTGCAGGTATCATTTAAACTATGGAAGTTTATTTCAAATGAACATTATCTTCAAAAGAACCCGATGAAGAAATCTCAAAAGAAAAATTCCAAAGCTCTGATGAAAATTCTCAGGAAGTTTTTCTTATAGAAATATTTATTTCAGGGGGAGATTCCTATCTCTTATTCAAATTTATTTATATCTGAATATATTTTTGTCATCATCAAAAAGGAGAAGATTGTTAGAACAAGATTGGTTCTGATCATATCTCATAGTTTTGATGATAATAATAAATTATATTTTACATATTTGATATTTTGATGATAACAATAAATTATATTTTATATAATTGATACTCTGATGAACATATTTAATTGTTTCAGATAATGTTCTAACAGAAGCATCTTGATGTGCTGAGCTGAAAATAAATGAAGATGTTCTTTGATGATAGAACCATTTGTTTTAGCGCAAGTGTTGATGCTGATGCTGATGCTGACTCTAGTAATATAATTATTTAAATGCATCTTCTAACGCTTAGCAGGATTCCTTGATCAGAAGTTACTTGAAAGCAAGTGTTGTTCAGAAGTACCTTGAAAGCAAGTGTTGTTCATAAGTTATTTGAAAGCAAGCGCTGATCAGAAGTACATAGCAAGCAAAACGTTGTTTAGAAGGTAAGCAAGCATGTCCTGAATCAAGACGTGAAGCAAGTTTTGAAAGAATGCAAAAGCTAAAAAAGTCTTGTCAAGGATCAGGAGACATGATCTTACAAGTGTCGTTTGCTCATTTAATGCAAAGACTGCTACATGCACTCAAGTGTCTACGCTAGTGCATTAGAAAATGGAATAGTTTTAGGAAACACGCAAACATTTAATGCTCTCCATTTGAAGGCAGCAAAGGTCATGTTTCTTCATGCTATATATAGAAGAACATTAATTGCAAGACAACAACCAAACCACTGCTCAACTGAAAGGATGAACAACTGAAGTTCTGAATAGAACTGAACAAATTCAAAAAGAAGCAAAAGCTACGTGAAAATATTATGGGCTCACAAACAAATTTCATACATTTTGTGCTATACTATTCTTAGTGAAAAATCACAGTTGTGATATAGCTTTCTTAGAAGCAAAATTTGTTTCATTATATGTAAAGATTTATCTCTTGTAATTGTTCCTTGAGAGACCAAGTTTGGTCAAATTTCTCAAGTAGACTAAGACTAGTTTAAGTCTTAGTAGTGTGAGTCACTTGTAAGATTACTTGTGCATTGTTAGTCACAACAGTTGTTGTGTGATTGTAATCAATTGATTATAGTGGATTAAATCCTTGTTGAGAAAGGAGAAATCACCTTGGCGGGTGGACTGGAGTAGTTTGAGTTTAAACGAACCAGGATAAAAATAACCTTGTCTTTCCTTTATTGTTGAGCCTTTAAGAAAAATAAAAACTTATTCAACCCCCCCCCCCCTTCTAAGTGTTTTCTCCACCTTCACTTCCTTGTGCATTTGTGGACCATTACGGTTGAATTTTACCGTTCCCAATGTGATTTTTTGAGAGGCTCATGTGTAAGTGATGTTGCTCCTGGGAATGGTAACTTACACTTACAATGAGATTTAATTCATGGTGTAAGCTTTTTTGAGCTTCTTGGTAAATATGGAAGCTACCGTGTCGTTTTCGTGCGATTCTGTTCCGACTTTTTATGCACTCGTTTGTGTAATGCAATGCTGCCCAGAGTTTGCGCTTGTGCTTCCAATATGCATTTAATTTCTACTTCTTCATGATTTAATCATATATTGAATTATGTTGAGTATCCATAACTCGGATTGCAGTTTCTTGTTATCACTAATGTGTTTGTTGACTTGTGCAAGGTACTTTGTGAGAGCTTTCAATCATGTAACTAAAGTGTTGGTTATGTGATTGAACAACATTTGATTTATGGATTCGCTTCCGACGCGATTTATCTTGATTCTCATTTCATAAGAAATGTGCCATGTTTGTGTTTTTGTCAGGATGTGAATTGTGTGTAGGAACTCTGATGTGATGCGATGCATTCGTGGCTCGGGATTTATTTTTGCATTTGATATTCTTTGGATATTATTTCTGACTATTACGCTTTCTTGGCGAAGCTCGCTCAAAGTATTTTGGATTTCTTTTCTTTTGTCTGATAATTGACGAACTTGCGTTTGATTGGTGTTCTCATTTGTTTCCTTTTATCTCTCAATTTATTTACTCCTTTCTGATGCCATGAGAAGTAGGAGTAGAGATGCATGCTTTACTGCTTTCTAATGCCATGAGAAGTAGGACTAGAGATGCAAGTTTTGGGAGTCCCTTTGAGGCAAGTTGTTGTTTAAAATACATGTAAAAGGAAATTCCTACTTGGGCGTGTTTACCTTTATGTGTGTTTAAATTTGTGCCAAATACATTGATGAATGTGTCCCATTCCCATTCTCCATTGATAAGTCCTCAAAGAAGGCAAGTGGAAAAGGGTCTGCAATCGACTCCCACAATTTCTAGTCCCTGTCATTCGTAGCTCACGTCGTGCATCGGTGCTACAAATCATACTATTCTTGTTATCGAGTCGGTCAAGTAGAATACAGGGATCTGTAACCAATCCCCCACTCCTTGTCATTAGCTCTCATGACGTGCACTCTGACGCTCTGATGTGATCTCACTATTGCCTACTATCTCCTGCCTCGATAACGTGATATCTTGGTTAGGTGTTTAGTTGCCTGTGACGATTCACTCTTGTTCTTCTCTTGCCTAGATAATGTGATATCTTGGTTAAGAGTTGACGCCTCTCTTCTTTCTTGCTCTGGTAACGTGATATCGCGGTTAACAAACACCTACTTCCCCCATTCTTTCTTGCCTCGATGATTTGATATGTTGGTAAAGGCTCCTGATCAATGGTTTTTCCATCTTCATTTACAGTTGATTTTAGTTATAGTTTCGTTATTTTGTCAAGTGTTTTATTTCATCCTTCTATGTTTTATGTGTTGGTTGTGTATTTTGTTGTTTTTAGGCATAGAAGAATAAAACTAAGAAAATCAACGCGAAAAGTGAAAATTCAGAGTTTCGGAGGAAGTCTTAAAAACCAAGCTACAAGGTGCCTGACACGGCCACCCCTGTCACCTGACACGGGCCGTGTCAGGAGAGGATGCACAACTTCAATTTGGGAGAAGAGGTAGAGGCTGAAATGGGTGCTCGTGTCAGAAGGTCTGGGCGAGAGGTTTTGTAGAGTGATGGACAGAGGCCGACACGAGTTCCCGTATCAGGTGACATGGCTCATATTGGCCAGGACGCTGATTTTGAGTGTTTTTATGATTTTTTATTAATTTTTATAATTTGGGACCCCGAGGGGTGTTTTGGGTATTTTCGAACGAGACAAATGGATTGTTCACTATTTAGATGAGTTTTGAAGAAGAATAAGGGACCATTTTTAAAGAAAACGAATTCCAGAGTTTAGGAGTGAGGATACGATATTCTTGAAGAATATAGATCTTTCATGAGGAGACGCAATTAAAGACCAAAGTCCCTTCATCATCAGTAATGTCTAATTCTTATATTTTTGTAATTCTCGTGAATAATATGAATGGCAAACCCCCAATGCTAGGGGGTGTCCCTGATTTGAATATGTAATGATTATAAATTCTAGAGTTCTTTAATAAAGTTGTTTTCTTATTCAATTTAATCGTGAAATGTTTTTATGCTTTCCTGATCGGACAAATTATGATTGATTTACGGTTAATAACCAGCTGGACCGTGGTTGTTAAGGTTTTAGTACGAGTAGACTATAGTAGATATCGCCTAGGACTAAGGATATCCTGTAGTTACCGGATCACTCTTGATAAAATAAAGGCTTAACTCCATCATATATCTCTAAGGACTTAGGATTTAGGATGGATGGTTAAAATCTTTCTTACTAAGGACTTAGGGGAAAATACTCTAAAGGGATGGTAAATGAATGTTATGAACTTGTTGAAGAAATCAGGACTCAAGGTCGTTATAGAGAAAATTTCACACCACACCCTAGCATGTTCATCATATCTGTAAAAAAAGATATTTATATTTTTGCTTATAATTCAGTGACAATTTCTAAAACCAAAGCCCCAAGTTAAATTTTTGTTTAATTGAACCACGCATTAAACTCAGTAATTCTATGCAGTCCTTAAGATCGACATTCGTGGAATTTCCCTATTATTACAAATGGAAAAAATAGTAAACTTGCTATTTTCATTATAAATTTTTTGGCACCGTTGTCGGGGACTGCTTAGTTATTGAGTGTAATTTGAGTTCATTTAAAATTTTGTTGCTCTACAATTAGAATTTCTTTTTTGTAATTTTTATATTTTTGTTATTACTGATTTTTCCTAACCTTTGCATGCAAGGAAAATCCTCAGCTGAATTTCATTTTGATATACAGACTCAGGTTCAGAATTAGAACCCTAAACTATGGGTAAAAACCCACCACCACCAGAGACACTTCCTGGGGATTACGGAGGAGAAAATGCTCCAGCAGGTCAGTTGACTGTTGTGAACCAACTGGTCAATGTTGCAAATTTTCAAGTGCATCCTTCAATCATTCTCCAGCTCGAGAACAAATCTTTCACCAGAAAGATCAATGAAAATGCCAATAAGCATTTGAAGAGATTCCTCACCATGAGTACTACTTTGAAATTGAGGGGAACTCTGAAGAAGCCAGAAAATTAAGGATGTTCCCGTTCACGCTGTATGAAGATGCTGAAGAGTGGTTTTACTCATTTCTTGTTGGAAGTATCACCACTTCGGAATAGATGGAGAAGCTCTCTAGAGCCTAAAACATCATCATGACCAACAAATATAATAGAAATAAGGGACCTGACCCTAAACAATGTATGAGAGGCATCTTTAAAAGGGCCCTGCCTATCAGCCGCAGACAAACACCAAAACAAATTTAGGTATTCGACAACCACAATAATGACAAAATCCTCCAGGGTGCTAGGTACCCGAGAAGGTAGAATGGCATGAATCCATAAGAAAGGAGCCAGAGGATCCCACTCAGCATCTGCCTCCAATCGAGTCTGTTTAGAAGAGCCTCATTCAACAAGAGTAATCAGACTATCACTTGATTCCTCTTGGCAAGGGAAGGAGAAAGTTAAGGTCCCTGAGCAGATAAATCAGCTACATCAGCATCTGGTTGACCCATTTCAGGAGTCGGAACCGGTATAATAGTCATGACTACTTCTGGGACAGAAGTAGAAGTAACGACGGTGTCACTGGCACCTAGGTAGACAAGCCTATAATTAGGCCCTGATCATTTACAAGTTCTAGAGCTTTATGCAATTGACACAACTAATTCATGATATATGCAAAAGCACAAGTGGTACGATTAAAAGAAGGGCACCTAGATCCTCATCCACACCAAAAAGTTTTTGTCTCTCGAAATGTTATGATGCGCTAATAATCTCGCAAGTATTTATTCATATTTTCTTTTATTGAAAGTAAAGCACTTTTCCGGGACCAAAACCTTCTTCATATCCAAATCTTTGATATTGTGGTATGGTTGGAGAAAGGACTTGGGTGTTTTTCATTTGATCATAAATATTGCGGATAGCAAGAGTCGCCACCGACTTTTCTTTTATCCAATAAAGAAAGGGTAAAAAGAATAGGAAATGCCTTTTGAGATATTTTCTTGAGTTCGAGCGGTAGGTTATAAAAATGGAAGTTGTTATCACCCTTTTCATCCATAGTTATCTATAGGCTCTTAATTGCTTGATCACTTTTGAAAATGCTTTGTGTTTGTGTAAGTTTAAAAACATTTTGAAAATGCCATAGTTCGGAAAACTTTATAATGATTCTCGTATCATTAAAAACGTATACAAAATGTTGGTTTTGAAAATATTTGTTGAAAGAGAATGTTTGGAAAGATGTTTTAAAAGTGTGAAGTGTAAGGATTGTTTTAATTTGTGAGCAAGCAATTACGAGCAATCTACCTACTCAAAAAGTCTTTTTATTCTCCTCCTCCTTTATATAGTTATCGCCTACCATTAGTTAGTATGAAGCCATATCATTGGATGTGAGGGACAAGCGCGGTTCATCGTACAATCATAGAAGGCAACTTGTAAGATGTTTTAGCAATTATCGTAAGAGACTAAGATCGTTTACCGAAGGCAACATTAAAGAGTATTTGAGAGACTATGATCTTTTAATCGAGGGTCTTTTGTTAAAATATCTCACATTCGAGGGACATGGTCGTTTATATCTGAGGCAACAAGTGTGGGTTACCCTAGAGGTTCATGTGCGCAAGGTGTTTTGCTTTCAAGTATATTATCTTTGCATTAGGGTTTTCTATGGTTTATTTTAAGTCTTGGCGTGCAAACCCTAATTACTAACAATAATAAGGAAAGCGATAAATTGCAGAATTTAAATGTCCTACGCTATTACAAAGCTTTGGGAATGGGGCGATACAATTTTGTGTATGAGGGGAGGAAAGAAATAAAGCCCTAATTATCTATTACAGACTATTTACGTAAATGAAAATGCGAAACAATAAAATGCGCAAATTATACAAAGTGAAGAAAGGAGAGAGGAAATTGTTTTTTTGGTGATTTTTTATAGAAAAAATGTTTAATCATTAATTAAACTAATTAATTTAAGTTTGAAAAGGAGTTAATGAATTAGTTAAACAAAACCTAAGAAATCTAGGTTAAATTTAAATTAATAAAAAATAAAACCTAAGTCTACTAATTTTTAATTTGAAAAAGAAATTAATGGTTAGAAAAATATTTTTCGGGTTTGAAAAATAAAATAAAATAAAAATGATAAAAATGTTTTTAATATAATTATTTAAGAAAATATATATTTGTATTTTAATTAAATAAATTAAAATAAATAAATAAATAAAGTATAAAAAATATAAAAAATAAATAAAAAGGTTGGGTCTGAGGGGGTATGGGAAAGTATTTTTGGTTAGGCCCAAAACAAACCCTTTCTTTTAATCAAAAAAAAAAAGTTGTTTGTAACAAAAAAAAAGACAGTGGGCCTGCTGTTGGTAAGAAATCAGGGGGTGTGCAAAGAAAATTGCTTGGCCTAATAAGCTTCTAATGATGGATCATGTGCGTCTAGGTTGTGGTGGTGCATCGTATGGAGACGCTTCTGGGGTGCTTGATGATGATCAAGTGATGTTGAGTGAAGACACATGGTAGCTATGGTGGGTTTACCTGTGTGGGATCACAAAATAACCACAATGGCGATGAGAAGTGTCACCGCCTGATTAGTATGTTAAACAATTTTCAATTAAACAAAATTTTAAATAATAAATGAAAACATAACAATGTTTCAGAAATAAAACTTCAAGAAAAATTTGTATCTTCCCTTTGTTCTCTCGCCTCTCTCTGTCCTCTCTAATGGGTCTCCGCCAGAGATGATGGGTTGGCCGCACCGAAAATCACTTCCACAGTGGCGACGGTGGCGGCGAAGCTCTTATCCTAAATTTATTTACATTAACGGCTTCATCTTGTTCTCCTCTTTTCTAATCTATGGCTTGTGTTTGCAGATGTTGCGTGATTTTGCTTAGATCTTGAAAGAAGGGAACGAAACCCTAGCGCTCAGATATGCGATTTCCGGTGAGATCTTTCTGATTTATGTTATGAAATATCTTCCTCTTCTTCTTTCTGTTTGTGATTTTGTATTTATTCTTCTTCTTCTTGAATTTCTGAAGGGGTTTGTTTTAGGAAAATGATGAGAGAAAATTTTCGGTTTTTGTGTTTCTGAGGCTATATGTGTTCTTGCTGATTCTATGAACGATATTTTTTCAAGGGGTTTTGAATCTAGGGTTTGTATGTTCTATAGCCCTCTTTCTGTCTCTTTGTTTGAACTATTGCCTCTTCTTTATATGTTGTGAACTGAGGGCTTACTGTTGAAATTGATTTGTGATAACAGGCCTTGAGCCATTGCTTTTCGTCTTGGACTTATGATTTTTCTGTTATGTCAACTCTGTTGCGATTTAATTGCACTTTTGCTATGCTATGCTACCCCTGTTACTTGTTGGCCCTGTTTCTTGCTAGCTTTGTGCATTCTGGTTTTCTTTGATGCTTGATTTTTCAACTGAGTTTGTACCTGTTGCTTGCTGGCTTTGTGAATTCTGGTTTTCTGTGATGCTTGCTTTTTCAACTGAGTTTGTACTTATTGCTTGCTAGCTTTGTGAATTCTGGTTTTCTGTGATTCTTTTTCAACTGAGTTTATACTTGTGCAGTAGATTACTTTTTTTTTGAATTTTTAACCTTACTGTGAACCAAACAAATATTTTTTATTCATTTGTTTGAGATTTGTAGTAAAGGGCTACGCCTATGATTGTAGATCTGACTTTTGTTTGAAACACAGTAATATGAGGCCTTTGATTGTTGCTTTGGAACATGATGTTGGACTTTAATGAGTTTGCAAATCTGATTTGTGATGCTTCTTTTTGGGCTTGACAGTGAATTCTTGGCTGGGCTGTGATATTTGTACTTTGTTATTGGGCTGGAACCGTGATGAAATTTTGTTTTGAACCTCTTTGAATTTGTCTTTTCTAAACCAATTTATTTGTGATTTGCAATATACCTAGGCCTATGATTAAATCTAATTTTGTATGAGGCTTTTTGGTGCATGAACATGATTGAGAAACAACCTAAAATTTGATTCCTTAAACAAAATCCCTAATGATGAAATTGAAAAGAAAACTTGCTTGAAAACTTTCTTTGTTCACTGTTCATGTTTCTAACTATTTATCTTTTGTTTTGTTTCATGTATGGTTGATGAGGAATAGATGAAGATGGAAAAGCAAAGATATCGTGGCTGCCATAGAAGGGCTTGGAAGGAAATTTGAAGATTTTAATCATTATCAAATAGAATTCCATAAGATAATAGAGTAGGTTTAGGACCCTTCTTTGATTTGTCTTGTATTTGGAACTAAACGTGTAACTTTTGAAACTTTGATTAGAAAATTGATATGAGAAACTTGAATTATGAATGAATTTGAAGAATGGTATTTTAAACTTAGTCCTAAAAATACTTTGAATGAATCTTGAATGAAACAAATGATTTTTTATGAATGACAATGCTTGACTCTTGATAAATATTTGAATTAGGCCAAGATAATTATTTGGAATTTTTTATGATAATGCATCAATTTAAATAGGAACATGAATGAAATTGTTTGGAATCTTGATTCCATGAACTCATAATCAAAATGAATCAACAAATTCCCATGTGTACCGATTTTGAATCTTGACAAAATCATACACAAAATCCTAATTAGGAAGGAGGAGATAGATGAAACCATACCTTGTAGCTTAACGAATCGCTAACTTTAATTCTCCAAATTCAAATTAACTTGTAAATGAAGTAAACAAGTATTTGATGAGAACCAAAATTATATCTACCAAAATGAATTGCAACTTGTACTTCAACCCACCATAATCAACAATGCCTTCATGAATTGAAATTAGAAGCCAAAAAATTTTTAAGTCAAGAATTGACCTATAACGTTTCGATAAGTTTCAAAACCTTCTAAGCATAATTTGACTTTGATCCTTAAAGAAAAAACTATACATGACATTTCTTATGACAATATGAAAAAATAATCGTCTCAAGATCTTGAAAATTGAGGGAATTACAATTCTTGGAAGTCAGGCAACAGTTACTTGTGATTAGGTCAAAGTCCATAAAGTGACCTCTAAAGTATTCAAACTTTTGGTGATCTTACACACATAATTAGCCCCTTGACTTTTAAAGTTAAGTTGGATATGACATAAAGGAGAGTCATACACAAAAAGATCCAATCAAAAATATTGAATAATGAAAAAGTTATGATCGTTTGAACTTGAACTTGCAGATGTTGACTTTTTTGCCCAATATAGTTAATTTTCAATTATTTGGAACCATTAACTGAGAAAGCTTGTGATGCAAGGCTTGAAACTTGATATGAGAATCTTTGAGGACATATGAAGAACCATGAAAACCACTTGAGACCTTAGAAACTCAATCTTCCTTGAGAAATACAAAACCCTAGTTTTGGACCCATTGCTTAGGAAGAGAATATGTCTGATCAATTCTTGAGCAAACTTGAGCCATTAAAAATCTTCAGAAGCATGAGGAGATATCTTGAATAAAAAATGAGAGGGAAAATTTTAGGGTACAACAGCTTCCCCTGTTCAATCTTCTTAAACCCGAAGAGTTAGATTGGCGCGTCCGCCATTCGCAACTTGAAGGTAGAAGATGATTAAACACTTAAGTTCCCTGAAATTTGCACTCGCTTGTGCATGAAGTAATGTTGTTGGTTGATTTTACCGGGAATGGGATTAAAGATGCCATTTGGAGAGTGACGGAATATTGTTGGAGATGGGCTTACAGATTCCATCCAAAGGTGATGGAGATTCGTCGGAGATGGGCTTATAGATTCCATCAAGGATAATTGTTGATAGAAATTAGACTAAGTCTAAGCTTGACTTCAACTGGAAGAAGTATCAGAACAAATTTTTGCTTGATTTAGTCTGAGCCAGAAGAAGTATCTACTGAAAGAAGTATCAGACTAAACCATTGGTTGATTTAAACTGAACCAACAAATGTATGTGTTGTCTTTAACTGGAAAAGAATCAAAATAAATCTTTAGTCAATTTAAACTGAACCAATAGATGTCTGTGTTGTCTTTAACTAGAAAAGAATCAGAATAATCTTTAGTTGATTTAAACTGAACCAGCAGAAGTTCCAACTAGAAAAAGTATCAGAATAAATCTTTGGTCGATTTAAACTGAACCAGCAGATGTCTGTGTTGTCTTTAACTGGAAAAGAATCAGAATAAATCTTTAGTCAATTTAAACTGAACCAGAAGAAGTGCCTGCTAGAAAAGTATTAGAAAAAATCTTTGGTCGATTTAAACTAAACCAACAGATGTCTGTGTTGTCTTTAACTGGAAAAGAATCAGAATAAATCTTTAGTCGATTTAAACTGAACCAGAAAAAGTGTCTATTGGAAAAGTATCAGAATAAATCTTTGGTCGATTTAAACTGATTTAGCAGATGTCTTATGTCATCTTTAACTAGAAAAGAATTAGAATAAATCTTTAGTCGATTAAAATTGAACCAGAAAAAGTGTCTACTGGAAAAGTATCAGAATAAGTCTTTGGTCGATTTAAACTGAGCCATCAGAGGTTTATGCTTGATTGTATCTGAAAAATATATTAGAATGAGTCTATGCCCGACTGTATCTTAAAGTGGATCAGAATGAGTCTTCGCCCAAATATATATGAACCATGTTTTCCAGAATGAAACTCTAGGAAAGGTGTTTGAGTAGCTGCTTGTCATATAGATAGTCGCCCGGTCCTGTTTCGAGAATTGATCTATAATCAAATTTGTTGATAAACCCGTCTTGTTTCGGTAGTTCATACCATTGGTGATAAATATAGTTGCCCCGTCCTGTTTCGGGAATTGATCTTTACCTTACCATAAAGAAAGGAAGATAGTTTCCCCGTCCTATTTCGGGAGTTAATCTTCAATTTGTTCATGTAGATAGTCACCCTGTCCTGTTTCGGGAATTGATCTACAATCAGTTTGTTCTTCGCAGATAGTTGCCCTGTCTTGTTTCAGGAATTAATCTGTGGTTGGTTATCTAGATAGTTGCCCTGTCTTGTTTCAGGAATTAATCTGGAACCTGCTTTTTATTGGCCATTGAGATAGTTGCCCTATCTTGTTTCGGGAATTAATATCTGACTTGGTCTCGTAGATAATTGCCTCATCTTGTTTTGGGAATTAATCTACAAAATGTTGTTCAGATAGTTGCCCTGTCTTGTTTCATGAATTAATCTCTAACCTAGTCTCATAGATAAATGCATCATCTTATTTCTGGAATTAATCTTCAATTTGTTCATGTAGATAGTCACCCCGTCCTATTTCGGGAATTGATCTACGATCAGTTTGTTCTTCACAGATAGTTGCCCTGTCTTGTTTCAAGAATTAATTTATGGCTGGTTATCCGAATAGTTGTCCTGTCTTGTTTCAGGAATTAATCTAGAAACTACTTTTTGTTGGCCGTTTAGATAGTTGCCCTGTCATGTTTCAGAAATTAATCTCGGACCTGGTCTCGTAGATATACCCCTTCTTGTTTTGGGAATTAATCTACAAACTGTTTTTCACAGATAGTTGCCCTGTCTTGTTTCAGGAATTAATCTCTGACCTGGTCTCATAGATAGTTGCCCCATCTTATTTCAGGAATTAATCTACAAATTATTGTTCACAGATAGTGGCCCTCTCTTGTTTCAGGAATTAATCTGGAACTGTTGAAAATTGTTGATGATATTCGTATGTTGATTGATCTTTCCTGAAAAGGTAAAGAGTTAGATGTATGCAATGTCATGATGTATGAAATGCATTGTGTAATGATGTTATCAAAATAAATGAGACTGTGTTATATGCGTTTTGTGTGCATATGCCATGGTGAATGTAGGATATTGTTGAAATGTATTTGTAAACACGTGCAGTATCTTTGTCTTGGAAAATGACTCCCTGATTATGGCTGGGGAATGAAGAGTATGTGTATCTTCAATCTTGTCTAGAATGCTTCCGCTGGGAATTCCTGTTTACTTGTTTGAGGAAACTCTGCAATGGATGTATTGATTTCTTCTTTAGGGAGTAGAGTTTAGGAACCTTGGTCATCCGTTTCTCTACTGGGGAATTTATTTCTTGTATACCCTGACTAGGGATAAAAGATATGTATAACCTTCCGATTAGTCTGGGGAGCATAACCCTTATATACCATGATTGTGGATAAAAGAGATGGATAACCTTCTGACTCGTTTGGGGAAGATAATTATTATATACCCTGACTACTGATAAAAGAGATGAATAACCTTCTGATTCTTCTGGGGAAGATGATTCTTATATACCCTGAATGGGGATAAAAGATATGGATAACCTTCCGACTCGTCTAGGGAAGATAATTCTTATATACCCTGACCGGGGATAAAAGAGATGGATAACCTTCTGATTCGTCTGGGGGAGATAATTCTTATATACCCTGGCTGGGGATAAAAGAGATGGATAACCTTATGATTCTTATGGGGAAGGTAATTCTTATATACCCTGACTAGGGATAAAAGAGATGGATAACCTTCTGACTCGTCTGGGGAAGATAAAGTTTGACTGATATCTAGTTCGGTTCCAGGTTTCGTAGAAACTCTCTGGGGATAGTAGTGACTTCTCTGGGGAGAGGAATTTTTCTAGTGATTAGTAGCAGTCGGAGGAATTGACTCAAGATGAGGAGATTGGTAATTTGTTTGGGAAATAAACCCTGTTGGGGAAATAAACTATGTAATCAGAGAAATGCTCTACTGAGAAAACAAACTCTTCTAGGGAATTTGAATTTGCTAAAGAGAAGAAATCTGCAATAGTTTTACAGTTTTCAAGCTCAGCTGGGGAAGAGAATTTCCATGAAATGTACTTATTGGAACTCCGTAGGTGGGCGATATTATCGGGGAGAAGGTCATACTCCTTTATCCTCTAGGGGAATCTGCTGGTGAGTATGACTATGTTATCAACTGGAAGATGTCGCACTTTCTGTTTAAAGGCATTTTAGACTTGTCGGGGAATGTATCTTGGTTGAAGATGAGCTGGTGAAGATGACTTTGTGGGGATCAGAGTGATAAGTGCTGATCAGAGTGATAAGTCGTTTACTGATAGACGAGTGATGAGATAACAGGACATGGTCGTACGATTTAATCCCTAACTTTTTCCTAGACCATCTTTTCAAATTTTTAGTCCACCGGGATACCATTTTTTTCCCAAGCCACCTTTTCAAGTTTTCAACTTACCGGGTGTACCATCTTTATGTATATGTATCCCTAATTTTTTCCCGAACCCTTTTGGTTCGCCGGGATGCCCTTACTTTTGCCTAGGCATGTCAACCTAGCGGATCTCTTTTCTGCATAGTATCTTCCGACTATGTCCGCATTCACAGGGCACAGAGAATTGTCATTGTCTATGGTAGTAAGTGTTGTAGTAATACCAGGAAATGTTTTCTTGGTCGTTTGTGACCCTTCGTATGTGGGAGCCCGTTTTCCCCTAGGGTGAGTCTAGTGCACCTGATGTTTGAAGTTATTGATCAACTGTAGATTTCCAAGTTTTTGATAGTGTTGTACCCAAAAAATTTCCCTCTCATTTATCAAGTAATCTCTCACAAGATCTCCTTTGGTTTAAGACTGCACTAGGGTTGATCAGCTCAAGATACCTCCTCAAGCACTGATGACTGAAAATTAGGGTTTGAGATTGCACAAGGATAATTAAACTTTTTAATACCTCATATGAATTTCATGGATCGTTTTGGACCATCAATATTGTTCATGTCAAATTTCAAGTCTTGGATCACATTTTTGCTCAGTCAATTGACCAGTTGACCTAAAAATCAATTGTAATGGGGAAAAAGTCAATTGTGGTCAATTTACAGGAAAACTTCATAATTTTTTATCCATATCAACATCATGAACTCATATATGTCATTTTATCAATTTTGGACTATAATTCCTCAAGATTTTTGATCATATCATCAAAATGGCAAAATGGTCAAAATTAGAGTTTTGACTGAGGAAGTGTAATTTCTGATTTTTGACCTAGAAAATGGTTGATTGGTTGGAGACATGATATCAAGGATTCAATTGCATCATTTTGACCTAATTTAATGATTCAAAACATTTCTCAAGATCAATTGATTGATAGTTGATTTTCAGTCAACTAATCAAAAGTCAATTGCACACTGAAAAGTCAAACTTTGACTTTTTAGTCAAAATTAAGTGTCAAAGATCACAATTCATCAAAACATGTCAAAATATGAAACTTGATCATCAAGAAATCAAAAATTCAAGATCTCATTTTGAAAAGTCAAAATTTCTAAACTTAGAAATTTTTCTAAGTGTTGGAAACTTTATATTTTTTCACAACTTTGAGCCAATTTTTCACCATGATGTAAGATGATTCAAAGGAAACTTTCAACATGAAAATTGTAGATCTCAATGAGATCTAAAACATTTTAGAACACAACTTATCCTAGAAATTCATGGATTTCAAGTTATGATATTGTGAATACATGTTCATGAAACTTTGAAACTTAGTGAAATTTTGCCCTAGTTTAGGCAGGATTTTGACCTAACTTCATGGAAATTTTCACATAGTTACAAGAGAAATATTAAAAAAATGTTCAACATAGAGGTTGTAGAGGATGTTACAAGCTTTAAAAAATGTCAAAGAAATCATTGAAATCATGGTTGAGCTAAGAGAATCGAAGAGATGAAGTTAGGGTTTCATCCTCGATTTACAAGGCAAAATTTGTGATGAACTTTTGACCAATTCATAGCTAGGCTTTATAATCTTTGATTTACATGCCTCAAACTTGTTTGTCACTCTATAATTAAATGTTTACACATCTGTTAGAGCTTTCATTCAAGCACTTGAGCCATTATCCAAGTTGCATTTCCATTTATGGCACAAAGTTGCCATTTCCATTTTGATAAAGCATCACTTTTGCAAAGTCAACTTGTCTTGAGCATTGAACTTGTTCTTTTTGCACAAGCATCCCCTACACAATCAGAACAAGCATGTTTAAAGGTTACAACCACCCTAGAAGCTTTGTACTTCACATTAGAACAAGATGTTTCAAGATTACTTCAAAAACAAGCAAAAATCCCATGACTTGTGCTTTTGTAATTCTGACCATCTCAAGTCTCCAAACCTTTTCCTTTATATCAAGACACTCTTATGCAACTCACCACATGATTTGACAAGCTCTCAAACTCCCTAAAACTCCTCAAAATCAGAAATTTCCATACACCCTCCAAATTCCCTCGTGCGTTTCTTGGACAAACCATCCACAAAGTTTCTAATACACATATAGAAGATATCCCAGTCCCTGTTGCAAGACTGTAACCACATTTCCATCATCCACCATTTGTGAAACTCAAGCATGCAGACTGACTTGAGTAGGGAGTTTCAGCCATCCTCAAGGCAAAGTAAGACTTGCAACACGTTCAGGGAGGTCCAGGCAAGCTAACCTGATCATCTTCACTCTTTAAAACTTGCTCAAAGTCCATATTTAAAACTAGCTGCAAGAGGGTTAACAATGGTGGGCGTGGTTTCTGTGTGCGCATGAAGGAGGAAGAAGATGATTTCAAATATTCAGGGCAGGATTTATGTTATATACTTATTATTGTGTACAAGTTAACGGATGTATCACCACCCTAATGGTTAAAGCGCGCGCTTGTTACCTTAGGGACCTGGGTTCGAGCCCCAGTGGTACCCTTTTGCTTGTTTTTCATATTTTTCACCTTTTTCTGATTTTTGTTTGCAGCGCTGGGCCTCCAACTTGGGCTTGGCTATCTTTTTTTTTTTTACTAACCCCTGACTATGTTCACACCCCTGGCCCATTATTTTATTTCCCATTTTATTTATTTTCTATTTTTTATTTCCATTTCATACTTTCTTCATTTATTTTTATTTTTATTATTATCATTATTATCATTATTATTATTTGTTAATAAAAATATAAAAAATATTTTATTTATTATTTATACTTACTTATTTTATTTTCTCTATAAATATAAAAAAGACCAAAAACATTTTCTTTTAACAAATTAATTTCTTTTTATTAATTAATATTTAGACTTAGGATTAATTATTATATTATTTTCTTTTCTTAATTAAAATTAATTTAGAACTTAGGTTTATTTTAATTAATTAACTTTCATATATTTTTAATTTAAAACCTTTTCATAAAAAAACCTAAAAATTATTTTTTAACTTATTTTCTTTATTAATTAATTTAAGTTTTAGTTTTGTTTAATTTTTAATTTATCATTTTCTTAATTAGGTCAAGATTAGAACCTTTCATAAAAATCCAAACAAAAATAATTTCTTTTTCCATTTTATATTCATACATTTTATTTTCAATTTTATACAATATTCAATATGGTTGTAATACATAATTAGGTTTAATTTTCTTGCAAAATCCCCATTTGTAAATTTGTACACCCCCTCCCCTAATGATGTAATAGCTTAGTATTTTTATTTTCCGCAATTTATTGCTTTATATATAAATGCTAGTAAATTAGGGTTTGTATAGAAAGATAAAATCAACAAGTTAGCAAACCCTAATTCAAGACAAAACAATGCATGTAAATCAACACTCTTGCACAATTACACCCTTAGTGTAAATCCACTTTGTTGCCTTATAAAAATGGCCATGTTATGCATGTGAAATATCTTAGCAAAATAAATAAAAAATATACAAGATCATAGTATCTCGATGACGCTATCAAAGTTCCCTTTCAAAATGATCTTAGTCCCTCAAAGAGAATTGCTAAGATATTTCACAACATTGCTATCATGGATATACGATGACCCAAACCTTTCCCTTTACATCCAAAGATAGGGCTTCTTACCAAATCAATGGTAAGATAGAAATATCAAAGGAAAGGAAGAAATGAACTAAGACTTTTTGAGTAGGTAGATTGTTCCTAGTTGCTTGCTTAATTTCAAATCAAGCACTCTTGCTTATTTTCAAAACAAACACCAATACTTTCAAAAACACTTTCAAAACATCTTCCAAACTTGAAACATTTTCTAAAGCTCAACTCTTTGTATACGTTCTTACGAACGAGAACTATTACAAATTTTTCCTAAACGATGGCGCCTTTTCAAAATACTTTCAAAAAACCACACAAAGCACATTTTCAAACAAAAGCAAATGATCTAGCAAGTAACTAAGAGCCCATAGATAACTATGGATGAAAAGGGTGCTAACACCTTCCCTTTTCATAATCTACCCCCCGAACTCAAGAAATAATCTCAAAGGTCTTTCATGTTCTTTTCAGCCTTTCCTTTTGGATAAAAGAAAAGTCGGTGGCGACTCTTGCTAATTGCAACATTTGTGATAAAACGCAAAACAACCAAGTCAGTTCTCCCACCGTATCACAGAATTGGAGATTCTGTTGGGGAAAAAATTAAAAGTGGGGTTACCTTAGGGCTATATCACCTTTACTTGTTTTCATTGTTTGACTTGTATGCTTTACATTTTGGTTCTTTGTTTTGGCTTAAATCCTCTACCCGGATTTGGAATACCTTATAGGTAAGTAGCAATACATTGTGGAAACTGTGCGGGGTATACCGACATGGTCTAAGGAATAGCTACGTTAGTATGACATATTTGTGGGTACTGGTAGCCCTTGAATAGTCAAGGAGAATACGGGGCCGCTGAGTGATGTCATAAAGCACTAACTGACTTTAGAACCTTTACTTGACCAACTTGGCCATTAGGACTTAGTGAGATGACCGACTTTGGTGCAGTCTGAAGTTGGTAGATCCTCGACACTACACTCATTGAAGTTTGGCTTTTGGGGATATTTCGGTCGCCATTAAAGAGGCTTACGCTGAAATAATGCCCAAGAATACAAACCAGTGATATTGAGCTCCCTTAGAACCCAGTTACTCTTTCTAGGACAGGTTTGAGCCAACTAAACTTCAAGAGGGTACTTACTTATGAGACTCCATGAAAGCCTAAACTTAAGGACTTGTTTTCCTTGTTTGTATATTTTTACTTGTACATAACATCATAAACATCATAACATCATACTCATTCTCACTAACCATTTCAACGATTATTGAGATTTATCTATGTTCTATTTTGTAGGACATGGCTTCTATTTGCAAGAAAACCATTCAAGTCAATCTCGTAAGGATTCCTCCTCAACTCAAAGAGTTAGCATCAAGGGTCCCTGAGAACTCTTCATTCATCGAAAGACATGGTCGCCTCCTAAACTTGGTTACCTCCAACACTGATGAAGATATGATGAAGGTGCTTTTCTAATTCTTTGAGCCTCTACACCATTGCTTCACTTTTCCCGATTATCAACTTGTGCCAACTTTGGAAGAATTCTCCCAACTCTTGAGGATTCCCATTCTCAATCAACTACCCTTCAACGGTACGGAAAGAGATCCAAAACCTGAAGAGATTTCTCAAGCCCTACACTTGCAACAATCTGATATCACAACTAATTGGGAAACAAGGAGTGGTGTCAAAGGTTTCTTGGAAAAGTTCTTGTTTGAGAAAGCTCAATATTGTTGGAACTCCTTGGACTTACAAGCTTTTGAGGAAATTGTGGCCCTTCTCATCTATGGGATGGTTTTGTTCCCAAATCCTGACCAACTCATAGATGTAAACGCCGTCAAAATCTTCATGTCTCGTAACCCAATGCCTACTTTGTTAGGAGATATCCTACATTCTTGTCACTCTCGCACTATGAGGAAGAGAGGTATCCTCATGTGTTGTACTCCTCTCTTGGCAAGATGGTTTATTTTGCATCTTCCCCAATCTGTTTTGAAAAATGAGCAAGGTTCAAGGTGGTCCCATAGGTTGATGATGCTCATACATTCAGATATTCATTGGTGTTCCTGATCCTTATAGAATGTTACTATTGTCGACCGTTATGGAGAATTCCCTAATGTCCCCTTACTTGGAATTAGAGGAGGTATCACTTACAACCCCTGCTTAGCCTTACGACAGTTTGATTATGCCCGAAGGAATGGTCCACATGAGATGCTTATCCAAGGAGTGGTATTTGACTACGAGAATGACAATCAAGGTTACCATCAGAGGTTTATCTGAGCTTGGAGGATGTTGAACAAGGTGGATAGCAAGACACTAGGACACAAGAATTCCATTCCCCTCGAGCCTTACCTTAAATGGGTGCGAGCTCGTGCTCAAAAACTTGTGATGCCTTATCCTTCCATCTTACCAATCATCATGGATCCTGTGGTTGAAGGATACGTTCCCTACACTATCCTCCATCCCGACATGCCTACCTCTCTCGAAGACTTGCAAAAGGGTTGGATTCAGCTAAAGGAAGAACGTGATACTTTTGAAGCTCAATTCTATGCTAGTGAGAAGAGGGTCTTGGAGCTTACGAAGCAGCTACGAAAAGAGCAAAGTGTGAACGCCTATCTCGCACCAAAGAGGATGCGTTTAGTATTTTTATCTTAGAAAGTTATTTTGTAAGCCCAAGAGGCGTGATGTAATCTTTCTTGTTTTGTTTAATGAAAATTGACATTTGTTCATTCTTTTGTCTATACAAATTTAAATCTCATTAATCCTTGAAATCATTTGCATAATACATATTCCATGTATCATAACATTCCAGGTTTTCATATAACAGGTTTCCTTATCTTTCTGCTGTTTATTTCAGCAAGATGGATCTAGAGAAAACTGTAACGAATCTCCAGGCACAAAATTCTCAGTTCCAGGAAACTCTACTAGCCCTAGCCAAGAGGCAGCAAGACATGATGGCTTTGCTGGCAGTTAAGAAGAAGCCCAAGAAGAAATCTCTACTCAAGATGGGTAGAAGGTTCAAGGAGATAGTCCGTCAAATCCCAGTAGGAGGAGACTCATCTGAAGAGGACGAGAACCAGATTGGTGAGGTCAAGAGTACTCAGGCTAACTACGTTAATGATCAAGTATCTGATAATGATTATTTCGACGAGTAGTATCCACCCGCCGATATCAAATATAAGTAGTTAGAAGACAGATTGAAAGTTGTTGAAATCTAAGCCGTCCACGGTTTAGATTTTGACGATTTGGGTTTGATCTCTGAGGTAGTCATTCCCCCACAAATTCAAAATACCAATCTTTGCAAAATATGATGGAGTTTCTTGTCCAAAACTACACCTAAAATCTTATGTGCGCAAGATACAGTCGCATACTACTGATAAGAAGCTTTGGGTTCACTTTTTCCAAGAGAGCTTGGCTAGAACACAACTTGAATGGTTTTATCAGTTGGATGGATCCCGTATCAATACTTGGGAGGATTTAGCTACTGCCTTCTACCATCAATATCAGTATAACACTGACTTGGCACCAACAAGAGTTCAATTACAAGATATGACCATGGGAAAGAATGAAGGATTTAAGGAATATGTGCAAAAGTGAAGAGACCTCGCCAGTAGGGTTCAAACACCATTGACTGATAGGGAGCATATCGACATGTTCATGGGTACTCTATCTGGTCCTTTCTTTAATCTGTTGGTTGGCTGCTCTTCTTCTGGTTTCACCGAATTAATCTTAACCGGTGAAAGACTTGAAAGCGGCATTAAAAGTGGGAAGATCTATGTGGCATCTACCTCTACTTCAAATCCTGTCAAGAAACCTTTTGTTGCAAATAAGGAAGTCAATGTTGTGTACGGGGCAAGGGCTCGTACCAAGAAGAATGATCATCCGTCTGTCAATGTCGTTTGAATCTCCAATCCAACTCCTACTCCAAGACCATCTGCAAATGATCAATGTTTTGAAACTCCAAGAAGATAATTTACGAGGTTAGGCATGTCATTGTCTCAAGCCCTTCAAAATTTGCTAAAGGCTAACTTAGTGACATTGCGCAACCCTCCTGCCAACCCTGATACCTCATCACCAAAGTATAATCCGAATGATAAATATGCTTACCACTCAAGCAGCCTCGGGCACGAGACTGACCAGTGATGGGCCTTGAAGAACAAAATCTAGGATTTGATCGATAACAAAACTATTGAGTTTGATCCTCCTCCAATTTCGAATATAATCACCGCTCCAATGCCGAAGCATGAAAAGGGTGTTAATGTTATTGAAGGTACAATTTTTGTTGCCTCTGTTGAAGAATTGACTACTCTGCTGAATATAATAAAAAACAATCTGTTGAAAACTGGGATCTTCCCTGGCTGTGTAAAAGACTGTGTGTGTTGTACAAGATAACTCAATGGATATGAAGGGATGAAGAAAGGCATTCAATGCCTGATGGATAGCCACGGAATTCTATTTGAGAAGACCCCACTTACCAAAAGTTTAACTAACAAATGTGAAGACCTCTCCATTATTACCATATCAAACAAGCCTCTTATGATCACCTCCAAAGGTCCTATTAGGATTTCAAATGAACCCGCTGTTGCTCCCTTAATAATTACCAATCCTGGACCGATTCCCTATTCTTCAAACAAGGCAGTACCATGGAACTATGGTGTTGAGGTGTTTTATCACGGCATAAAACAAGACGCTTGGATCGAAGAAGAAAAAGATGACAATGTTGGTAACATAGTTGGCTCAAGCAAAGTAACTAGAACTGGGAGAATATTTTCACCCAATATCTCACCACCAGTTATTACAAAGACGCCCATCCGCATTACTGCTGCCAAGCCAAGTACCGATACAAGAGGGAAGGGGAAGATTGTTGAGCCTGATGTAATCGAAGTACCCACAAAGGACATTGCGGATGGAGAGCCCTCCGCTCGTGAGATGGACGAGATCTTGAAGATCATAAAAATAAGCGACTTCAAGATTGTGGAACAGTTGGGGTAAACCCCTTATAAGATTTAAATGTTGTCATTGCTGCTTTGTTCCAACGCCCATGCTCGGACATTAATCAAATTCCTGAAGAAAGCCCATGTCCCCCATGAGACAACAACGGACCAATTTGAGAATTGTATGGCTAGCCTTACGACTGATAATGGCTTGGGATTTTCGTATGCTGACTTAACACCGTTAGGGAAGAACCACAATAAAGCTTTACATGTTTCTGTTGAGTGCAAAGGAACCACTTTAGCACATGTTCTAGTCGACACTGGTTTTTCCCTGAATGTATTACCCAAGGGAGCGTTAAACCGTCTAGACTGTGAAGGTTTAGTCTTGAAGCCAAGTGATATCATCGTAAGGGCGTTTGATGGATCAAAGAGGATTGTTCATGGGGAAGTAGATCTTTCAATCAAAGTGAGATCCCAAATCTTCAACTCCACCTTCTACATTATGGATATTCGTCCTGCCTATTCTTGTCGGTTGGGTCGCCCATGGATCCATAAAGCTGGGGCATTAACTTCAACTCTCCATCAGAAACTCAAATATCCAGTCAAGGGAAGAATTGTCACCGTCTGTGGTGAAGAAGAGTTTATGGTGAGCCACCTTAACTCTTTCAAGTACGTAGAGATGGATGGAGAATTCATTGAGACCCCGTGTCAAGCCTTTGAGGTTGTACCACCAATGGTTGCTGCTACCAAATATTCTTCTGATGAATCCAAAGCTGTTAAAGTCATACCAAAGATGGTTTCAGTTAAAGATGCCCGTGCGGCAATTGAAGAAGGAAATTGTGATACTTGGGGGAAACTCCTTGATATCCCATTCAAAGTGGACAAGTTTGGTTTGAGCTTCACCGTCAAAGCTCAGAAGGAAGTGAGGCGTGATTGTGCTGGAAATCCACCTCTCTGCATTGGAAGCCATGAAGTCAACGTCGTGGGTGATTCGGATGAAGAAGCTGCATTTGAAGATTCAGTGTATCCCACTACGACGGAGCTAAAGAATTGACATGCAAAGGACTTTGTGCCCATCTCCTTCATTGAGGAGTAATCTACTTGTTATTGCTTTTCTTTTAATTCAAGAAAATTTTGTCTGTAATATTCAACAATGACTTTTAAGCCATGTGTCTGGCCCGGGGAATTTTGGTCCATTTGTCAAGGGTTTTATTTATGTTCATCTAATCATATGATCATTCAGCATATTGGACTCTTTTGCATTCAAATATTTGTGTTTGTTATCTTTCTTTTCTCTCAAATACATTTTCAAAAATAGCCATGAATCTTACATGCACACACACACACATTCTTACAGGTCCTCATCCACTCTGGATCCTATTGTCGTTGACTCTACTATTGCCGACTATGAATTTGAATGCCCAATTAACCAAGCCCAAGATGAAGGAGAGGAAGATTGTGACATACCGGGAGAATTAGCCAGACTTCTATTACAAGAGGAAAAAGCCATTCAGTCGCATGAAGAGTCAGTTGAAGTCATCAATTTGGGTACTGAAGTAGATAAGAAGGAAATCAAGATCGGCGCTAACTTAGAAGACAGTGTCAAGAGCAAGTTGGTTCAGATGTTGCAGGATTACGTAAAAGTATTTGCTTGGTATTATGAATATATGCTTGGGTTGGATACCGACATCGTAGTTCATCGTCTGCCGAAAAAAGAAGATTGTCCTCCCGTCAAACAAAAGGTTCGTCACATGAGGCCTGTTATGTCTGAGAAAATCAAAGCTGAAGTGATGAAACAATTTGATGCAGGGTTCCTAGTTGTGACATCCTATCCCCAATGGGTTTCTAATGTGGTTCCAGTTCCGAAGAAAGACGTAAAGGTTCGCATGTGCGTAGACTATAGGGATCTAAATAGGGCAAGTCCCAAGGATGACTTCCCTCTTCCACACATTGACATCTTGGTCGATAATACTGCTCAGCATAAAGTCTTCTCATTCATGGATGGCTTCTCAGGTTATAATCAAATAAGGATGGCTCCCGAGGATATGGAGAAAACAACTTTTGTCGCGCAATGGGGCACCTTTTGCTACAAGGTCATGTCGTTCGGATTAAAGAATGCAGGGGCAACATATCAGAGAGTTATGGTAGATTTGTTTCATGACATGATACATCATGAAATAGAGGTATATATGGATGATATGATTTCTAGATCACAAACTGAAGAGGAACATCTCGATCACCTGTACAAACTATTCGAGAGGTTGAAGAAGTACAAGCTAAGGTTAAGCCCTAACAATTGCACATTTGGAGTACGATCTAGAAAGCTTCTAGGTTTTTTTGTCAGCAATAAAGGAATTGAAGTTGGTCCTGCCAAGGTAAAGACCATCCAAGAAATTCCATTCCCTCATTCCGAAAAGGAAGTTAGAGGATTCTTGGGTCGTCTCAATTACATGGCTCACTTCATATCGCACTTGACCGCTACCTGTGAACCAATCTTCAAACTTTTGAAGAAAGATCACGTAGTGAGATGGAATGATGAATGTCAAGCTTCCTTCAACAAAATCAAAGAATATCTACACGAACCTCCTATTCTCATGCCTCTAGTTGAAGGAAGACCTTTGATCATGTACTTGACAGTACAAGAGAATTCTATGGAGTGTGTTTTGGGCCAACATGACGAGTCTGGCCGAAAAGCGCATGCTATTTATTACCTGAGCAAAACGTTTACCGACTGTGAAACTAGATATTCAATGCTCGAGAAAACTTGTTGCGCTCTGGCATGGGCTTCTCGCCAGCTAAGACAGTATATGTTGACTCATACCACTCTGTTGATTTCTAAGATGGACCCAATCAAGTACATCTTTGAGAAACCTGCCCTTTTCGGACGGATAGCCAGATGGAAAATGATCTTGACTAAGTACGACATTCAATACACTACACAAAAAGCCATCAAAGGAAGTGTGCTAGCAGATAATTTGGCCCATCAAGCTATGTATGATTATCAGTCTATGAACTTCGACTTCCCTGATGAGAACATCATGCTAGTAACTGACTCTGCGAAACCTGGACCGTATGACGGGCCTGAACAAGGATCCTGATGGACTATGGTCTTCGATGGGGCTTCCAAAGCCTTAGATAACGGAATTGATGTTGAGATCATCTCTCCTGAAGGTTATCACACTCCATTCACTTCCAGATTATGCTTTGATTGCACGAACAATATGGCCGAGCATGAAGCATGCATCTTGGGTTTGAAAGCTGCCATTGACTTGAGGATCAAACATTTGAATGTGTTTGGGGATTCCACTCTAGTGATTAGCCAAGTAAAAGGAGATTGGGACACTAAACACCCTAATCCCATCCCTTACAAGGAACTTATGCTATCCCTAATTCCTTACTTCGAAAAGATCACTTTTGAGCACTTCCTTAGGGAAGAAAATTAGTTGGCTGACGCTTTGGCAACCATGTCTTCAATGTTCAAGGTCAGATGGGATAACGAGGCCCCTATGATTACAATTGAAAGATTCTACGAACCTGCACATTGTTGTGAGCTTGACACTAACGCGAAAAGCCATGGTACCATGAGGTGATGAGATATCTTGAGGCACAAGAGTATCCAGAGGGATCATCCATCAATGACAGAAAATTCTTACGAAGATTTGCATCCAAATTCTTCCTAAGTAACGGGATATTGTGCAAGCGCAACCATGACTCTACTCTACTCCGATGTGTGGACAAGAAGGAGGCAGAGAAAATCATGGAAGACATGCACGATGGACTCTTTGGTACTCACTCAAGTGGACATACAATGGCCAAGAAGATCTTGAGATTTGGCTACTATTGGTCAACAATGGATACTGATTGCCATCAACACTCTAGGACTTGTCATAAATGTCAAATCTATGCTGACAAGGTCCGTGTGCCTCCTATCTCTCTAAACGTCATGACTGCTCCGTGGCCATTTGCAATGTGGGGCATTGATATGATTGGAGAAATCAAGCTAACCGCTTCCAACGGACATCCCTTCATTTTGGTCGCTATTGATTATTTCACCAAGTGGGTCGAAGTCGCCTCTTTTGCCTCAGTCACTAAGAACGTGGTAGCCAGATTCATCAAATACAACCTCATCTGCCACTATGGTATCCCCGAAAGGATCATCACCGACAATGGGACTAACCTTAAAAATGCTATGATTACTGAGCTTTGCACTCAGTTTAAGATCAAGCATCACAATTCTTATCCATATAGACCAAAAATGAATGGCGCAGTCGAAGCAGCCAACAAAAATATCAAGAAGATTGTGCAGAAAATGGTAGTAGCCTATAAGGATTGGCATGAGATGTCATCGTTTGCTCTACATGGCTACCGCACTTCAGCTAGAACATCAACTGGGGCAACTCCCTTTTCTCTAGTCTATGGCATGGAAGTTGTTTTGCTAGTGGAAGTTCAGATTCCCTCGCTGAGGATTATGAATGAGGCAGGCCTAGGCAAAGACGAGTGGATTCAAACAAGATTGGATCAGCTGAAATTGATTGACGAAAAATGATTGGTTGCTGTTTGTCATGGTCAGACGTACCAAAAACGGATGATCAAGGCTTTCAACAAAAAGATCAAGCCTCAAGTATATCAAGTTGGTGACTTAGTGATAAAACACATCATTCTACCACAAGGCGACCCCAGAGGCAAATGGACTCCCACCTATGAAGGGCAATTTGTTTTCAAGAGAGTGTTCTCTGGTGGTGCCATGATGCTGACTACCATGGATGGTGAAGAATTCCCACATCCTATAAACACGGACATAGTTAAAAAATACTATGCATAAGAGACCCGCTAGGTTGACACACCTAGGCAAAATAAGGGCATCCCGGAAAACCAAAAAGTTTGGGCAAAAATTAGGGATATATGTAAAAGAATTATACACCCGGAAAGTTGAAAACTCGAAAGGTCGACTTGGGCAAAATGGGTATCCTGTGGGCTGAAAACCCGAAAGGGTGGTCTAGGCAAAAGTTAAGGATTGAAAGCATATGACTATGTCCCGTGGATTCACAACAGTCAACTTTATCACCAAGGTCCGAGTACAAATGGTCCAAGATCAATCCAATCAATTTTTGTCAACGGCAAGGGGCATTCGAAGACATTGGGGCAATAGTAGAGTTGGAAGGCAATGAGATTATTTCACATGGATATTTGTTTTTGTTTTCAATTTTGTTTTCCTTTCGGCAATTTCTTCTTACTAGGATCTCCGTCTCTTTGTACAAAAACGCCTATTCATGGGCAAAATATCAATAGGAATATACTTTGAAGTCCAAAATTTCTGTTTTTGTTTTAAATGCAAAATTGTCCAATGACTAAAATTGAATGAACATATGCATATGAACATAATTAAAATTGTTTGGCACGTATGACCTAAGAAGCAACAAACACCTCTTTAATGTATATTGGAATATCCCCACACAATCATTTCATTAACATTATCCCCCGCAGATCGGCTACAATAGACCAATCTCCAGCCAGAGTCTCAATCTCTTGGCAGCTCTCTCCCCCAGCTAAGTTGATCCTACAAGTAGAAGCCTTGTGAATCTCTTCCTAAAAAGAACTCACCTCTTCGGCAGTTTATCAATCGGGTTTATTTCCCCAACAGGGTTTATTTCCCAAACAAAAAATGAATAGCATAACTCCTTAGTCGAGTGCAAAATTCCCCAACTTGGTCTATCTGCTCCAGCTAAGCCTGTTACCCCCAGCTGAGTGTATTCTCCCCATGCTGAGTCTGTCCTCCCCGACTGAGTGTACATTCCCCAGCTTAAGTTTGCCTTTCAGACTATTGCAAATCATAGGGCCACAACCCCTAATCCCCAGTAAAGTCATCAATGAAACATTTACTATCTCCAAAAGCTACTATGGAGCCTGGACCCGACCAGATAATAGTCAACTTCTCAAGTCACTATAGAGCCTGGATCTGACCAGATAATAATGTAATCTTTCAAATGCTATAAAACCTGGACCCGGCCAGATAATAGTTTAACTCTTCAGATATAAAAGAACCTGGACTCAACAAGACCAAGGTTTAACTTCTTTTCCCCAGTAGAGTATGCCTCTACCCTAACAAGCTGATGTGAAGCCTGGATCCGACCAGATAGTAATTACCCTCAGAAATTCGTTGTAAAACCTGGAAACCAGCCAGATAACAATTAAATTCCCAAACAGTTTATTGTTAAACCTGGACCCGACCAGATAACAATTAATCTAATCAACCTCAGAAATCTGCAAAGCCTGGACCCGACTAGATATCAGTTTTCCAGCAGGTTATTGTGAAACTTGGAGCCCGACTAGATAACAATCAACTGTGATCCCCAAAGAGACACTGTGAAACCTGGACCCAACCAGATTATAGTACAACTTTCCAAAAACCATGAAACCTGGACCCGACCAGATAATAGTTACTACTTCAAATTACTGCAAAGCCTGGATCCGATCAGATAACTGTTAACTTCCTTATCCCCAGCAAGATGTTGTGAAGCCTAGATCCGACCAGATAACTATTCAATTTCAAGAAATTCTTTGTAAAGCCTGGAATCCGACCAGATAACAGTTAATTTATCTCTTCCCCGGTAAGTTACCGTTAAGCCTGGACCTGACCAGATAGCAATTAACTTCCTCACTCTCAGCAAGTTGTGAATCCTGGATCTGACCAGATAACAACTAACATTCAAGAGATATTCCCAAGCGGAAGCATCCTTTCAATAAAGTTTGAAGCTATGTGTATTCTTCATCCCCAACAACAATCAGGGATTCAACCTCCCAGAATTTCCTCAGCAGCAATCAAGGATTTATTTTCCCGGACAAAAACATACGTCTCACATTCATACATCATAGCATGTACATACAAGATGCATTTAGCATAATACCACATCTGGTGAACATCATGCATACATATGCATTTTACTAACTCTTTTTTCTCACAGGTAAAACATCAAGTTTTAGTATAAATCAACAAGAGATTTATGTCGATACTTCTTCCAGTGTTTACCAACATTCCTTCAAATGACATCTATAAGCCCATTCACAATCCATCTTCAAGTGCAAATTTCTGGGCACTCTAGTGTTCAATCATCTTTCACCTTCAAGTCACGAATGGCGGATCCGCCAATCTAACTCTTCAGGTTTAAGAAGATTGAACAGGGGCAGCTGTTGTACCCCAAAATTTTCCCTCTCATTTATCAAGTAATCTCTCACAAGATCTCCTTTGGTTCAAGACTGCACTAGGGTTGATCAGCTCAAGATACCTCCTCAAGCATTGATGACTGAAAATTAGGGTTTGAGATTGCACAAGGATAATTGAACTTTTAATGCCTCATATGACTTTCATGGATCATTTTGGACCCTCAAGATTTTTCATGTCAAATTTCAAGTCTTGGATCACATTTTTGCTCAATCAATTGACCAGTTGACCTAAAAATCAGCTGTATTGGGGAAAAAGTCAATTGTGGTCAATTTACAGGTAAACTTCATAATTTTTTATCCATATCAACATTATGAACTCATATATGTAATTTTATCAAGTTTGGACTACAATTCCTCAAGAATTTTGATCAGATCATCAAAAGGGCAAATGGTAAAAATTTGGGTTTTGACTGAGGAAATGCAATTTCTAATTTTGACCTAGAAAATGGTTGATTGGTTGGAGAAATGGTCTCAAGGGTTAAATTGCATCATTTTTACCTAATGGCATGACTCAAAACATTTCTCAAGATCAATTGATTGATAGTTGATTTTCAATCAACTGATCAAAAGTCAACTGCACACTGAAAAGTTAAACTTTGACTTTTTGGTCAAAATCAAGTGTCAAAGATCACAATTCATCAAAACATGTCAAAATATGAAACTTGCTCATCAAGAAATCAAAAAGTCAAGATTTCATTTTGAAAAGTCAAATTTTCTAAACTTAGAAATTTTTCTAAGTGTTGGAAACTTCATATTTTTTCACAACTTTGAGCCAATTTTTCACCATGATGCAAGATGATTCAAAGGAAACTTTCAACATGAAAATTGTAGATATCAATGAGATATAAAACATTGTAGAACACAACTTCTCCTATAAATTCATGGATTTCAAGTTATGATTTTGTGAATACATGTTCATGAAACTTGGAAACTTAGTGAAATTTTGCTCTAGTTTAGCCAATATTTTGACCTAACTTCATGGCAATTTTTCACATAGTTCCAAGAGGAATACTAAAAAATGTTCAACATAGAGGTTGTAGATGATGTTAACAGATTTCCAAAATGTCCAAGAACTCATTTAGATCATGCTTGAGCTAAGAGAATCGAAGAGATGAAGTTAGGGTTTCATTCTTGATTTACAAGGCAAAATTTGTGATGAACACTTGACCAATTCATAACTAGGCTGTATAATCTTTGTTTTACAGGCCTCAAAATTGTTTTACACTCCATAATTAAATGTTTACACAGCTATTAGAGCTTTGATCCAATCACTTGAGCCATTATCCAAGTTGCATTTCCATTTATGGCACAAAGTTGCCATTTCCATTTTGATAAAGCATCACTTTTGCAAAGTCAACTTGTCTTGAGCATTGAACTTGTTCTTTCTGCACAAGCATCCTCTACACAATCATAACAAGCATGTTTAAAGGTTACAACCACCCTAGAAGCTTTGTACTTCACATTGGAACAAGATGTTTCAAGATTGCTTCAAAAACAAGCAAAAATCCCATAACTTATGCTTTTGTAATTCTGACCATCTCAAGTCTCCAAACCTTTTCCTTTATATCAAGACACTCTTATGAAACTCACCACACGATTTTAGAAGCTCTCAAACTCCCTAAAACTCCCAAAAACCAAAAATTGCCATACAAGCACAAAAACTTGTCATTTCTGATTTTTGAATCCAACCTCCAAACTCCCTCGTGCGTTTCTTGGACAAACCATCCACAAAGTTTCTGATACATATATAGAAGCTATCCCAGTCCCTGTTTCAAGATTGTAACCACATTTCCATCATCCACCGTTTGTGAAACTCAAGCTTGCAGACTGACTTGAGTAGGGAGTTTCAGCCATTCTCAAGGCAAAGTAAGACTTGCAACACATTCAGGGAGGTCCAGGCAAGCTAACCTGATCATCTTCACTCTTCAAAACTTTCTCAAAGTCCATGTTCAAAACCAGTTGCAAGAGGGTTAACAATTGTGGGTGTGATGTTTGCGCGTGCATGAAGGAGGAAGAAGGTGATTTCAAATATTTAGGGTAGGATTTATGCTATATACTTATTATTGTGTACAAGTTAACAGATGTATCACCACCCCAGTGGTTAAAGCACGTGCCTATTACCTTAGGGACCCGGGTTCGAGCCCCAGTGGTACCCTTTTGCTTGTTTTTCATATTTTTCACCTTTTTCTGATTTTTGTTTGCAGCGCTGGGCCTCTAACTTGGGTTTGGCTATCTTTTTTTCCTTTTACTAACCCCTGATTATGTTCACACCCCTGGCCCATTATTTTATTTTCCATATTTATTTATTTTCTATTTTTTATTTTCATTTCATATTTTCTTCATTTATTTTTATTTTTATTATTATTATTATAATCATTATTATTATTTGTTAATAAAAATATAAAAAATGTTTTATTTATTATTTATACTTACTTATTTTATTTTCTCTATAAATATAAAAACACCAAAAATATTTTCTTTTAACAAATTAATTTATTTTTATTAATTAATATTTAGACTTAGGATTAATTATTATATTATTTTCTTTTCTTAATTAAAATTAATTTAGAACTTAGGTTTATTTTAATTAATTAATTTTCATATATTTTTTAATTAAAAACCTTTTCATAAAAAAACCTAAAAATCATTTTTTAACTTATTTTCTTTATTAATTAATTTAAGTTTTAGTTTTGTTTAATTTTTAGTTAATCATTTTCTTAATTAGGTCAAGATTAGAACCTTTCATAAAAATCCAAACAAAAATCATTTTTTTTCCATTTTATATTTATACATTTTGTTTTCAATTTTGTACAATATTCAATATGGTTGTAATAGATAATTAGGTTTAATTTTCTTGCAAAATCCCCATTTGTAAATTTGTACACCCCCTCCCCTAATGATGTAATAGCTTAGTATCTTTATTTTCCGCAATTTATTGCTTTATATATAAATGGTAGTAAATTAGGATTTGTATGGAAAGATAAAATCAACAAGTTAGCAAACCCTAATTCAAGACAAAACAATGCATGTAAATCAACACACTTGCACACTTACACCCTTAGGGTAAATCCACTTTGTTGCCTTATAAAAATGGCCATGTTATGCATGTGGAATATCTTAGCAAAAGAAATAAAAAATATACAAGATCATAGTCTCTCGATGACGCTATCAAAGTTGCCTTTCAAAATAATCTTAGTCCCTCAAAGAGAATTTCTAAGATATTTCACAACATTGCTATCATGGATCTATGATGACCCACGCACGTCCCTTTACATCCAAAGATAGGGCTTCTTACCAAATCAATGGTAAGATAGCAATATCAAAGGAAAGAAAGAGATGAACTAAGACTTTTTGAGTAGGTAGATTGTTCCTAGTTGCTTACTCAATTTCAAATCAAACACTCTTGCTTATTTTGAAAACAAACACCAATACTTTCAAAAACACTTTCAAAACATCTTCCAAACTTGAAACATTTTCTAAAGCTCAACTCTTTGTATACGTTCTTACGAACGAGAACTATTACAAAGTTTTCCTAAATGATGGCGCCTTTTCAAAATACTTTCAAAAAACTACACAAAGCATATTTTCAAACAAAAGCAAGTGATCTAGCAAGAAACTAAGAGCCCATAGATAACTATGGATGAAAAGGGTGCTAACACCTTCCCTTTTCATAATCTACCCCCCGAACTCAAGAAATAATCTCAAAGGTTTTTCCTGTTCTTTTCAGCCTTTCCTTTTGGATAAAAGAAAAGTCGTTGGCGACTCTTGCTAACTACAACATTTGCAATAAAACGCAAAACAACCAAGTCAGTTCTCCCACCGTATCATAGATAGTCTTGACCTTCCTCAATATTTTTCTAAGAACTATCATGGAAGGATCCGAAGACATGATACTGACACCATCTGATACTACTAGCACAGATAAGCAATTTGATGATACCTAAGATTCAAATTTCAAAGTGTTTTTTGCTGTAACCCCTGATCAATGTAACATGCCCCCAGTGATTCAAATGGAGATCTGCCCCTGGCTATTTAAAACTTTAAAGAGATTCTTTGAATCTTGACTTAACTGCCATAGAGGAGTTGGACAATAACATGTTGTGTGAATTTTTTGATCAAGTTTCTGATAGTCTTGACCTTCCTCAGTATATTTCTAAGAATTATCATGGAAGGATCCGAAGGCATGATACTGGCACCATCTGATATTACTAGCACCGATAAGCAATTTGATGATACCGAAGATTCAAATTTCAGAGTGGTTTTTGCTGGAAACCCCGATCAATGTGACATCCCCCAAGTGGTTCAGATGGAGATATGCCCCTGGCTATTCAACACTTTTGAGAGATTCTTTGAATCTCGACTTGACTGCCACAGATGAGTTGGACAATAACATGTCATGCCCTTGGACTATGGGAGGTTTTTCATTTGGAAGTGTCTTTCCATTTGATGTGATTCCGTTTACTGAGAGGATTTCCATTCATTAGATGTTCGTCGTGCGAATTTCTCTACTGTCAAACAATTAGTTATATGAAAATAGTGGTATCATAAATGCAAAATTTACGCTTGTCTTGAAGTTTTGAAAATGCACTTTTAGTAAACAACATGATTTTGTAAGAATATGAATTCAACTCAGGATTTATAGTAAACCTTACAGGAGTTAGAATACCTTTTGTAACAGTATTCTTTCAAACTAACCCATGCTTCATCTAGGACTTTTAAGGGTCATAACGTGGCATGGTTCACGGTTTAAGAAACAAAGGATAAGGTTCAAATTTTATTTGTACCCAACCCATACTACGTGATGTTATTCAACCCTACCCTTAGTTAATTATGCATTTAAATTCCAATTGAGTCTGGAATGACATCTTGGTGATGGTTCGGATACTGGAAGCTTATTTGAGAAGGCAGTCATTTTTATACTATTTTTCTGTTGTCGAGGATTTATAGCGACCTATTTTTGATTTTATTATCCCTACCTTTTTCCTGAACTATTTCTTTTGTGATTACAGTCAGCGGAATGCCCCAATTTTTTCTTAAGTCCCATTCATAGGTTTTGACCTAGCAGGATTTTATTTTGAAAGATAATGATTGCCCGTTTTACGGGGAACCACCACCGTCTTTTAATTTGGAAGGACGTCTCTGATGTTATTTACTGAGTACGAAGTGAAAGCTTGTGACTGAATACGCATTTGAATTAACTGAGAAACTACCCTGCCCCAGGTTTTGATTAAAGGTTTCAATTTATAAGAAACAGAAAAACTCATACTTCTTAGGCTCAAAGGGGTTACATCGTCAGCATGGCTTGTTTAAAAGCATACTGTAGAGATTACGGTATTCTTTCGTCATCCTCCCTCTAAAGGCTTATAACTTTTAATCGAGAGTTGAATATCACAAAAGGAAGTAAAAGCATAGTTTAAGTATAGTGAAAACGAATGGATTAATTCAAGACAAATATATGCAATGCATTAATGAGGACAACCAAAAGTCTAACATAAAGATAAATGTTTGAACCAACTAGAGAAATTATAAACAAAAATTTGAATGAACCAAAAGCTTCTCCGCCTGAACTTGTCACTTTATATGGCGTGCCTTACAGCCTCAGTATTTGGGGAATAACAGAAGAACTCGATCTAACCATCTTGCATGAACTCGACAATTCCTTCATCAATTAGGTCCTGAATCTTATTTTTCAATGCCCAACAACTGTCAGTGTCATGCCCAGGACTGTTGAAGTGGTATGCACACCTTACATTAGGATTGTAACGCAAAGAAGAAGTATTGGGCTTTTGAGGAGGATCCTTCAATGTTACCATCTTGGCCTTCAACATGAATTGCAAAAATGCTTGAGCCAATGACATGTTGATTTAGGTAAATCGTCTTTTGGGTGTATCCTGTTTACACTAATTCCCATGTTGTTGTTGGCAAGGAAGTTGTTGGACTTATGATGTAGTAGCAATCTGAAAATGCCTACTTTAAACCAAGCCAACTTCCTGTATCTTTAGAGGTTGATTAATGATTTGATCCCCAATTCTAGTTGTTCGTTCCATACGGTTGTATTTGTCTTGATGAAGTTTGCTGATGAGAGTTCTCAACTCTTCTTGTCCCCGATCTAAGTTTTAGATAAGAGTCATTTGTCCCATCATCTGGACTCTCATTGTTTCCATCTCAGCTCGCAATTGTTCCAACTGGTCATCCTTATTGTCTTCAGGATTCTTCTTGGTCATGCTCTCAGTGAGGAGTTCCTTCAATTCTTCTTTCCCTTGAATAGGTTCAAGATCATTTCTTTGAACTGAGCATCTTGAACTTGTAGATTTATGACGGTCTGTTCGAGAGCCATCAGTAAGCAGATGAGAAAACTTGTATGGGGAAAACCTGTTATGACATGGTGCATGATATGTAGATGCAATGTTTTCAAGGATCCCGCGGAGTAAACAGAAGAAAATGTTAAAATTCGAATCTGACTGCAGTTTTGATTGAAGAACTTTGTATCGTTTAATGTCCTTATACGAGAATCAAGCTCACCATGTCGAGTGTGTCATAGCCTTTGACTCAAGATAACATGATTTCATCTTTGACAAAATTTTGTTAGATGAAAATAAATCCTCCTACCCCTTTCTAGGCGCCTAGTTCATGATAACCTACATTAATGGCCCTTATGATCCTTGAACTGGTCAGTGAGAATGATATGGTATGATTTTATGATGTGTATGCTATGCACCAAGTGTGAGGTGGTGAAGACAAGTAAGTTTTTCTAGAACTCCAGGTTATTGGATAATGACTACAAACAAATTCTGCAAGGAATTCACGTCGTTAGATAATGGATACAAACAAACCCTACAAGGAGTTCAAGTTTCTTAGATAATGCAAACAAGTCACACAAATAACCTTAGGTTCAGGCTTGCATGGAGTTTATAGGTAAGTATCCTCTTGAAGTTTTAGTTGTTTCAACCTGTCCTAAAAGAAAGTAATCGGGCTCTAAGGAATCTCAATATCATTAATCTTTCTTCATCAGGCATTGTTTCAGCACAAGCAATCTTTTTTCGCGACTGAAATATCTCGAAAGTCTGATCTCAATAAGTGTAGTATCCAGTATCAACCAACTCCAGTCTACACCAAATTTGACTATCTCACTACTTTCTAATGACCAAGTTATTCAACTAAGGTTCTATGGTCAGTTAGTGCTTCATGACACCACACAGTGGCCCCATATTCTTCTTGATTTAACTCAAGGGACACCGGTACCAACAAATGTGTCACACTAATGTAGGCATTGCTTGAACCATGTTGGTATACACCACATAGTCCCCACGATCTATTGCTACTTACCTAAAATGCCCCAGATCCGGGTATAGGATCTATACAAGAAATAAACCCAAGCATAACTCCAAAATGTAAAGCAAACAAGGCAAACAAGTAAAGAAATAAAGGTGACCTAGCTCTTAAGGTAACCCCACTTTTAGTTTACATATTCCCCAGTAGAGTCGCCAGTTCTGCGGTACGGTGGGAGAACTGACTTAGGTGTTTTGCGTTTGATCGTAAATATTGCGGATAGCAAGAGTCGCCACTGACTTTTCTTTTATCTAATAAAGGAAAGGGTGAAAAGAACAGGAAATACCTTTTGAGATATTTTCTTGAGTTCGGGGGGTAGGTTATAAAAAGGGAAGGTGTTATCACCCTTTTCATCTGTAGTTATCTATGGGCTCTTAATTGCTTGATCACTTTTGAAAATGCTTTGTGTTTGTGTAAGTTTGAAAATATTTTGAAAACGTCGTAGTTTGGTAAACTTTATAATGATTCTCGTATCGTTGAGAACATATACAAAGTGTTGGTTTTGAAAATATTTGTTGAAAGAGAATGTTTAGAAAGATGTTTTGAAAATGTGAAGTGTAAATATTATTTTAGTTTGTGAGTTACGAGCAATCTACCTACTCAAATAGTCTTTGTTCTTTTCCTCCTCCTTTAGATAGTGCTCGCCTACCGTTAGTTAGTAGGAAACCATATCATTGGATGTGAGGAACAGGCGTAGGTCATCGTACAGTCATAGAGGGAAACTTGTAAGATGTTTTAGCAATTTTCGTAAGGGACTAAGGTCATTTACCGAAGGCAACATTAAAGGGTCATCGAGGGACTATGATATTTTAATTGAGGGTCTTTTGATAAAACATCTCACGTTCGAGGGACATGACTGTTTATATCTGAGGTAACAAGTGTGGGTTATCCTAGAGGTGCATGTGTGCAAGGTGTTTTGTTTTCAAGTATATTGTTTTTACATTAGGGTTTTCTATGGCTTGATTTTAAGTCTTGGCATGGAAACCCTAATTACTAACAATAATAAGGAAAGCGATGAATTGCGGAATTTAAATGTCCTACGCTATTACAAAGCTTTGGGAATTGGGGGTACAAGTTTGTGTATGAGGGGAGGAAAGCAATAAAGCCCTAATTATCTATTACAGACCATTTACATAAATGAAAATACGAAACAATAAAATGCGCAAATTATACAAAGTGAAGAAAGGAGAGAGGAAATTGTTTTTTTGGTGATTTTTGATGGAAAAAATGTTTAATCATTAATTAAAATAATTAATTAAAGATAGAAAAGGAGTTAATTAATTAGTTAAACAAAACCTAAAAAATCTAGGTTAAATTGAAATTAAAAATAAAATAAAACCTAAGTCTACTAATTTTTAATTTGAAAAAGAAATTAATGGTTAGAAAAATATTTGTGGGGTTTGAAAAATAAAATAAAATAAAAATGATTAAAATCTTTTTAATCTAATTATTTAAGAAAATATATTTTTGTATTTTAATTAAATAAAGTAAAATAAATAAATATAGAAAGTATAAAAAATATAAAAAAGAAATAAAAAGGTTGGGCCTGAGGGGTATGGGAAAGTACTTTTAGTTAGGCCTAAAACAAACCCTTTCTTTTAATCAGTAAAAAAAGTTTTTTGTAATAAAAAAAAGAAAGATAGTGGGCCTGATGTTGGTAAGCAATCAGGGGGTGTGCAAAAAAACTGCTTGGCCCAGTAAGCTTCTAATGTTGGATCTTGTGCGTCTGGGTTATGGTAGTGCATCGTGTGGACACGCTTCTGGGGTGCTTGATGATGATCAAGTGATGTTGAGTGAAGACGCATGGTAGCTATGGTGGGTGTACCTGTTTGGGATTATAAAATAACCACAATGGTGGTGACAAGTGTCACCGCCTGATTAATATGTTGAACAATTTTCAATTAAACAAAATTTTAAATAATAAATGAAAATAAAACAATGTTTCAGAAACAAAACTTCAAGAAAAATCTTTAACTTCCCTTTGTTCTCTCGCCTCTCTCTGTCCTCTCTAATGGGTCTCCGCCGGAGACGATGGGTCGGCCACGCTGGAAATCGCCTCCACGGCGGCGAGGCTCCCGTCCTAATTTTTTTTACATCAATGGCTTTGTCTTGTTCTCCTCTTTGCTAATCTCTGGCTTTTTTTATGCAGATGTTGCATGATTTTTACTAGATCTTGAAGGGAGGGAACGAAACCCTAGCGCTCAGATATGCGATTTCTGGTGAGATCTTTCTGATTTATGTTATGAAATATCTTCCTCTTCTTCTTTCTATTCACGATTATGTATTTTTTATTCTTCTTCGCGAATTTCTAAAGGGGTTTATTTTAGGAAAATGGTGAGAGAAAAATTAGGGTTTTAATGGTTCTACGGCTATATGTGTTCTTGCTGATTTTGTGAATGATCTTTTTTAAAGGGGTTTTGAATTTAGGGTTTATGTGTTCTATGTACCTCTTTCTGTCTCTTTGTGTGAACTGTTGCCTCTTCTTTATATGTTGTGAACTTAGGGCTTACTGCTGAAATTAATTTGTGATAACAAGCCTTAATCCATTGCTTTTCGTCTTGGACTTGTGTTTTTCTGTTATGTCATTTCTGTTGCGATTTGATTGCACTTTTGCTATGCTATGTTGCCCCTGTTACTTACTGGCCCTGTTGCTTGATGGCTTTGTGAATTCTGATTTTCTGTGATGCTTGCTTTTTCAACTGAGTTTTTACTTGTTGCTTGTTGGCTTTGTGAATTCTGGTTTTTAGTGATGCTTGCTTTTTCAACTGATTTTGTACTTGTTACTTGATGGCTTTGTGAATTCTGGTTTTCTGTGATGCTTTTTCAACTGAGTTTGTACTTGTGCAGTACATTACTTTTTTTAAAATTTTTAACCTTACTGTGAACCAAACAAATCTTTCTTATTCATTTGTTTGATATTTGTAGTAAAGGGCTAGGCCTATGATTGTAGCTCTGACTTTTGTTTGAAACACAGTAATATGAGGCATTTGATTGTTGCTTTGGAACATGATGTTGGACTTTAATGAGTTTGCAATTCTGATTTGTGATGCTTCTTTTTGGGCTTGATAGTGAATTCTTTCCTGGGCTATGATATTTGTACTTTTCTATTGGGCTGGAACCGTGATGAAATTCTATTTCGAACCTCTTTGAATTTGTCTTTTATGAACCAATTTATTTGTGATTTACAATAGATCTAGGCCTATGATTAAATCTGATTTTGTGTGGGGATTTTTAGTGCATGAACATGATTGAGAAACAACCTAAAATCTGATTCCTTAAACAAAAGCCTTAATGATGAAATTGAAAAGAAAACATGCTTGAAAACTTTCTTTGTTCGTTGTTCATGTTTCTAACTATTTCTCTTTATTTTTGTTTCATGTATGGTTGATGAGGAATGGATGAACATGGAAAAGCAAGAGACCGTGGTTGCCATATAAGGTTTCATGTATGGTTGATTTGTCTTGTATTTGGAACCAAACTTGTAACTTTTGAAACTTTGATTAGAAAATTGATATGAGAAACTTGAATTATGAATGGATTTTAAGAAAGATATTTGAAACTTGGTCCTAAAAATACTTTGAATGAATCTTGAATGAAACAAATCATTTTTATGAATGACAATGCTTGACTCTTGATAAATCTTTGAATTAAGCCAAGATAATTGTTTGGAATTTGTTATGATAATGCATCAATTTAAATAGGAACTTGAATGAAATTGTTTGGAATCTTGATTCCATGAACTCATAATCAAAATGAATCAAAAGATTCCCATGTGTTCCGATTTTGAATCTTGACAAAATCATACACAAAATCCTAATTAGGAAGGAGGAGATAGATGAAACCACACCTTGTAGCTTAACGAATCACTAACTTTAATTCTCCAAATTCAAATTAACTTGTAAATGACGTAAACAAGTATTTGATGAGAACCAAAATTATATCGACCAAAATGAATTGCAACTTGTACTTCAACCCACCACAATCAACAATGCCTTCATGAATTGAAATTAGAAGCCAAACTTTTTTAAAGTCAAGAATTGACCTATAACGTTTCGATAAGTTTCAAAACCTTCTAAGCACAATTTGACTCTGATCCTTAAAGAAAATTTTGTACATGAAATTTCTTATGACAATTTGCAAAAATAATCGTCTCAAGATCTTGAAAATTAATGGAATTACGATTCTTGGAAGTCAGGCAATAGTTACTTGAGATTAGGTCAAAGTGCAGAAAAGTGACCTCTAAAGTATTCAAACTTTTGGTGATCTTACACACATAATTAGCCCCTTGACTTTTAAAGTTAAGTTGGAGATGACGTCAAGGAGAGTCATACGCAAAAAGAGCCACTAAAAAATATTGAATAATGAAAAAGTTATGATCGTTTTAACTTGAACTTGCAAACATTGACTTTTTTGCCCAATACAGTTGATTTTCAGTTATCTGAACCATTAACTGAGCAAACTTGTGATGCAAGGCTTGAAACTTGACATGAGCATCTTTTAGGACATATGAAGAACCATGAAAACCACTTGAGACCTTGGAAACTCAATCTTCCTTAAGAAATAAAAAACCATAGTTGTGGACCCATTGCTTAGGAGGAGAATTTGTCTGATCAATTCTTGAGCAAACTTAAGCCGTTGAAAATATTTAGAAGCGTAAGCATATATCTTGAATAAAAAATTAGAGGGAAAATTTTTGGGTACAACAGATACCATGAGTGAAAATCCTCTTTCATTTTCACTTCCTCGGGAGACAGAGAAGTCGGTCCATATTAATAAGAAGGGATAGGCCAATAAAAATGAACTTTAGACCAATATTTATGAAAACCACCTCTACAAGAGTGAGCATTCCCCACCAAATCCAAAGACGAGAAGAACATCACATACGCCTTAAAAGTGACAGGCTTCACTAATACAAAATGCTCTAGAAAGTCCCCCTAGTTTGAAGCGAAATAATCCAACCAAAATACTTGGGGACGAAGAAAGATTAATACTTGATCCCAAGCATCATCTAGTGAAGTACGAGCCACAAAGAAGATATCAAATAAGAGCCACAATAAAGGTTTCTAAGACTTATACCCGACACATAGCTGAAACACCGCCATGAATGCCCAAACTCCAGGATGAAGCTGGGAGGGGCCAAATTTTAGGTGGTTCATCATGACCAACTCAAAATCATATAAGGGTAGAAGTATCCCTAGCCTGGTGAAGAGACAGTCGTACAGGGGAGCGGAGCAACCCTAAAAAAAGTTGCATATCCTCTAATCCAGACCTACTGGCAGAATCGCCCAGCCTGGGGAATTACCAATTACGATGCTGGCCTGGGTTACAACTTCAATGGTGTTCAGAATTGAAGGAGTCCCAACTATTTTGGAAGCCACCCGATGGTACCTATTTACATTGGCCGGCTCTATTAACCGAAGATCCCTTTGGTCCAATACATTGGTTCTATAATGATCATCAGGATTGACCCAAAACATGATATCTTGTTGCCCTTTACACTCTATATGACGAGCAATTTCAGCGTCACTAGGGTCATAACTAGTTGACTCCTGGTACATTTGGATAAAGCGACTGACATGTTCCCTCCTTTGGCAGATAACTTTTATTTACGCCTCGATCAAGAGAGAATGAGACATTGGTCTCTTGAAAAAGTTTTCACCCCCGTCAGATTTCACAAGGAACAAAGATTCTGAAGTATTCATGGAGAAAGCTTCACTTGACAAAGAGTCTTCATACGACTCTTCCTTCTTCAAATCATCACTCAAAACGAAAATCCTTGATTCATGACCCCCACTAACAGAGAGGAAAAAATGTGATTCAAACTCCATTCCCCTTTTCGAAGCTTAAAAAACTACCCTCCAAGTCACTCTTGACCATAATAAGGTTACCACTCATCTTAATGAAAATGTGATAAAAACACGAATACAAGATGAGGTAAAGAAAATGTACCTTGAAATAGTAAGGCGAAGGCGCTGAAACAAGGAAGGAAGCTGGAAAATCAAATCTTTAGTGCCTTAAATTTATGAATGTGTGATAACGATTACTCTGGGAAGTAAGTTCTTTCAGTAAAGAGGGGGAATTAAGAGAGAAAAGGGAAACTCAGTATATGAAATGGCTAAAAAGTTTCTCCACATTCTCTCTTCATCTTTATATATGCAAAGGCAATCAAATAAATCATATCGAAAGCAGAAAGTAAGGACAAATAAACGATCAAATTTTATCTTGGGAAGACAACACACTCTAGTGTACTCGAGTACATAGAAAACTGAGTCACATCACCCCGTACCTTTTCAGGTCACACGTCAAAGAAAAACGGCGAAATATTTTAGTGATAAAATTACATTTAATGCTCACATTCGTATCACGCTTTGACAAAACCAAAGCGACACATGCCAATTGACGCCTGGATGAAATTCCCTTAAGGATGACCATTATAATTGAGAGACTCCCCCAACATCAAGCATGCTCGACGAGTCTTGGAGGCAACTATTTTGTGCCGGCCAAAGACTCTAAACCTTAAACCAGAGAGAGAGAGAGAGAGAGAGAGAGAGAGAGAGAGAGAGAGAGAGAGAGAGAGAGAGAGAGAGAGAGAGAGAGAGAGTATTTGTGTGACATAGATAGATTATATACCAACTTTATATTTGTTCAGCACGTTCGTCTTTACTTTGTGCTTAGTCATTACTTCAATGACGAAACACTGAAAAATTCGTTAGGTCTTCCACTATTTTGCAAATTAATATACAAGAGTTATTGCAACATCGTTCAATTAAGACAACACTTAAAGTCAAAATGCTAAACGAACACATTTCTAAATATAAGTTTTTCTTCTATTATAGCAGAGTATTCAAAACTATCAAATTCATTGGATCTTCGCTAAATCTTAAACAATTTCAAAATTGTCATGTAATTTTTAAGAATTTATACCTAATTTACCCCCGCTAAATTGACGATTTAAAAAAAAAAAAACTTCTATCATATCAACATTTTTAATGATACAATACTTATTAACTTAAAAATGTATTAGGTCTCTCATATCATCTACATTCATACCACCCAATTTGGTGGTGTAAATGGACCTCATTCAATATAATATATTATTTCACATTTCTGATTTACTTAAATCATCCAATTACATTTTTTTCAAATATCTATACCCCTCATCTAAAATTCTAAAATGAATCTCAGTAAACTTATAATATATTCCAAATTTATATTTTACATTAATATATAAATATATAATTTACACTGTTATATATTCATTATTAATATTATATATTTTTTATTATATTTATTGTTTCAAAATTATCTACTAGTTTGTTTTACTACGATGCCAAATAAAGCACCAGTTACAAAGTTTTACTACGCATGCATAAGGCCAGCCCAGATTTAATTTTTTTTTTAAAATAAAGTCTTTAAAATATATTTTAAAATAATAATTTTGTGATTGTTAAGAATTAAACTCAAGATCAAAAAAAAAAAAGAAATTTAAATCTTAACAACTCAATTATGATAATTTATATTTCTAATTATATTATATATTATTATAACTAATAAAAAAAATTGAAATCTTTTTTACGTCCAAATTTTTCAGACTTAAAACCCTAATATAAGTAGCTTGGTCCTGCTGATACATAATATAGGGAAGTTTGTGTAATATTCTCCGACGTGGGTGCTCCCAATATTACACACAGTCGTTTCTACAGACGAAAACAAAAAAGAAAAATAAAATTTCCCTAAACCGTAAATCACGCTCCAAATCCAGTTATCAAGGCAATCCCACAGACACGACAAACAACCTCACATTGACTTCCTCAAAACCCACCGACGTGTCCAATTCCCATTGGCCACATTCCATAACATCCCAACAACTTTTTCAACTTTTCCTTCCACCAACCAAACAACAACCACAAAAAGCAAAACATCCATTTCCCTTCCCAACCGCTTTCCGCTTCCGTCTTTTCCACTTTCCTCTTTTGCATGGACCCGATTCCCTAACTCGCTCTCCCTTTTCCAACCGAGTCCATAACTCGGCCCCGCGTATCAATCATCACACACATACACACACTCTACTTAAATAAATGGCAGCAGTAATGATCAAATGTTCGTGCAAATTTAGTAGCCGTAGATGTTTCTATGAATGTTGTGGAGAAGATGATGATGATGATGATGGAAGATTCTTTGGAAGCACACGAAATGGATGGAACCGGGTCGGATGAGAAAACGGGTAACGGAATAAGAAGAATAAGTTCGAGAGCTGAAGTGGATACTTCGATGCCGTTTGAGAGTGTTAAAGAAGCGGTTACTCGGTTTGGTGGAAGCGGGCCTTGGTTGCCGCTTTACAGGCTTCGTCAGGCTTATGTAAGTTTTCATCTCTTTCTTTTTAGTTGTTTTTGTATTTTGAGAGTTTTTATAAATTTTGTTTGTCAAGGTTAGTGTAGAGACTAGACTATAGAGTAGTTATTTGTTTTCTAGTGCCATTTTGCTTCTCTCTAGATCAAAGGGTTCGAATCCAGCTAAGTGCTAACAATCTTTGAGCATGTAGTGAGAAGATCTGTAAATTCTATGGTAAGAAGAGTAGATCAGATGGAGAAGAGTCAAACAAATCGAGGTAGAGCTAAACCTAAAAAAACTATAAGAGAAGTTATTAAGATAGATCTCGATATTAATGATTATGGATAGAATATTCTGGTGGAAGTTGATCCATGTCTCTGATGTTACACTTTCCTATTACTTGACTCTCAAGTAAACAAAAATAATAAGCAGTTTTTGATGATTGTTTTATCTGTCACGTTAGTGTCTATTGTTTTATCAAAATATAAAAATCGGGACTAACAAGACGGGTGTACCAAACCGTTAGGGACTATTTATTATTTTTAATTACTTGAGGATAAAGTAAGAGTGGAAGTGTAAGTTTAAGGACGGAATTGCTAGTTTACTAGTGTCTAGAGAGTTACAAACAATGTTTTTTCTTTTTAATTTAAGTTAATTTGATGAATTGTTTGCTTAGTGAAATGATGGAACTGTTTTGTTCCTCTCTTATATCATATATTGTGAGCCATTTCATGCTGCTGAGTCAAAACATCACTCACTATGAAATAAAATCTTATCAAGTAAAACTTTATAATTCACTCTTTGATGTTTGGAGATTGTCATTAGCAGAACAGTGTTGAAGACTTCGACATAAAGAGAATAGAGGAACAAGCAGCAAAGTTGGAAAAGGATTTGATAATGAAAGAACTCGAAACACTTGACGTGCTTGAAGAACTAGGATCTGCCAAAACGATTCTGGAGAAATTAAAGCAGCAGCTACAATCTGAAGCACTCAAATGTTCTGCAAATCGAGATGTAAGTTCATGCGAAAGTATCGAAGCTCTTGTTAAAAAATCTACAAGTATTGTCAACCATCAAGAACAGATATTGCAAAGACCAGGACCCTTACCTACTTCACCGCCTGATATGCTCTTAACCGAGTTAAAACAAGCTAAGACGAACCTTGGTAAAACTATAAACGATCTCGGTGTGATACAATCGTCTGTCGAAACTTTGAATAAGAAGATGAAGAAGGAGAGACTTTTTCTCGAGAGGACACGGGAGAATCTACAATCGAAGTTTGCTGCTATCTCTGCTCAAAATGCGGCTGAAAAAGAAGCAAGGTCAAAACCACGGGTAGATCCTGTAGAAGCAGATTTTACCTTTCACACTCCGCAAAATGTTGTAAGGGATTTAAAAATTGATGTTGAACAGAACAATGGAATGGTTGAAACAAGACCCTTTGAAGTTTCAAAGCAAGGGCTTGAGAATGGAGAGAATGATTTTGCTGAGATGAGATGGTTTGCAGCTAAAAAGATGGAAGAAGCTGCAATGGCAGCCGAAGCCGTTGCTCTTGCTGAATTCAAGGCTCTATCTAGTGCTAACAATATATCATCACAGTTTTCTACTCGAGAGCATCACAAATCTCAAATACCTGAAGAGTCTATCTTGAAGAAAGTAATACAATCCTCATTCCAAATTGATGCAGCAACTGCTTCTAAACTAACTGTTCTGAAGAAACTAGAGGAAGCAACCGCAGAAGTTCTAGACAGCAGAGAAATTTTAACAGAAGCTATAAACGGTATTGAAACTGCAAGCAGAAAGCAACAGGCTGCGGAAGAGGCTCTAAGGAGATGGATTCATGAAAACGGTCCAAAGGGTGGGGCTATGCATAGCTCGATTAAACGAAACAAGTTCAATCGAGTTGAAAATTGCCAAGCTTTGAAGCCCGCCTTAAGATCCTCGGTTTCAATGAGAGATCTACTTAATAGGAAGCAAGTTCCTGACGAATATCCCACAACAAAGGAGATGGAGAAGCATGCTGAAACAAAGGTAGCATTGAGTCAAATGCTTCAAACACTGAGGGAAAATCAAACTCTTCAAACCGAACATGAGAATGGTGAGGATGATCAAAAACAGTCTGTAGTACAAAGGAAGAAGTTTGGATTCATGCGATTATCATTCCCCTTGGGAAAGCGGAATAATAAGAAGACATGAATTTAATCCTAATGATTATGCAACAGCTCGTGCATCAATGTTTTGCGATTCTTTATTGGTTCTTATGTTATGTGAGATTTTTTGGTTGGTATGTGTAGAAGTTTATGCCGTGTTTGATTTCGCAAGTTCTGTTGATCCTACCAAAGTACTAGGTATTGGGAATTCAAGTGCAAGTTTGGATTTTTGTCTGTTAAAGACTTGAGAATGAGTTTCATGAAGAGATTATGTGACTACAAATTCATAGTTCAAAGTTTTGGTGAAATTATAAAGACATAGTCACACTATTTGTAGCATGTGGTACAGATTTTCCTGTTTTTGGACTCTCTGGAAACCATGAACATTGAACATCTTGTTGTGTATACAAGCTTGAAACATGGGAGTTTCACTTGATTTTTAAATTGTTCTTTACTTTTTATCATATAGATTCTTTGTGATTGAATTTGCACTTTTGTTGTGAAGCAATTGAATAAAAAGTTTTAATATTTCATACACACAAAGAGTGTCATATTTGAAGTGATAAGAAAAATCAATAAAAGCCTCTCCCTCTTCTAGAACTTTTTTTGCTACTATTTTATGAATTCTGTTTTAAGCTTATAGAGGATTAATGGGTTAAAGTTGTTGAAATGCAACCTATACAATATTTCAATTGAGTGCAAGGCTCACATGAAGCTTATGTGTTGAATGAAGAAAGAAGTGCATGCAAATTCTGTGAACACGTTTATAGAAAGAAACACACAAATAATAAATGAGTTTTGTTATTTGATAAATAATACATGAGAGGTATGTATAGAGTACCAAAGTAAAAAAGAAAAAGAAAATTCTAGCCTGAAAGTCAGAGTAATAATTCTCCCTATAATTTATAATTAGATAAATTCATACAATGCTGAATTATTATTAACATATTGTTGCTGAATTATTATTTACATCTTGTCATTATAAGTTGATGATTATGTGTTGATTTACTTTAATAAATTTCAAACTCCCCCTCATGCTGGCATGTATATGTTACTCATTGTAAGTTTGTTCACAATGACATACAAAGCTCACCATGATCAATTTTTTTCTTTATTGAAGTGTTTGTTCACTTCAACATGATTCATTATGTCGTGTAGGACATATGATTATGGACAATAGAAATAGTTGTTTTATTATTATAATAGATTTTCATTGTTTTTGGGTTAGAAATCTTCGATTCATTCATAAATTTTGGGAATTTCTTTTCACATCTCTATAGATTTTAGTTAATTCTCGATGAAAAGTAAGAAATATTTTCAGATTTCGAAAATGCATCTCTGCACACACCGTTATCTTACAAAATAAGCGCATATAAATGAGTGTCTTTCATTTTACTAAAATGTAATTCGGAAAAATATCTATGTATGTGTTTTAAGGTGTGTTCGTAGATGTATCTCTGGATTAATCCTTATTTTTAAATTCATAAGTTTTTTTCGGAGATGCATCTCCGAACGCGTTTAATTAATATATATTATGCACGCGAAAGACATATCCATATTCTCCTTCTTCATTTTCTGAAACTTTTGTGATACTTCCACTTGAGCTTGTGAGCAACTTTCTTCCGGTCCATTTTTCAAGGATCAAACTACCTCTACTTCAAACTCTTCAATTTCAAACCATTCTTATTGAGTCACACAATGCCTTGGGTTACCGGGGCAGAGGAGGAGCCAGGGGTAGGATTAGGCATACATAGTAGGTTGTGTTTTTTTTTGTTTCTTTTATATTTATTTTGGGATGTTTTAGTATTATTTTCCATACTTTGAGAATAATGTTTGTAATATTATAGATGTTATTTTAATTAATGCATTACTTTGTTCTATAATGTGCGTGTTTATTAATGTTTGAATAGAATTACGACATTGTTAATTGGAATAAAATGACTTTGTCTTAAAAAAGAATACAAACTTAAGACAATATTTATGCCTAAGATGCATGCAGGAAATTTTCGAAGATACATATCCGAAATAATGATGTTTAAATAGCTTAAAATGCACTCAATAGTGTTTTTGGAGATTTATCGCTGAATACACTCCATAAAAATTTCGCAGATGCATCTCCGGACCAATTTTTTCAAAATGAGAGTGTCTGCCTGATTTACAAAGGATGTGGTGATTTAAGATGCATCCGGAGATACATCTTCGAAAGTATCTGAGAGAAATTATGGATTTTCAAAGATGTGAGCCACATCTTAAGGGTGGAAAAATAAATTTCCTAAACTTTTTAACCCATAATAATTCACAAAACCATGGGCCACGGTGCAGAATTTAGCCTCTGCACTGCTCCTAGTTGTATCCTTTTACTTTTTACTTCTCCATATAACTTAAAATCTACAATATAGGAAAACTATATGATCTATAAAATACCAAAATACCCTTCTACTCCTATAATCATCCATGTGGATGCCTTCTGCATCCAGCTTCAGTTTTGTTTCTTACATATTGTAGATATCGTAGATTGTTTTCAATTGTTTTCAATTTCTTCCAATTTCATTCTACAAAACAAAATCTAATAAAATACTATTTCTTTCCAATTTATTTCCAATGCTCAATAAAATATAGTAAATCTTTTCTTGGGAATACACATATTTTACTAATTTTTTCACATCAATGTCTTTTCCCATTCCATTCATTTCAATACTATAACCACTCTCATTTCGTCCTCTCTTCTTTCTTCTTTGACTTTTTTCATTTTCACTTCTCTCTTCATTTTCAATCTTCTTCCTCACAATAGGAGACATCATCTTCATTCATCATCAATGGAGTAAAGTTTCTTTTACAAACCTTTGTATATTTTGCATGTTTAATTAATTAACCCAGTTTTCATTTTTCTATTTTTCAGTTGCTATTCATTATTATTCACCAAAGATTTCTCTTCTCAAGCAAAATTCTATGCACCATTAATTCTACTAGGGTAATCCCTCACAAAGTTTTATTTTAAAATTCAATTTTTCTAACTATGAAAGGTTACCCCTCGCAATACACAACTGAAATTTAAAACACCCCTCCCCTAAATTTTGTGATGGATTACTCCTCGTATTAGTTTTATTTCTATTTCTTTGTATTGCAAAAGGTTTAACCCTTGGCTACGTCATTTATTTTTTAAGGAGTTTTACCCCTGGTAGAAATCCATCACAAAATGAACAATTTCTTGTAGAAATGCATCTTCCTCAATCACTTACATCTAATATTGCATCCTCTTTATCATGCATTAAGCATATTGAATTTTACCTGCATGCATCCATGAAACACCTCCATGGATTCATCAAGCACATGCATCATCATGTGATTAAAATCATTGAGTAACTGTAAAGGGTTTTCATCCTGCACCAGTCTTCATCATTTCATCATTGTCATGTCTCATTTTCATGCATAAAACCATGTAATGGACAGTGGTACAATATTTTGAAGTGTACAATCCCTTGTACCATTACTAAGTTTTTCTCCTTTTTCATATAGTTTGTGAGAGCATTAACTTAAAACTACTAACATGTTTGGATTGGATTTTGGAAGATCCATAATCAATTCTAGAGGTATAGAATTGATTCTAGGTGATTTTTAGGTGTTTGTTTTATTAAAAGTAGATTTGATTCTTTCTCCAGAATTGATTCTACTTGAAACTATAATTTGTAGCTTCTAACTCCAAAATTGATTTTGAGTAATTTTTCCACTTAAATTTATTGTTCAAGTCACTTATACATAAATGTATCCAAATATAAATCGATTTTGATAAATTCAATTATGTTAAAATCAATTCTATCAAACTCAATTCTGTTAGAATCAATTCTGTTCTCATGCATGCATTCTTTCCTCTTTTGTGTTGAAGATGGTTATTTTATTTCTTCATAACACTCTCTACTCTCTGTTAGTGGTTAGCTAGTTCGATAATTGGGATCTTAAGAGATAACATCAGTATTAACTTCGTCTGTAATCAGTTTTTCATGCTTGGACTTTCTCATGTTATCTTATAATATTTGGGAGGAGAATATGTGCTTTTAAGTTCATAAGTGAATGGTGCTCTTTTGGAACTGAGAGCTAATGATTATCAGTTATGGGCATTCTGTTCATGTCTCTTTCCCTTGGTCATCAACTTTTACTTCTTTTAGGAAAGAGTGTTGGTTAAGATGTCAAGGGTTTCCCATTCATACTTGGGAGGCAAGTAAGTTTCTAAACATTGGTAATGTCTTTAGTAAACCCTTAGAGGTAGTAGATTGATTTGGGTCGTAGCTTAACTTTGATTTTGGAAGAGTTAAAGTGATTTGAAACCTAGAGAATCCTATCAGTGAAATAGTTAAGTTATTTGTTGGAAAGGAAGTTTATTCAATTTTTTGTGTTGGAGGAAGGTTTCTTCTGTTCTTGCAATGGTGGTGGTCAGGAACATTTAAGAAAGATTAGTTAAGATAGCACAACTCTTGGATTGAATAAAGGTGGGTGTGAAGTTCTTTCGAGCTTTATTGGATTATTTTCAATTTTTGGAGGTGAGGAAGATGAAGTAAGTCAGTAGAGATTGTGATTTCATTGATGGGGTGTAAGAGGAAAGATAGAGGGGATTAGTTAATGTTGGTTTAATCCATGCTCACCACTCCACGCATGCTTTCGTTGGTTGGCTTCCATAGGATAGCAACCTCTTGTTTTGCTGATGAGAGGAAAGAGTTTGAGTATACTTGATATGCCTACTTTGCTTATGAAGGATTGCAAGATTTGCATGTCACCCTTTTTATTAGTTCAGATGAAGTGGGTCCAGCAGTTGACCTAGTAAAAGATGATCACGCTTTTTCCCATATTCATCTTAATATCTCCTTAAAAGAGCTTAACACCACTTTTTTAAAGGAGGTTGTGAAGCTCATTTCCAAACAAACTCACTTTTCTTTCATTACTGGTATCTCCATCCATAGTTGAGAGTAGACATAAGTTTATTGTAATTGATTTTGTTAACAACGGTCATTGGGTTCAGGTGAAGTTAAAACTCGATTGTTCATTACCTCTTGTCATTGACTGCTATAGATAAAATCAATGTTGAAATTTTGATACATAAATACTAGATTTCGAACTAGATGTCACAACACTAATATCAGATCAGTCACAACAAAAATAATTATGCAAGGTAAACTGTTGAAAGTAAATAACATAGATAATTGTTAACCCAGTTCGGTGCAACATTATCTACATCTGGAGGCATCCAAGTCAGGGAGAAAATCTACTAAAATATTATTAGTTTGAAGCTTAAGTAAAAAACCTCCGATTTACAATCTTCTGACCTACTCACTACCAGTGCTATTTCTATCTAAGACACTCCTAGATATGATATCCCTCTCACTTCCCTTCAATCACACATCAGTGATAAAAAATTTAATTACAACAACAGAAGACACACTACAAAGATACATAATTCACTCTCGCTTAAAAATTTATGAGTGATTGACAAAGTACAACTCAAACTCAGTCCAACTCTAAAATCAAGATGATAATAGAGTGACTCACAATAAAAAATGAGCAAACTAAAAACCCTAAAAACTTCATTGATACGCACGGCTTCCACTTTGCAATAGGTTTAGAGTGTCCTTTTAAAAGTCTCAGGCAAACATGGGTTGCATGCTTTTCAATCAATTAGATACAAATCCACAAACAGATAGCTGCATAATTTATGCAGAAAACTTCTCCTTAAAATAAGGAACAATATCACATGTTTCCTAAAATGTCTCAGTATCCTATTTTACTAAACAAGTGCACAGCTGGAATAGAAACAGTTGTTCCAAAATCAACCCTTCTTGAACTACGAAAATATATGAGATAAAATAGCAGAGAATCTCACACTTAAATAAAACTAATTTTCCAAGAAGTAAAAATTGGACCTGTTACAATGTCTGATCAAGATGTCACAACATCTTGCTCAACATCTGGCTGTGATACATGTTTTAACAAAATTGCTGTCAATCATAAAACCACAATCCTAACAATCCCACCCTTTGGAAATTTATTTCTATAACAACCTTTGCGTGATATAGATGGAGATAAGAAATAAAATAGAAGCAAACAACCATAAACACAAGATACATAGATCACATGTATACTTGGTATATCAGAAAAAACAAATCAGAGGCACACACAACAAACAGATACAAACACACAGAGAAATAAACTCTCACACTCTAGAACTCCTTCAGAGACCAGATGTCATAACACTGTCTGACATCACAGTAACAACATCACAACAACTCATAAAAGAAAAATAAACTCTCAGCACACCAGCACCATGCTCCCCCTGTCACACAAGATCAAAACTCCCCTTCAAGGGAACATCTTTCACACTCATAACATCAGAATAAATCCAATCGAAACAGTTCTAACAAAACAAAAACATATCCAAACAGAACATGATCAAACAAGAACATATCCAAGCAACCAAAAACACCACTACTCTCCAACTACTATTACTCCCACTTTTTAGCTACAATTTAGAAAATAACTATAAATATAACACTAGTAGCAACAGCTTATTATTCCTTCTCTCCTTCTGCAATATCACCAACTTATTATTCCTTAAAAATACAAATATCTAGTTCACCCCTTAGTTTTTCAAATTGATTAGAATCAAATGCCTTGGTGAATATATAAACCAATTGTTTCTTAGTGTCCACATGCTCCAGAGTAACAACTTTGTCTTGAACAATATCTCTAATAAAATGATGACGGATGTCAATGTGCTTCGTCCTGCTATGTTGAAAGGGATTTTTAGAAATATTGATGGCACTCAGATTATCACAGAATAATATCATGACATCTTTCTTGATATTATACTCTTTTAACACCTGCTTCATCCAAATCAGCTAATAACAGTTGCTTCCTGCTGCAATATACTCAGCCTCAATAGTAGACAAAAACACAAAATTTTGCTTCTTGCTGAACCGGGATATAATGTCTAAGAAGAAGCAACCTTCTGAAGTGCTTTTTCTATCATCAGCACTACCTGCCCAATCTGCACCACAATATCCTATAAGCATGTAATCAGAACCATGAAAGTATAACATGCCATAGTCACTAGTACCGTTGTTGTGCTTCAGAATCCTCTTCAATTGATTGATGTGAATTATTTTAGGCTCAACTTGATATCTTGCACACACATCCACATCAAAAGTGATGTCAGGTCTGCTAGTTGTAATGTATAAGAAGCTACCAATCATACTTCTATACACACTTTGGTTAACACCAACACCTTTTTCATCTTTAGATAACTTCAAATGAGTAGGTGCAGATATCCTCTTGTGACTAGCATTCTACATACCAAACTTCTTCACTATGTTCTTGACATAATTACTTTGAGTTATGAAGATAGAACCATCCAAATATTTCACTTGAAGTTCAAGAAAATAGATTAATTCACCAAAAAGACTCATCTCAAATTCAAATTTCATTTGCTTGATAAAATGTTGAACCATCTGGTTTGACATCCCTCCAAACATAATGCCATCCACATATATCTGAGCAATCATGAATTTTCCATCCTTATCCTTAACAAATAAATTCTTGTCTATTCCTCCTTTTTTGTAGTAATTGTTGACAAAAAATTCTATCAACCTTTCATACCAAGCCCTAGAAGCTTACTTTAATCCATAAAGAGCCTTCTTCAATTTGAACACGTGATCTGAAAAAGTATATCAATGAACCCCTTTGGTTTTTCCACATACACCTCTTCATGTAAGTACCCATTCAGAAAGGAATTTTTCACATTGATCAGTGCATTTTAATACAAACTCTCTTATGTTTGTAATTAGGCATTTCCATAGTTTGTTTTGTCTATTTTTCTATTTTATCATGTTTTCATAATTTAGTTTATTTTTGACTTTATTTGATTTTCGTATTTTATTTTCAACACTAGCAACATTCAATGAAAAATCATAACTGGAGCTATGGGAATCAGATTGACACGTTCTAATATTTGTCGGAAAGCTGAGAGAAAGAGCTATAACTTTCATGTTAGAGTCAGAAGCTGATTCAGAGTTTATTTTCCCCAATAAATCATTGAAGTTTCTGACTTTAGAAATTAAGTTATTTCGGGTCATTTGTTGGGCCTTGGTTAAGATTTCCGACCCGATTTGTATTAGAATGGAAACCCAGAATTCTTGTTGTTATTAACCAATGTTAGAGTCATAGGTATAATGTTATTGTTATTTTTCTTGTTGTTTTTTTGTTGTGTTTGTTGATTTTCAGGGTTGTAGTACGGGTTATAGTATAGTGGTAAGTATTTCAGCTTGTCAGGTAAGTTTGAAAGTTACTGATTTGCTCCGAATTTTTTCCAGAAATTCTGAAAATAAATCGATGAATAGTACTCACCCTCAAAATCGAAAATTCCTTATTTTTCTATTTTTTATGAATTTATTTTTGTTTTCATAGTTTCAGAAGATTTTAAATTTTTTTGTAAAATTCTAATTCAATTTAATTAGATTAAATGCGTGTTTTTTGTATTTTTTTTAATTTTATTTTAATCGTTTTTTGTGTCTTCCAATTGTTTCTACTTAATAGGAACATTGTTGGTATTTTCCTATTTGTTGTTTCATTGCTGGTTCTTGTTCTCTCATAATTTGTTTGATTCTGATTTTGAGTTTAATTATCATAACATGGCTGAAAAAAGAACCTTAAGAGAACTTGATACATTTGATTCACTTTTTGTTGATTTCCCTTCTTTGTCTGATTTTGATGACACTTATACTTGTGATATTTGCATTGATACTCACTTATGTTTAGTTTGTGTAGAAACTGAAGCTGCCTTACAGGTTGATTATTTCTTATGAGATTTCTACTGACAAAGTTGATGTTGCAGATTTAAATGAACAAAAATTGTTGCAGGTATTAAAGAAACATAAGAAGGCAATTGGATGCACCTTGACTGACATTTCTAGTATTAGTCCTCCAATGTTTATGCATAGGATCGTACTCGAAGATGAATCAAAAGCAGTGAGGCAGCCCTAAAGGTGGCTTAACCTCTTGATTTTGGATGTTTTGAAAAATGATATCTATATTGCACTAGAGGACAAAGGGAATTCCACTTTCACTTGTCCATTCGACACCTTTACCTATAAAGATATGTTCTTTGATCCAGGAATAAAAAGTGAAGGTACTGATAAATATTGCAAAGCCTATGAACATTGCATTAAGCTTTTCCATGAGAGTCCCACATTGGAAGAGGAAACTTTAGAAGAGATCTCATTATAAAAGCCTACTTTTTCAATCACATATCCTCCTTGACTGCTCGAGTGTATTCTTTCCTTTCTCTCACTCTTATTTTATATTTATTTTCTTTCATTGAGGACAATGCATATTTTAAGTGTGGGGAGAGAATCATCTATTTTCTTTGTTTTTATTTTGTTTGTTTGTTTTCGTTTAGGTTTTTTTATTTTCTTAAGAAAAATTCAGAAACACTTTGCATTTTTTTAAGTTTTAGACTGTAGATTAATTTGAGGTTAGTTCGTGGAGACTTGGGAAAAGTTCACAAGATCGATATCGTTTTAACACCTTAAGTATCCTGAATATGGAAATTCATTTGAATATTTGTTATGACATAGCCTTGAGTTTTCATCCTTTAATATCTCTTAAGTAGTTTATCTTAGCAGTCAGCACCATCTCATACACACTATACATAGGGAAGCCGATGAAAATAAGTGAATGATCCACAATTTTAAATGAGTTTTCTTGAAGAAAAAAATATGGAATGCACCTTCTAAGTTGAGTGTCCCTCACCCGGTCTTTTAACTCAACAGTTGTTGAACCTACAAAAACATAATAATAACACTCATTATTGGTTGGTTCAGAGATTTCTGGTGCTGAACTTGGTAGGGCGGATTACAGTCAGATTCTCCACAAGTACAATTGAGAAAATAAGGGTTTATACCACTTAGTTACAAGAACCATGTGCAAAAAGGATCAGAGTCACTAACCGGTCGCCTTACTATGAGTTTATGGGAATAACGGGCTTAATTTGATTGCGCTAGAATGAAAGAGAGCAAAAGGAGGATGAGTAAGTTATGTTTGGTTTGTATAGGAGGGAGGCTTACGACTGCACGATTACATATTTGCATTATTACAATATCCTTAGTGTGTAAGATTAGTATCTATTGAAGCAATCTTAATCGAGGAAGAGTTTGTAGCCTGTAATGAGTATCTGAATGTTGTGGTGTTTCATGAGTCTTGGTTCTATTTTGCTCAGAGTGCAAAAGTTCAAGTGAGGGGGAATTTGATTAGTGTATTTTAATGCATATTCTCTTATGTCTGTACTTAAGCATTTCCATGGTTTGTTTTGTCTATTTTTCTATTTTATGATGTTTTTATAATTTAGTTTATTTTTGTCTTTATTTGATTTTCGTATTTTATTTTTAGCATTAGCAGATTTCAATAAAAAAACCATAACTGGAGCTACGGGAATGGAATTGGTACGTTCTAATATTCGTCGGAAAACTGAGAGAAAGAGCTACAACTTTCATATTGGAGTCAGAAGCTGATTCAGAGTACATTTTTCCTAGTAATTCATTGAAGTTTCTGACTTTAGAAATTAAGTTATTTCGGGTCATTTGTTGGGCCTGGGTTAAATTTTTCGACCCAGTTTGTATTAGAATGGAAACCCTTATTCTTTTAAAAAGGAAATCAGTTGCGGTACTGTAGTTTCACCTTATTTTTCCACGATAAAAAAGTACTTTTGCTTGTACGCTTGAATAGAGAACTAATCATCTAGAGTTTATCTACTGAAATCGCGTTCCGACACTTTTAGGTTTTTAATTTATCTATTCAATTTTGTTTCTCTTTCAATTCTATTTTATGAAATTGCATTTGTTTAATCTGTTATTTCATGGAATATCTTGATTAAATTCGTATGATTGTATTCCTAATCTTTAATCGTTGTTTACGTCACTTAGGCGTTATATTGCATTCTATACCATGTTTGCTTAATTCGGGATTGTATTAATCTATTTGCTTAATTCAGAATGGGAATTCAATCTATTTTATATCTATTGTGCTTGTCAATTGGTATTGAAATGGAATAGAGATCGAAGCCGCTTAGGGAATTGGTAAGGTAAAAACCAATAATTAGCATGAACCTGAAAATAGTAGATCGGCTTATTTTTATAATCACTTATTTTAATCGCTTATTTTCTCTATTCTATAAAAATTGATCCTGAAATAAAACCCCCCATAATTGTTTTTGTTGGTTAGTAACAATACAAGAATCCTCACGATGTGATACTCAAGTCACTATCGTTAAACTACATTTTTCAAAATAACTCGTTTTTGATCTGTGCGCGACAGCGGATCACACATCCATCTGAAACAGCTTGAACTTCAATAAACATTCCACTCCTAATAGTAGTCTGATGGATTCTGTTGTACCCCAAAATTTGCCCTCTCATTTCTCAAGGGTTTTCTCACAAAGATTCTCAGGATTCAAGCTTGCACAAGTGCATTAGGATTTTCCAGTACCAAAATTAAAGGGAAACTGTCAAAAAGGGAGAAAATAGATAAAAATAACATTTTGACAAATTTGGAGAAAAATAAGCCTCCTTCGATTCAGCCTTTTGATTGGACAAGTGTGCTGCCTGCATGCTTGCAATCGAAGGCCATGACATGCTAGCCACACGTGCCCCATGCAAGTCAAACCTTTCGATTCACCAAGCATACTGCCTGCAAGACTGCTTTGATTTGGACAAGTTTACTTCCTACAAGCCTGCTTCGATTGGGCATATGCTGCCTGCATGTTTTTTCGTTTGGACAAGCTTCGATGGGACAAAGTAACCATCTCTATGCATCCTTCAAATCCACTTGCACCAAGGGCCTCTTGCAGACTTTGCCTCTCACAAGCTTTGTTTGAGCCAAGAGATATCTTCATACAAGATTTTACTAAGTTCTTGCTTCCCTTAAAAGAACACCCTTCAATTCAGAAGCCAGGAACTTCCCTCACGCTAAAAGGCAATGACTCTCTTTATGTTTGTTTCGATCCACATGCTTCAATTGGACAACATGCTTCCTTCGAACACGAGCTTTCGATTGGGAAATATGTTTTCTTCAACCCAAGCTTCGACTGGGCATTAGCTTCCTTCGAGTAAGCTTGTTTTGACCACAAGCTTCGACTGAGGCAAAGGCTTCCTTCGAACAAGTGCGCTTCGATCTCATTCCTGCATTCGACTCAAGACCAAATCTCATTTGCCAGGCTATGTTGCTTTCAAATCTTCACATAACTAGAAGTTTACACAAGTTTGTGATACATTGCATAAGGGTTCGAAGGTTTATTCGAAGGATAATAACATTCTTGGACAAATTGGCAAAGGACTGGGTACTCTTTTTCATAAAAGGTACTTTTATCACAAAAGCAGCTTCCAACCTGAATATGGTCTGAGCACAAGCAATGCCAAAAAGCATAAGTCACATCTTCTGCACCCCAACTCCCCAGAGGCCCCCACATGTACTTTCATGTTACCTATTATTTTATTGTTTTTGCAAGGCTGGCTACTTCAACGTCTCAAAAGCATTTTCTCTATAAATAGAGGAACCATGAACAAGGAAAAGGAGGATCTTTGGACCAGAGAATGAATCTCCCAAATTTTTCTCAAACACAACAAATCTCTCAAGTCCCTTCAACACTTGTGAGAACAAACCTAGAATCACATACTTACTTACTTCGATTCTGAAGAACAAGTACTCTTTAGTATCCTTCGAATCCAGTTTGGAAAGAAACATAAGACTTGTTTCTTTCCTTCCTTCGAATCTAGCACTCCAAGCACGGTTGTTGGCTCCCTCTTTCGAATCTAGCACCCTGGGCCTTCACTCAAGGTCCCACACCCATTCAAAGCTTCCAGCAAGGTAAGTCACTCTTACCCTTGAAGCTTTCGTTTCATAGCATAACATGTAAATAATCTTTTCGTTCGTTTCAAGCATGTATATACCATTGTTCCTTTCGTTTCCACCCTTTTAACATGTTTTTCAGAGCTAACCCTTTCGTTTTTCTTTCTGTTTACCTGAACTTGCTTTAACTATTAAACTATTTGCAAGACAAATACTAGCACGGACTTAGGCCACATTGCCATTTAAATGCCTTAAACGAAATAAACAGGGGGAAGGAAACATGAAACGAAGCCTTGGGCTTCCTTGCTGACTTCCAAGACAGAAAGGCATAGTCAAAAGGCACGCTTGCACTAAAGTCCAGCCAGAATCAAAAGCCATGACTTGCTACTGCCAGCCTCAATCGAAGAAGGAAACAAAGCAGAACCAGAAGGCTTCGCCATACACTAACTTCCAGGCCAATCGAAGGACAGGACCTCACTGGTGCCAGCCCCCAATCGAAGGCCATGACCTCACTGATGCTAGCCCCAATCGAAGGAGGCCAACAAAATGAAAATCGAAGGGTTCTCCTGCCCCAATCGAAGGAGCTCATTTTTTATTCTTTTTATCTTATTTTTACCTTTATTTTCTTGTGCACTTCAATATGGTTGTAATAGTGTAGGATTTATTTTCTGCATTTTTTTTATTGCTTTATACAAATGCTAGTAAATAGGATGTATGGCAAGATAAAAACAACAAGTAGACAACCTAAAAATCAAAGACAAATGCATGCAATCAAACACACCATTCACACATGCACCCTTAGGGTAATCTCACTTGTTGCCTCGGAAAAATAGTCATGTCCCTCGAACATGGGCGTTTTAGGAAAGACCCTCGATAAAAGATCGTAGTCCCTCGATGACCCTCGATGTTGCCTTCGGTAAACAATCTAGTCCCTAAACGAAATTGCTAAAACGTCCCATAGGTTGCCTTCTATGACTATACAAACGTCCCACGCCCGTCCCTTCACATCCAACGATGGGGCTTCTTACCAAAACAATGGTAAGATAGAAACATCTAAAGGAAGAAGAAAAGAACATCTAAGACCTTTTGAGTAGGTATATTTGCTCCTAGTTACTCGCTTGCTCATAACAAAAACATTTTTTTTGCACACCCACACTTTCATTTTGAAACATTTTCAAAAGATAACACTTTGTACACGTTCTTATAGAAATGAGAGCCATTACAAAGACACCTTTTCAAAATCACTTTCAAAAACACACTCCACAAACACCTCTTTGAACTATTTTCAAAACAACACTTTGTACGTGTTCTTATAGAAACGAGAACCATTACAAAGTCACATTTTTCAAAATACTTTCAAAAACCCACATCACAAGCACACTTTCAAACAAAAGCAAGTGATCAAGCAAGCAACTAAAAGCCCGTAGATAACTACAGATGAAAAGGATTCTAATACCTTCCCTTTTCATAATCTACCCCCCGAACTCAAGAAAAAATCTCTAAAGGTCTTTCCTGTTCTTTTCAGCCTTTCCTTATTGGATAAAAGATAAGTCGGTGGCGACTCTTGCTAACCGCAAAATTTGTGATAAAACGCAAAACACCCAAGTCAGTTCTTCCACCGTGTTACAGAACTGGCGACTCTGCTGGGGACTAAAATTTAAAAGTGGGGTTACCTTAGGGCTAGATCACCTTTACTTGCTTTCTTTATTTGACTTGATTGCTTTACATTTGGGGTCCTTGTTTGGGTTACTGTTACAGATCCTACACCCGGATCTGGGGCACCTTTTTAGGTAAGTAGCAATAAATCATGGAAGTTGTATGGCGTAGACCGATATGGACGAAGTGATAGCTACGTTAGCGTGACACTTTGGCTTGTACTAATGTTCCTTGAGTCAGTCAAGGATAACATTAGGCTTCCTTAGCATCATTAAGTGCTAACTGACCTTTAGAACCTTTTAATTGACTCATCCTAAGCCACTAGAAAGTAGTGAGATGGCCAGCTTTGGTTCCGACCGAAGATTGGTTGATACTCAATGCTACACTCATTGAGATTGGACTTTTGGGATATTTTGTCCGCAATACTTTGGTGCTTGAGCTTGAACAATGCCTAAAAGAAAGGTCAGTGATATGAGACTCCTTAGAACCCGTTACTTTTAATAGGACAGGTTGAGCCAACTAAACTTCAAGAGGGTACTTACCTACAAATTCCATGCAAGCCTAAACCTAAGGACTTGTCTGCTTTGTGTGAATATGATTATTTGTACTTGCTTACTTTGCATACTTGTACATAACATCATGACATCATACCATAGCATTTTCAATATCCATTTCAAGGATCTCAAGGGCCTATGATGAAGGGTCACGTGGAACCAGACGTCTATCAAGGGGCAAGAGGATTGGTTTTTCCTCTGACCAAAACACCGTCAAAGATCAAGTACACCAACTTGAGTCAAGGGCTACAACCCACTTGACATGGTGAGCTTAATTCTCGTGGAAGGACATCCACTGATACGAAGTTCTCCAATCAAAGTTGTAAGTGATTATTAACATTTACCCTGCGAGATACTTGAAAATATGCATCCACACATCATGCATCATATCATGACAGGTTTCTCCCATACAGGTATCCTTATCTTCCTACTGTTTATTTCAGTAGAGATGGCTCTAGAGAAGACTATCAAAGACATCCAGGCTCAAAACGCTCAACTTCAAGAGATGTTCTTGAACCTATCTAAGGGACAAGAAGAGGTGAAGGCGCTCCTCACCAGGGGCATGATCATGGGAAATCCGGAGGACAACAAGGATAACCAGCTGGAGCAGCTACAAACCAAGATAGCCATAATGAAGGTCCAAATGATGGGACAACTGGTGGGCCAGATGGCTCTTATCCAAAATCTGGCTCAAGGACAAGAAGAGATGAAAGCCCTTGTCAACAGGCTTCATCAAGACAGATGCAACCAAATGGGGAAAACAGCCAGAATTGGAGATCGAGTCATTAATCAGCCTCCGATGAAGAGTGGACCTTTCCAAATTGCTTCCACGTCACGAGCCCAACAACCACCCCGTCAATAAGAACAGGGTGACCAACGTAAACGGGTCCCAGCGGTGAGACAGTTTACTAACATCAACATGCCACTGTCTCAAGCATTGCAACACATGTTGAGGATGAATCTGATTATGCTGATAGGACCTCATCCAAACCCAAAAACTTCTTCTCCTAACTACGATCCTGATGTCAGGTGTGCATATAATTCCGACAATCCTGGGCATGATACAAACGATTGTTGGGTGCTGAAGTACAAGATTCAAAACATGATCGATGGAGGAGCATTGGAGTTCATACAAGACGGTCAATTAGAGCTTTTCTATCACCCCTCAAAGGCTCACCACCTGAAGTGACAAGTTCAGACAAAGAGGCTTCTGTTCATTTGAATTTTCAAGTTGTAATTCCTTTGCTTATTCAAACACTTATCTATTAATGTCAAACTCTGTTCATTAATGCATTGCATATGTTTGTCTTGAATTGATCCATTCATTTTCATTTAAACTATGCTTTTTACTCTCTTTATAACATTCAACTCCTGCTAAAAGTTACAAGCCTTTAGAGGGAGGATGACGAAAACAATACCATAATCGCATACAATATGCTTTTGGATAGACCTTGCTGACGATGTACAAGTGTTATTTCAAATCCTAAACACTAGAGTTATAAGGAAGATGATCCCTAGTCAACCCCTTCTATCCAAAGAAGTAGAAGTTTTCTTTTTTACACAAATTGAAACCTTTAATCAAAACCTGGGGCAGGGTAGTCTCTCAGTTAATCTAAATACACGTTCAAATCACAAACTCTCATCTCTTAATACAACAAATGACATCAAAAAAACATTCCTCTGGAATTAAAAGACAATGATGGTTCCCTACCAAAAAAGGCAATCATTATCTCTCAAAAAGAAAAGTCCACTAAGTCAAAACCTACAAAGGAGACTTAAGAAAACTGGGGCATCCCGCTGACTATAATCTCAAAACAAGAATAGTCAGGAAAAAATCACGGATAACAAACCAAGAAGAGGTCACTACTAATCCTCAACAACATGAAAAATCTTGCAAAAAATGATTGCCTTCCGATAAACTAAACTTGTCTGAACCATCACCAAAACTTCATTCCAGACTCAATTGGAGTTCAAATGCACAATTAACTGAGTTTAGGACCGAAGAACATCATGAAGAACGAGCGGGTACAAATACACTTTGAGCCTTATCCTTTGTTTCTTAAACCGTGAACCAAACCACGCTACAACCCTTCAAAAGTCCTAATTGAAGAATGGGTTAGTTCGAAAGCACACTGTTACAAAAGGTATCCTGACTCCTTTAAGGATTTGCTATAAATCCTGAGTTTGAATTTTCTTACAAAATTTCTTTACTTGCTAAAACGCATTTTCAAAACTTCAAGACAAGCACAAACTTTGCGTTATTTGAATATCGTTGTTTGCATATGGCTATTTGTTTGACAACAGAGAAATTCACACAACGAATATCTGATGAACGAAAGCTCTCTCAGTCAGAAAAATCACTTCAAGGGAGATGACATTTCCAATGACAAATCTCCCATCAACAAGGGGGCATGACATGTCACTATCCAGCACACCTGGGGTAGTCTAGTAAAGATTCCAAGAAATCTCTCGAGAAGTGCTGAATAACCAGAGGCAGGTCTCCATCTCCATCACTTGGGGCATTGAACGCAAATCCCGACAAAGGGTTACGTACAGTCAAACATTTCCTGGAAGTGACACAAACACTCACTACTAGGGGAAGTGACAAATATCCCCAAAATCCTTCTCATAAGATGACTCCCAGCCAGAGTTTAATCTCTGAAAACCTTTTCCCCAGCTGAGTCGACCTCAAAAATCCTCGAGGATTTTTCCCAGTGAAGTCGCCACCTCTCCAACAGACCGACAACATGGTTTATTTCCCCAATAAACAGTAGGATTCCCCAGATTGAGTTTTCCTCTATGACTACTACAAATCTAATGACCACAACTCCTCTTCCCCAATAGACTCCTCTACAATCCCCAACAAGTTACTGGGAAGCCTGGACCCGACCAGACATCAGTTTAATTTCGACTCCCGAGTAGAGCAACGGACAACTGAGACTCCTGAACTCTTATCCCCAAGAAGGAATCAACACTCTCTACAGAGCTTTCAACATTCCTCAACGGAGTTCTCCTCAAACAATAAAACAGGAATCCTCAGTGGAAACATTCTAAGCAAAGTTTGAAGACACATCTACTCTTCAACAGCAATCCGGGATTTAATAACTCCCCAACACTTGTCAAGGATTTATTTTCCAAGACAAAATTACATTTCAACAACATTCATAGCATATGCATACAAAATACATATAACACAAATATAATTTATTTTGAGAACATCATTACGCAATGCATACATCATGACATTGCATACAACTAACTCTTTACCTTTTCAGGAAAAGTTCAACAGATAAAGTTCATCATCTTTTTGGAGTAGCAATCGTCTCAGATTCCTTTGTTATCCTGCTGAGGTAGTAATCATCCAAGATTCCTTCATCATCCTGCGGAGGTAGTAATCATCCAAGATTCCTTCATCATCCTGCTGAGGTAGTAATCATCCAAGATTCCTTAATCATCCTGCTGAGGCAGTAATCGTCCAAGATTCCTTCATCATCTTTCTGAGGTAGTAATCGACCAAGATTCCTTCATCACATATCATTATCAAAAAAGACCTCCTCTGGTTAGATTTTTTTCTTCTAGTTAATGACAGGCGACCAACGATTCTCTTCTAGAAACAGTTTAGATGCGATCCAGATATGGCTGACATTCTGATACTTATTCCAGATTCTCTTCTAGAAATAGTTCAAATGCGATCCAGATATGGCTGACATTCTGATACTTACTCCAGATTCCATTCAAATACAGTCCAGATACGATCCAGATTCGGATGTCATTTTGTCACTCATTCAACATACCTTTCAAATACAGTACAAATACGATCCAGATTCAGATGTCATTTTATCACTCATTCAACATACCTTTCAAATACATCCCAGATACGATCCAGATTTAGATGTCATTCAGTCACTCATTCAAATAAAACCTAGTTACGATCCAGATACGAATGTCATTCTGACGCTCATTCAGTACACCTTTCAGATACAAGTTAGATATAATTCATTTATGGATATTATTTTGATACTCATCCCAAGACCTCTACTGGTTCTGTTTAAATCTCTCAACGGTTTATCCTGATTCTTTTCCGTAGACATTTTCTCTGGTTCAGATAAATTGCTCCAAGATTTATTCTGATTCTTTCCAGTTAAAGAAAATTCAAGACCTCTGCTGGTTCAGTTTAAATCTCTCAACAGTTTATCCTGATTCTTTCCGGTAGACATTTTCTCTGGTTCAGATGAATCACTCCAAGATTTATTCTGATTGTTTCCAGACCTCCACTGGTTCAGTTTAAATCTCTCAACAGTTTATCCTGATTCTTTCCCGTAGACATTTTCTCTGGATCAGATAAATTGCTCCAAGATTTATTTTGATTCTTTCCAGACCTCTGCTGGTTCAGTTTAAATCTCTCAATGGTTTATCCTGATTCTTTCCGGTATACATTTTCTCTGGTTCAGATAAATCGCTCCAAGATTTATTCTGATTCTTTCTAGACCTCTACTGGTTCAGTTTAAATCTCTCAACGGTTTATCTTGATTCTTTCCGGTAGACATTTTCTCTAGTTCAGATAAATCGCTCTAAGATTTATTCTGATTCTTTCTAGTTAAAGAAAATTCAAGACCTCTACTGGTTCAGTTTAAATCTCTCAATGGTTTATCCCAATTCTTTCCCGTAGACATTTTCTCTGGTTCAGATAAATTGCTCCAAGATTTATTCTGATTCTTTTCCAGACCTCTACTAGTTTAGTTTAAATCTCTCAACGATTTATCCTGATTCTTTCCCGTAGACATTTTCTCTGGTTCAGATAAATCGCTCTAAGATTTATTCTGATTCTTTTCCAGACCTCTATTGGTCCAGTTTAAATCTCTCAATGATTTATCCTGATTCTTTCCCATAGACATTTTCTCTGGTTCAAATGAATTGCCCCAAGATTTATTCTGATTCTTTCCAGACCTCTGCTGGTTCAGTTTAAATCTCTCAATGGTTTATCCTGATTCTTTCTGGTAGACATTTCCTTTGGTTCAGATAAATCACTCCAAGATTTATTCTGATTCTTCTCCAGTTGAAATCAAACTTAGACTTAGTTTGATTTCTGTCAACAACCACCTTTGGATGGCATCTATAATCCCATCTCCAATAACTATCCATCATTTCTTCAAATGGCATATTTAAGCCCATTCCCTACATAATCAACCACCAGATCATCAAGTGCAAATTTCTGGGCACTCTAGTGTTCAATCATCTTCCACCTTCAAGTCACAAATGGAAGATTCGCCAATCTAACTCTTCAGGTGTAAGAAGATTGAACAGGGGCAGCTGTTGTACCCCAAAATTTGCCCTCTCATTTCTCAAGGGTTTTCTCATAAAGATTCGCAGGATTCAAGCTTGCACAAGTGCATTAGGATTTTCCAGTACCCAAATTAAAAGGAAACTGTCAAAAAAGGAGAAAACAGATAAAAGTAACATTTTGACAAATTTGGAGAAAAATAAGCCTCCTTCGATTCAGCCTTTCGATTGGACAAGTGTGCTGCATGCATGCTTGCAATCGAAGGCCATGACATGCTGGCCACACGTGCCCCCTGCAAGGCAAACCTTTCGATTCACCAAGCGTACTGCCTGCAAGACTGCTTCGATCTGGGAAAGTATACTGCCTACAAGCCTGCTTCGATTTGGATAAGTTTACTGCCTACAAGGCTGCTTCGATTGGGCATATGCTGCCTGCATGTTTGTTTCGTTTGGACAAGCTTCGATGGGACAAAGTAACCATCTCTATGCATCCTTCGAATCCACTTTCACCAAGGGCCTCTTGTAGACTTTGCCTCTCACAAGCTTCGTTTGAGCCAAGAGATATCTTCATACAAGATTTTATTAAGTTCTGGCTTCCCTTGAAAGAACACCCTTCGATTCAAAAGCCAGGAACTTCCCTCACGCTAAAAGGCAATGACTCCATTTATGTTTGTTTCGATCCATATGCTTCGATTGGGCAACATGCTTCATTCGAACACGAGCTTTAGATTGGGAAATATGTTTGCTTCGATCCAAGCTTCCACTGGGCATTAGCTTCCTTCGAGTAAGCTTGTCTCGACCACAAGCTTCGACTGAGGCAAAGGCTTCCTTCGAACAAGTGCGCTTCGATCTCATTCCTGTATTAGACTCAAGACCAAATCTCATTTGCAAGGCTATGTTGCTTTCAAATCTTCAGATAACCAGAGGTTTACACAAGTTTGTGATACATTGCCTAAGGGTTCGAAGGTTTATTCGAAGGATAATAAAATTCTTGGACAAATTGGCAAAGGACTGGGTACTCTTTTTCATAAAAGGTACTTTTATCACAAAAGCAGCTTCAAACATGAATATGGTCTAAGCACAAGCAATTCCAAAAAGCACAAGTCACATCTTCTGCACCCCAACTACCAAGAGGCCCCCCACATGTACTTTCACGTTACCTATTATTTTATTGTTTTTGCAAGGCTGGCTACTTCAACGTCTCCCAAGCATTTCTTCTATAAATAGAGGAACCATGAACAAGGAAAAGAAGGATCTTTAGACCAGAGGAATGGATCTCCCAAATTTTCTCAAACATAACAAATCTCTCAAGTCCCTTCAACACTTGTAAGAAACAACCCAGAATCACATACTTACTTCCTTCGATTCTGAAGAACAAGTACTCTTCAGTATCCTTCGAATCCAGTTTGGAAAGAAACATAAGACTTGTTTCTTTCCTTCCTTCGAATTCATCATTCCAAGCACAACTGTTGGCCCCCTCTGTCGAATCCAGCACCCTGGGCCTCCACTCAAGGTCCCACACCCATTCAAAGCCTCGAGCAAGGTAAATCACTCTTACCCTTGAACCTTTCGTTTCATGGCATAACATGTAAATAATCTTTTCGTTCGTTTCAAGCATGTATATACCATTATTCCTTTCGTTTCCACCCTTTTAACATGTTTTTCAGAGCTAACCCTTTTGTTTTGCTTTTTGTTTACCTGAACTTGCTTTAACTATTAAATTGTTTGCAAGATAAATACTAGCAGGGCCTTAGGCCATGTTGCCATTTAAATTCCTTAAACGAAAGAAACAGGGGGAAGGAAACATGAAATGAAGCCTTGGGCTTCTTTGCTGACTTCCAAGACAGGAAGGCAGAATCAAAAGGCAAGCTTGCACTAAAGTCCAGCCAGAATCGAAAGCCATGACTTACTACATCCAGCCTTAATCGTAGAAGGCAACAAGGCAACAAGGCAGAACAAGAAGGCTTCGCTATACACTGACTTCCAGGCCAATCGAAGGACATGACCTCACTGGTGCAAGCCCCCAATCGAAGGCCATGATCTCACTGGTGCTAGCCCCAATCAAAGGAGGCCAAAAAAATGCAAATCTAAGGGTTCTCCTGCCCCAATCGAAGGAGCTCACTTTTTCTTCTTTTTATCTTATTTTTTTCCTTACATTCTTGTGCACTTCAATATGGTTGTAATAGTGTAGAATTTATTTTCTGCATTTTTTTATTGCTTTATACAAATGCTAGTAAATAGGATGTATGGCAAGAAAAAAACAACAAGTGGACAACCTAAAAATCAAAGACAAATGCATGCAATCAAACACACCATTCACACATGCACCCTTATGGTAATCTCACTTGTTGCCTCAGAAAAATAATCATGTCCCTCGAACATGGGCGTTTTAGCGAATAACCTATGTTGTACCTGAAATGTTCCCTCTCATTTATCAAGAATTTGCTCACAAGATCTCCTTTGGCTCAAGACTGCACTAGGGTTGACCAGCTCAAAACACCTCCTTAAGCACTGATGACCAAAATTAGGGTTTGAGATTGAACAAGGATATTTGAACTTACAATGCCCCATATGACTTTCATGGATCATTATGGACCCTCAAGATTACTCATGTCAAGTTTCAAGCTTTGGATCACACTTTTGCTCAGTCAATTGAGCAGTTGACCTAAAAATCAGCTATATTGGGGAAAAAGTCAATTGTGGCCATTTTACAGTCAAACTTCATAATTTTTTATCCACATCAACATTTTAAACTTATGTATCATTTGATCAAGTTTGGACCACAATTCCTCAAGAAATTTGATCAAATCTTCAAAAGGTCAAAATGGTCAAAATTAGGGTTTTGACTAGGAAAGGGCAATTTCTGAATTTTGACCTAGAAAATGATCAATTGGTTTAAGGAATGATCTCAAGAGTCCAATTGCATCATTTTGACCTAATGACATGGCTCAAAACATGGCTAAAGTCCAATAGATTGACAGATGAATTTTTAGTCAACTGATCAAAAGTCAACTGTATACTGAAAAGTCAAACTTTGACTTTTTGGTCAAAATCAAATGCCAAAGATCACAATTCATCAAAGCATGTCAAAATATGAAACTTATTCATAAAGAAATAAAAAATTCAAGATTTCATTTTTGAAAGTTAAAATTTCTAAATTTAGAAATTTTTCTAAGTGTTGGAAATTTCATATTTTTTCACAACTTTGAGCAAAATTTTCACCATGAGGCAAGCTGATTCAGAAGAAACTTCCAACATGAAAGTTGTAGATCTCCATGAAATATACAACATTTCTTTACACAACTTCACCCAAAAGTGCTTGGATCTCAAGTTATAATTTTAAGAACATGTGGTCATGAAACAAAATACTTAGTGAAATTTTGCCCTAATTTGGTCAAGATTTTGACCTAACTTCATGGCACTTTCTCATATAGTTCCAAGGGTAATTTTCAAAAGTGATTCAAAAATATGTTTTAGAGCACATTAAAATCTTTCCAAAATGTCCAGGAACTCCTTGAGATCATTTTTGAGTAGGGAGAATCGAAGAGATGAAATTAAGATTTTCACACTTGAATTACAAGTCATTTTGTGATGAACAAGATTCAAATTCAAACTTATGCTGCATAACCTCTACTTTGAAGGCCTCAAACTTGTTAGGCAGTCTATAATTAATTGTTTGCACAAATTTTAGAGGTCTCAATTCAAGCATTCAATGCAAGGCCATGCTTTATATCCATTTTGGGAAGAAAATGGACAATGCCATTTTGATAAAGTGTTTTTTTGCACAAAACTTGTTCTTGAGCCTTGCACTTGTTCTCTTCTGATCATACACGTCTTATAATTCAAGAGAAACTTATTAGACACTTAAAATCACTCAGCCCATGCTTGTACTTCCTCTTGAAACTTGTTTTCCCACTTTTCTTCAAAATCAAGTAACCTAGCAATTAGCTTGTAACTTGTACTTCTGATTCTCAAAAGCACTCAAACCCTTTTGCTTATACATACACAAGTTATTTTCCATAAATCACAGGCATCCTTAAGCCCTGAAAACACAAAGAACACAGAATCACCCAAAACACTTCAAAACTTGTTATTTCTGAGTTTTGAATCCAATCTCCAAATTTGCTTGTGCGTTTCTTGGCCTTTTACTTTAAAAAGCTTCTAAACAACATACACAAACAATCCCAACATCCACAACACCACTGTAACACCTCCATCATAATCCACCATTTTCAAAAACAACATCTTGCACCTTGACTTCTCCAGAACTCCTCAGGCACTTTCAGCTCAAGCTAAGCATCCCATTAGCTTCCTGGGAACTTGAGGAAGCTAATCCAATCATTGGAACTCACTGAAAGCTACTCAAACTACAAACACGATACCCTCTTGCAAGGTAAGTTTTCTTACTTTTGAACTCTTCATACAAGCATCTTTAATGGTTTATTTGTGAATGAAAAATGTAGATATCATTGCCCTAAAGCTAACCATGTTCATAGTTTTCATTAATTTTTCTTGAGCTTAGAGAATTTTAAGATTGAAGTTTCTGAGATTTTTAGGGTTCAGATTAGGGCCATTAAAATTCATACTTGTCTTTGATCTATAGTTTTATTGCTTTGCATTTCTGAAATCGTGAGGAAATTTGCTACAAGTTTCCTGTTTACATTTTTCATTTTTGTTGAGAGATGAACAAGATACAGAGGCTCTGGTTGAGCGTGAGGTTGAAGATGAAGTTGGCCTCAGGAACGTGTTTACCATATATATTTATCGTTTGATTTATATAAACGGATGTATAGCCACCACAGTGGTAGAAGCGCGCGTGTGATACAGTGGGAGAACTGACTTGAGGTTTTGCGTTTGTTTTCGCAAATGTTTCGGTTGAGCAAGAGTCGCCACCGACTTTTTATTTTATCCTAAGGAAAGGTTTAAAAAGCACAGCAAAAACCTTTGAGATGTTTTCTTGGGTTCGGGGAGTAGATTATAGAAAGGGAAGGTATTAGCACCCTTTCTATCCATGGTTATCCATGGGCTCTTAGTTACTTGCTTAGATCAACTTGCCTTAATTTTCAATTGTTTGAAATGGTGCTTTGTGTGTGTGAGTTTGAAAAATGTTTCGAAAAGAGGCCAATGTGGTGGCAACCTTTGTAATGATCTATGTTGGGATGTATACAAAGGTGTATGTCTTTTGAAAAGGTTTTCATTGTTTTTTGAAAGTTGTTTTGAAAGTTGTTTTGAAAGTGTAGTGATGTGTGGTTTGAAAAATAGGCAAGTGTTTTATTTTGCAAGTTTGATTCGAGTAACTAAGAGGTTGTCTACTCCTAAATTTCTCAAAGATTTCTCCTATGTTTTTAACCCTTTTAACAATTTTGTTCCACCATTGCATTTGGTGGACAATCTTGTGTTAGGATGTGAATGGGGCGGGCGCGGGACATTGTTTAGACCATGATTGCAATGGTGCCAAGTATCTTTGGGCAGTTTTTCCTTGGAGGGACTTGATCATTTTAGGCAACTTTCGAAAGCGTCATCGAGGGACTATGATCATTTGAATTGTTTTGTTTCGCCCAAAGAGACCTAACATGCAATATGGCCCATTATTGAAGGCAACAAGTGGAATACCCTAGGGGTGCAAGTGTGATTAGTGTTGACCATTTTCATGCTTGTTTATCTTGAAATTAGGTCAAACTATTTTGGTTAATTGATTCGCATACAAACCCTAATTCTAACATGGCATATTTAGAAAGCAATAAAGTGCGAAAAATAAAGTTCCTAAGTTATTACAACACAATATATGGGAAGGGGGGTACAAATGTTCAAATGGGGGGTATTTTGACAAGGAATTTAAACCTAACAATTACATCAAAATTGAATTATACAAATTATTTAATATACAATAATTAAAAAAAATGAGATAAATATGCAAGATGCAAAAAAATGATTTTTATATGTATGAAAAAAAAATGTTTTTTTATATGTCAAATAAACAAAAATAAAAAGGTTTAATTTTTGGATTTTTTAGGTTTAGGGTAAAACCCTAATTTTGTTAAACAAAATGTATTAATTATATAACATATGCAATATTTATTAGTTATGTACAAAAAATAAATAAAAAAGAAGTATATTTGTCAAAAGGTATTTTTAATGTTAAATATTAATAAAAATAAAAATGTATATATTTTGTATTTTATTAATCCTAAATATACTAATATATATATGTATATATGTATTTGTATTATTTACCAAATATATTGAATATATACAAAATAATAATATTTAATATTTATAAAAAAAAGTATATTTTTATTATAAAATGTTTTCAAGAGATAATATGAAATAAAAGTCAGAAAAATATGTTTGTATTATTTTTTTTAGCTATTTTAAATAATAGTATATAAGTATTTATTTATGTACAAAAACTAAATAAAGACTAATAAATATCAAAATAAATGCAAAAATTGTGGAAAAAATGATTTTTTTATATTTTTTCATACTTAAATAAAATATAGAAATAAAATCAAAAGGAAGAAATGGAAAATGATAAGTAAAAATCAAAATGGGTCAGGGGGGTTCAAAAGTAAAAGCAAGGTGCAAAAAGAAAAAAACATTCCAGGCCCAGCCCAGAACCTATATTCTTCAACCTCCAGCAAACCTTGTTCAAAAAACGCGCGCTTGGTACATGGATTCAAACATCCTGATTCCTAGACTTTTAATGAAAACTCACAACACAAAAAATGTAAAGCACCATCTCACGAGTTCATACATATAAAGAACATGATTTAACTCTCAGAAATGAGAGAGAATTTCTTCTCCCCCAATTCCTAACCTAGTTTTTGTTCCATGTTCAGACATAAAATTCTCATAGCACACATAACATAAATGAAAACTAATTACATGGGCATGTTCAGGGCTATGAATGTGACATAATTTCTTCACAAACCTAAAGCTAACAATGCCTGGATAGAGAGATACGAGTTCATGAACTTACCTGTTCAGTTGGAATCGTATCTGGTGATGGAGGTGCTTTCAATGCAAGGTGATGGTTGGTACAACTTCCTTGATGTCCAGGGATGATATTCCAAGCTTTAGTTTGCTTTGAAACCAAGTGAATCGTGTTATGGAACTTCAACTGCAAAACAAGAAAATGAAAATGGTGATGTTGCTTGGGAGTGTTACAGGTCGTGTTTGAGGCTTGGAATAGTTTCAAGGGATGATGTGGGATATGTTTGAAGTGGTTTTAGCAAGAATGCATGAATGGATTGAGTTATGGAACTCAATCTGCAGCAAGTACCCTGTTTGGGCAGTTTTAGGGTGATTCTGTATTTGAGAAGGCAATGGAGATGGTTGGCTCGTGTTTCAGCTTAGGTTTGATGATTAGAAAGTGTTTGATAACTTTGCTTAAGCTCTGGTTCACAGGAATGGGAGTTGTGTGTTGTTATGCTATGTTTCTTCAACTTTAAGCAACAAAGTGTCCACTTGAGTTTTAGACTGATAGAGGCCCCCCTAATGTGCTGCTAACCTTCCCCTTGATCAGTGTGTTTTGTTCATAAACTTGTGCCAAAAGGATTTGCATTGTACTTGCTTGGATTGCTAATTGACATAAAGTTCTACTTTTGCAAAAATGGACATTATGCTTTTTCTATTTATGGCTTAGTTTTGCATATAATGCTTGAACACACAAAATAAGGTCTTGGCACAATGAGTTAGCATTAAATTTATGAGTGCAAAAGGGATATAGGACCTGTAATCAAGGAATGCAAGCTGAGTTCAAAATGGCACAAGTGTATGAACATGTAAATTGGTCATAACAAAAGTGAGTTTTTCCCAACTTGCCAAATTCGATTCTCCCTAACCATGAGGTTGTTTGATGAGTTCTTGGACATTTTGGAAAGCTTGGAATGTGTACTACAATCCATATTTGAAATGCAAATTGAAATTACAAGTGGAAGCATGTGAAAAATGGTCTTGAAGTTAGGCAAAAATCCTGCCTAAAATAGGTCAAATTTCTCTAAGTTAAGAATGGTTTGGTACCCTTGTTCCAAAAATTGTAACTTGAGCTACAAGCTTCTTTTGAGGAAACTTTGTGAATCAAAGTTGTAGATTTTGCAATGGAATACAACTTTCATGTTTTGACTTTTCCTTGAATCCAAATGCAACATGGTGAGAAAGTGGGACAAAGTTAGGAAAAAATTAGGGTTTTTCATAACTTAGAAAAATTCTAAGTTATGAAAAATCTTCATTTCAAACCCAAATTTGCAATTCTTGATTTCTTGATGAACAAGTTTCATGATTTGGCATGTTTTGTTGAAAAATGAATCTTGACACTTGATTTTGACCAAAAAGTCAAAGTTTGACTTTTCAGTATACAACCAAAATTGATCAATTGACTGGGAAATTCAACTGTCAATCTTGTGCATTTGGGATCTTTTGAACTTGTTGAGTATGTCAAGACAATTCCATGGGGTCCTTGAGTCCATATGTGAGCTTGGTTTGCCATTGGCTAGGTCAAACAATCAAAAATTGCCTTTGTGCAGTCAAAACCCTAAAAATGACCATTTTGCCCTTTTGGTGATCTGATCAAATTTCTTGTGGAATTGTGATCCAAACTTGGTCAAATGGTCCATGTGAGTTCATAATGTTGATGTGGGTCAATTTTCATGAGATTTGACTGTCAATTGGCCACAGTTGACTTTTTCCCCAATACAGTTGATTTCTAGGTCACTTGTCCAATTGACTAGGCAAAAATTTGGAATCAAGACTTAAAACTTGGTATGGATAAACTTGGGAGTCCAACATGAAGCATGAAAGTCATCTTGGGCATTTTAGGTCAAAATATCTTTGTGCAAACACAAACCCTAATTTGGGTCAACAGTGCAAGGAGAAGTCTTGAGCAGAGGAAACCCTAACTGGAACTTGAGTTTCGAGGGTCTTGTGATGAGAAAATGTTGAGGAAATGGGAGGGCAAATTTTGGGGTACAACAGTTGCCCCTGTTCAATCTTCTTGGGCCTGAAGAGTTAGATTGGCAAGTTTGCCTTTCGTGACTCGAGGGTAAAAGGAGATTGGACACTAGAGTGCCCTGAAATTTGCACTCGCATGTTGGAGTATCAGCAAATGTGATGTCGGGAATGGGCTTATAGATGCCATTTGGAGAGATGGTGGATAGGGAGATGGGCTTATAGATGCCATCTGAAGACGTGACAGAATCTTGTCGGGAATGGGCTTATAGATGCCATTTGGAGGTGTTGATCGCATAAGAGATTCCTTAGCGAGAACTTGTGTATTTTGAGAAAGACAGATGTTTTCCTGGCTTGTTACAGGTGTTAATCTTCAATCTCTTCATGCAGACATGCCCTGGCTAGATACAGGTGTCGAATCTACAATCGGTTGCTCGCAGATATGCCCTGGCTGGATACAGGTATCGAATCTGGAATTAGTCGTCAACAGATATGCCCTGGCTGGATACAGGAATCGAATCTTTGAACTCTTCAGATGTGCCATGGATAGATACAAGAATCGAATCCGGAATTGTGACAGTTGATAGATATGCCCTGGCTGGATACAGGAATCAAATCTTCAAACTCTTCAGACGTGCCCTGGCTAGATACAGGAATCGAGTCTGGAAATAGTCGTCAACAGATATGCCCTGGCTAGATACAGGTATCGAATCTTCAAACTCTTCAGATGTGCCCTGGCTAGATACAGGAATCGAATCTGGAAACTGATCACTCACAGATGTGCCCTGGCTAGATACAGGAATCGAATTTGGAATTGTGACAGTAGTTGTCTTTTGGGTTGTCTTTTTCCCTGAAAAGGAAAAACATCAGTTGTATGCAATGTCATGATGTATGAAATGCATGATGTTATGATGTTCAAAATGAGATAGTGTTGTATGCACTTTATCATGTATGTAAACAAGATGTGTGAAATGTTTATGAATGTATTTTCGTCTAGGAAAATAAATCCTTGACGACCGGCCGGGGAATTAAATCCTGGGCTGACGTTGAAGAGTAGAGCTCTTTGCTTCCGCTGGGGATGATGGTTGCAAGAATACACCGGTAGGAGAAGATGACTCCGTTGGGGAATAAACTTGTTGGAGAGATTACTCTGAGGGGAATTACTCTGTGGGAAGAGATACTTCGCTGAGGTTTGATGGTAACTCCGCTGAGGATTCCGTTGATATGTTTTGTTGGGGAATTGATGAACTCCGCTGGGGGATAGGAAGAATTTCGCCGAGGACGATATTTTCGTGGCAATTAGCTGAGGATAACCCAATTATACCCTCTGGTGGGTAATAACCTTTGAATAAGGCCCGAGAGAGACTTCCGTACTCTACAGGGGACGAGCTTCCAGAATCTACTGGGGATATGAATTCCACTTTCCTGGGGAAACCTTCAGACTGTACTGGTAAATGGTTCCACTGGGGTGTCTGTATTCCGCCGGGGAACAATCTTAGATCAAGACTGCCGGGGATGCTTGCTGATGAATGCCTACACTCCGCTGGGGAATGTTGATATCTTCTGGGGCTACCCAACTTCCTTTAGGCTGACCGTAGACCAACTCTTCTGGAGGAGAGTATTGCTGACTTGCTAGGGGAACATGGTGTCTATTATAGGGCTGATGATAGACTAAATCTTCCTTGTGAGGGTATTGCTGATTCTTGTCTTACTCTGTGGGGAGTTAAGATAACTTGGTCACATTCTTCAGTTGAATCTACATTGGTACCTTGGCGGACAAAGCAACTAGACTGCCTGGACAACTCTATATTGCCCCTACTTCTGATGTCACCTGTAATTAGTCTTTTGTTTCATATGCAAGTATTTATGAATTAGCAATTTAATGTCAAATGCATATATCAAAAATGAACATTGGACGTTCTTCGCAAGACAAAACAGAAAAAGGAAAAACAATTGGCAATTTGTTTGGAAAAGTGAACTTGTATTGATTTTGAAATTTGCCTGTAAATAGGCGTTTTTTGTACAAGAGGCCGACGTCCTAGTAAGAGAACGCCGCCGAATAACATAAAGTTTATACAATTTTGAAAAGGAAACAAAACAGCTATGTGCACAATATTCCCACTGGGTTCCAACTCTGCTATCGCCTTTATGTCTTCAAGCGTCTCATCACTTTGCTGCTTAGTTGAAGATGAAGCTGTTTGATCGATGCCAAAGTCTGAGCCAGATAGTTGATGCCGAATTCTGGATGCAAAGTGATCCAATGAGACATAGTTTTACGCTTTATCCCTAACTTTTTCCTGGACCTCCCTTTCGGGTTTTTAGTCCACCAGGATACCCATTTTTGCCCAAGCCGCCTTTTCAGGTTTTCGACTTGTCGGGTGTACAATTTTTTTTCATTTCATCCCTTATTTTTGCCCGAACCCTTTTGGTTCGCCGGGAAGCCCTTATTTTTGCCTAGGTATGTCAACCTAGCGGGTCTTTGATTCATGCGTAGTATCTTTTTACTATGTCTGCATTGGCGGGGTGAGGAAGGTCGTCACCATCCATGGTGGTTAGAATCATGGCTCCTCATGAGAACACATGTTTAACCACAAATGGCCCTTCGTATGTAGGGGTCCATTTGCCCCGGGGATCACTTTGAGGAAGGATGATGCGTTTGATTACCAGGTCCCCAACTTGATACCCTTGTGGTCTGACTTTCTTGTTAAATGCCCTGATCATCCGTTTTTGATACGTCTGACCATGACAGATAGCAGTGAGTCTCTTTTCATCGATTAGGTTTAATTGATCAAGTCGAGTCTGAATCCAGTCATCTTCACTCAAGCCTGCATCCTTCATTATTCGGAGAGAGGGTATCTGGACTTCAATCGGCAAGACTGCCTCCATGCCATAGACCAAGGAAAAAGGAGTTGCCCCGGTTGACGTCCTTGCTGAGGTACGGTACCCATGAAGAGCAAATGGTAACATTTCTTGCCAATCTTTGTAGGTCACTGTAATCTTCTGCACAATCTTCTTGATGTTCTTATTTGCTGCTTCTACAGCCCCATTCATCTTCGGCCGATAAGGAGAAGAGTTGTGGTGCTGTATCTTGAATTGCTCGCAGAGCTCAGTGATCATCTTGTTGTTAAGATTGGTACCATTATCCGTAATGATCCTTTCCGGGACGCCGTACCGACAGATCAGGTTATGCCGAATGAAACGTGCCACGACGCTCTTGGTTACCGTGGCATAGGAAGCTGCTTCTACCCACTTCGTGAAGTAATCAATCGCTATCAAGATGAAGCGATGCCCGTTGGATGCCGTCGGTCGGATCTCGCCAATCATATCAATGCCCCACATTACAAAAGGCCAAGGTGCCGTCAGGACGTTCAGAGGAACCGGAGGGATATGCACCTTATCAGCATAGATCTGGCATTTATGACAAGTTCGAGAATGTTGGTAACAGTCGGCTTCCATTGTGGACCAGAAATATCCTGCCTTGAGGATTTTCTTTGCCATGGTATGTCCACTGGAATGTGTTTCGAATGTACCTTCATGCAGCTCTGCCATGATCTTTTCTGCTTCAGTCTTATCTACATAATGCAGTAGAGTTGAATCATGATTTCGTTTGTAGAGAATGCCGTTGCTGAGGAAGAATTTTGCCGCAAACCTTCTCAGAAACTTCTTACCGTTGACAGACGCACCTTCAGGGTATTCCTGAGCTTCCAAGTACCTCTTCACCTCATGATACCAGGGTTTCTCGATTACCCCTTCGGCCTCAAGATCGCAGCAGTATGCAGGTTCGTCCAACTTCTAGATAATGATCCGGGGAGCCTCATTGTCCCATTTGAATTTGAACATTGAAGACATTGTAGCTAGTGCGTCCGCTAACTGATTCTCTTCTCTTGGGAAGTGTTCAAAAGTTATCTCTTCAAAGTGGGGAAGCAAAGTCAACACATACTCCTTGTAAGGAATAAGATTTGGGTGTTTCGTATCCCACTCGCCTTTGATCTGATTGATCACGAGAGCGGAATCTCCGAAGACACTCAGAAACTTGATCCTTAAGTCGATTGCAGCTTGAAGACCCATGATACATGCCTCATATTCTGCCATGTTGTTGGTGCAGTTGAAACACAATCGGGCGGTGAGCGGAGTATGAGTTCCTTTGGGGGATATGATTATAGCGCCGATTCCATTACCCAAAGCGTTCGAGGCTCCGTCAAAATGCATAGACCATCGGGACCCTTCCTCAGGTCCTTCATCCGGTCCGGGTACTTCACAATCAGTTATTACCATGATATCTTCGTCCAGAAATTCAAAGTTCAATGATTGGTAATCGTCCACAGGTTGGTGTGCCAAATGATCTGCCAGTACACTTCCCTTGATTGCTTTTTGAGTCGTGTACTGGATATCATATTCTGTCAAGATCATTTGCCATCTTGCTATCCTTCCAGACAGAGCAGGCTTTTCGAATATGTACTTGATTAGATCCATTTTTGAAATCAACAGAGTAGTGTGAGTCAACATATACTGTCTCAGCCGGCGAGCAGCCCATACCAGAGTGCAGCAAGTTTTCTCGAGCAGTGAGTAGCGAGACTCACAGTCGGTAAACTTTTTGCTCAGGTAATAAATAGCGTGCTCTTTTCGGCCAGACTCGTCATGCTGCCCCAACACACACCCCATTGAGTTGTCAAGTACTGTCAAGTATAGTATTAGAGGTCTCCCTTCTACCGGTGGCATAAGAATGGGTGGTTCTTGGAGATACTCTTTTATTTTTTCGAAAGCGGCCTGACATTCATCGTTCCAACGTACTACTTGATCTTTCTTCAGTAATTTGAAGATTGGCTCACAGGTAGCAGTTAGATGTGAGATGAATCGGGCAATGTAATTCAGTCGTCCCAGAAAGCCTCTGACTTCTTTCTTTGTTTTGGGAGTCTGCATCTCTTGTATGGATTTCACCTTAGAAGGGTCCACCTGAATACCTTTATTGCTTACAATGAAACCTAGCAATTTTCTAGACCTCACCCCAAAGGTGCATTTGTTTGGGTTCAACCTCAGCTTGTACAACTTTAGTCGGTCAAACAGCTTCCGCAGATGGTCAAGGTGTTCCTCCTCAGTTTGGGACCTTGCAATCATATCATCGACGTACACTTCAATCTCATGGTGGATCATGTCATGAAATAAAGCAACCATGGCATGTTGGTAGGTTGCCCCAACATTTTTCAACCCAAATGGCATGACCTTGTAGCAGAAGGTGCCCCACTGAGTGACAAAGGTAGTCTTTTCCATATCTTCGGGAGCCATCTTGATCTGATTATACCCTGAAAAACCATCCATGAAGGAGAACACCTTGTGTTGAGCAGTATTGTCAACAAGAACGTCGATGTGAGGCAGAGGGAAATCATCCTTGGGGCTTGCCCTGTTCAAATCCCTGTAGTCGACACACATTCTGACCTTATCGTCCTTCTTCGGCACTGGCACCACGTTGGCAACCCACTGAGGGTAAGAAGTCACTGCTAGAAACCCGGCATTGAATTGCTTCATAAGCTCAGCTTTGATCTTTTCGGACATCTCTGGACGCATACGACGGACCTTTTGCTTTACCGGAGGGCAGTCTTCCTTGGTGGGCAGGTGATGAACCACAATGTCGGCATCCAAACCAGGCATGTCTTCGTAAGACCAAGCAAAGATCTCCATGTAATCATGTAACATCTGGATCAATCGTTGCTTCACGCTGAGCTCTAGATTGACACCAATCTTGACTTCTTTTCTATCTGTCTCAGTACCCAGGTTCACTGTTTCCACTGGCTCTTCGTGCGGCTGAATGGCCCTCTCTTCCTGGAGTAGCAGTCTTGCGAGTTCACCAGGCACTTCACAATCATCTTCACCTTCGTCTTCGGCCAAGTTGATCGGATTTTCGAAGTCATAACTGGCAGTAGCAGAGCTGTTACCAGTGAGATCCAGAGTGGATTGGAACCTGTATAAGTGAGTGTGTGTAAATATAGCTGTTTTGCAATATATAACACAGAAAGAAAAAGAGCACAAGATTTGAAATGCAACAAACGTCCAATGTTTTGATTAATGATATATGGAAATGTCATACAAAAAGCCCTCACAAATGGAGCCACGGTGCCCCGGGTAGGACACCGAGCCAATAAAAGTTTCAACATATTGTTTGTTACAAATTGAAAATCAAAAGAGTTCATTACTGCGTGACAAATGTAATAGGTGTAAAATCCTTTGCCGTCTAGTTGCTTGGTCCGTTGCTGGTTGTTGGATAGATCCAACTGTCAAATTCTGCTTCCTCTACGTCCTCCTCGATAGCATTCACTTTTGGGTTGGTGATAAACACCGGAGCCTTTCTGATCCTTTCTTTGCGAACAGCCTTCTGAGCCTCTGCAGTGAAGCCCAGCCCAAACTTGTCGGTCTTTTGAGTGAAGTCAGGAAGTTGACCCCAGTTTGCGCACTTGCCTTTCTCAATCAGTTCCCGGGCATCCTTCAGGGAAGCCATCTTCAGAGGAAAGTCTTCTTCAACCACTGTCTCAGCTGACGCCAACGTTGGAGGAACCTCCTCAAAATGTTGAAAGGGGGTTTCAATAAACTCCCCGTCCATATCGATATACCGGAATGAATTCAAGTGACTAACCATGTATTCCTCCTCACCCTGCACAGTAACAATCTTCCCTTTGACAGGGTATTTGAGCTTTTGGTGTAGAGTGGATGTTACTGCCCCAGCCTTGTGAATCCAGGGTCGACCCAACAAGCAGGAATAAGATGGACGAATATCCATCACGTAGAACGTTGAGTCAAAGACTTGGGAACCCACATGGATAGGAATGTCTACCTCACCATGCACCATCCTCTTAGAACCGTCGAAGGCTCTAACAATTATGTTACTAGGTTTCAATTCCAGGCCCTCACAATCCAACCGATCTAAGGCCTTCTTGGGCAATACATTCAGGGAAGAACCGGTGTCCACCAACACGTGTGCGAGAGTAGTGCCCCTGCATTCTATATAGACGTGCAGGGCATCATTGTGGTTTTTTCCTTTGGCGGTCAGGTCAGCATCCGAGAACCCCAAACCATTGTCAGCTGTCAAATTAGCCACACAGTCAGTGAACTGATCTGCAGAGGTCTCTTGCGGCACATGAGCCGTTTTTAGAAATGCAATCAGGGCCTTGGCGTGGGCCTCTGAGCACAGCAGCAATGATAGCATAAAGATTTTGGAGGGGGTATGCCCCAGCTGTTCAACAACATTGAAGTCACTCTTTTTAATGATTTTAAGGATTTCCTCCATCTCTTGCTGGGAGCCTTCAACAGCGGTCTTTTTTGGTGCCTCCATCCGGGCAGGCAAATCGGTAGCAACTTCTTTTCCCCGAGCATCAGAGGACTCGGCGGCAGTAGTAGACACATGAACTTGATTTGAAACATGCACACTTGCAGGTGTGATGATAAGAGGTTTTCGGATAACTGGTGGCGCAATGTCAGGCGAGAAAAGCCTGCCACTGCGAGTAATCTTGGCGGGACCAGTGATGTTACTGATACTGGTACCGGTGTTGAACTCCTGCTTCACTCCAAGCACATACACGTCTGCCCCATAGTGCCATGGGACAGCCTTGTCAGATTCATAGGGGAGGGGCCCCGGAACAGTAATGGTAATGGGTGCAACAGACATAATTTTGACTGGCTTCCTTGGGAGAGCCTTGGTAGGATTATTGAAAATTGTGACGACAGATACTTCTTCAGCGGAAACAAACGGAACAACAGTTTTCTTGAACAAAATTTCTTTGCTATCCATCAGGCTTTGGATGTCTGATTTCAGCAGCGGACAACCGGTAGGGATAACAGCACACAGGAGGCAACCCTTGCTACAACCCGGAAATAAACCGGCTAGCAGTAGGTTCCTCTTAACAGTCAATAGAGGGGTAGCAACATCATTCACCGAAACAGCATACAAATCTTCCTCAATGGCATTTACTCTATGCTGGGGCATAGGAGCAGTTACAACATTTGGCCTCTCAGGCGCCTCAAACTGAATTTCCTTCGCGTCGATAAGGTCTTGAACTTTATTTCTCAGGGCCCAGCAATCATCAGTAGTATGCCCGGAGCTATCAGAATGATAAGCACAACGGGCATTTGGGTTATACTTAGGAGATGCAGTATTCACGACCTTCGGAGCCTCTTTGGTGGTCACCAAGTTGGTTGATAGCAGTTGCGGTAAGATTTGTGACAAGGTCATACTCAGCCGAGTATACTGCCTCTTGGGCCTCTCACCCCTTTGTTGATTGTACTGCTGAGGAGCAGCAACAGGCTTTGAAATCACTAAGGCATTGACGGCTTGGCGGCTTTCTGGCTTGACTTGTCTTCTAGGACCATAGACGACACTAGCTTCCTTCTTGAAAGGTTTCTTCTCAGTACTTGCGGAAGCACCCTTCTGTATCTTTCCTGACCTGATGCCAACTTCTATCCTTTCACCCGTCAGGATCAAATCCGTAAACCCAACGGAGGAATTACCAACCAGATGATTGAAGAATGGACCAGACAAGGTCCCTAGAAACATGTCAACCAGCTCACGGTCAGTCAATGGAGGCTGCACCCTGTCAGCCAAATCTCTCCATTTTTGCGCATATTCTTTGAACCCTTCGCCCGTTCCTAAAGACATACCCTGAAGTTGGGTACGCGTAGGAGCGAGATCAGAATTGTATTGATATTGTCTATAAAATGCGGTAGCCAAATCTTCCCAATGTCGGATACTGGTTCCATCTAGCTGATAGAACCACTCAAGCCGTGACCCCGAAAGGCTATCTTGGAAGAAGTGGATCCAAAGATTTTTGTCTGCCGTGTAAGGTTGGATCTTCCTTACGTACGACCTGAGATGCAGTTTTGGACAGGAAGCCCCGTCGTATTTGGCAAAGGAAGGCGCCTTAAACTTGTGCGGGATTACTACCCCAGAAGATAACCCTAAATCTCCGAAATCCAGCCCCAACACATTTTGAATCTCCATGGCACTCAAGCGGTCCTCTAATTGCTTGTATCTGTCAGCAGCGGGAGGGTATTGTTCGTCATTGTAATCCGTCTCGTTGTCAGAGACTGCAGGACTAGGAGCTCCTCCCCCTTGGGGACTGTCTTTCTCTGCAGAGGAAGTAGTTGGATCAGCCTCGTTATGGAGTGTGTTCCCAAACCTGCGTCCAGTATTGAACAACGCGGTCCTCTTCTTCTTCTTCTTCTTTAGGAGCAAAGCCTTCAACTCTTGTTGACCTTGGGCCAGGCTCATGACCATTTCTTGAAACTGGGCACTTTGGGCCTGAAGGGCCTTGATTTCTTGCTCACTGGATGATTCTGGATTCATGATGACTGTTCAAATAAACAGCGAAGAAGATTAAGCAACCTGTGAAAAAAGGGTACCTGTTATGCATATGGTGCAATGAGATGCGTATGTTTTATGTTTTCAAAGACAAACGAGATTCAACTTTGTAGACAAAAAGGGAAACACACTTCATTAGATTCAAATTTTAAAATTTTCAACAACTTGCCCTTAGGCATTACAGGAATGAAAAATACTGAAAAGGAAATAAAAGCTGTAAAAGTAAATATTCAAAGCCCATCAGTGCTCCCATGGCCTCCTCTTCTCAGTATGGATATAGTCATTCAGGACCCGCTCCTCCTCCAATTGTTTAGTCAGCCTCTGGATCTTCCGTTCCTGTTCGTTGAACTTTTCCCGATAAAAATCCCGTTCTTCCTTTAGCTGCGCCCAAGATCTCTTCAGTGTGTCAAAATCAGTGGGTATCTGAGGAGGGATGACAGTTGGGGGAACCCCATCTTCATCAGGAGATTCAAGAATGACAGGTCTGACAGCTTCGTACGGCATACCTAACTTCTGAGCACGGATGCGGACCCATCTGCAATAGGGTTCCATTGGTAGAGAAGTCTTTGGTCCCAACTCATGTGGGTCAGCTTTGTGAATTCTGTCCCAAGCCTTAATGAATCCATGGCGTAGTTTGTCACTTTCTACCTGAAATTCAAAATGGAAGTGAGGAACCAACATCTCATGAGGCCCCACTCTTCTGGCTCTTCCAAACTGACGGAGAGCTAAACATGGATTATAAGAGATTCCTCCCTGGGTGCCGATCAATGGAACATTAGGGTATTCTCTGCAATGATCAATAACAGCTACCTCATCCAAACCTCTGAGAGTCCAAGTGATGTCACTATCAGTGAGAGACATTAAGATATGAGCCCAACCCTTTCCTTCTTCATTCTTCAGCACGAACTTAGGAAGGTGCGAAATAAACCACCTCACTAGCAAAGGAGCACAACACCACGGAGTTCCCCGTTTTCGGGCAGTACGAGCATAGAGTTGTTGCAGGATATCACCCAAAAGAGTGGGTACAGGATTCCGAGACATGAAGATCCTTATGGCATAGATACTGATAAAGGTGTCAGGATTGGGAAACAATACCAGACCATAGATTAAAAGAGCCAGAATGTCTTCGTACGCCTTGAAGTCTAAGTCATTCCAGAAATCATTAGCTTTACCAACCAGAAATTTGACCAAAAAGCCCTTAACTCCACTTCTAGTTTCCCAGTTAGCCAATACATCTTCTTTGGTCAAGGGGAGAACTACAGCAACCACTTCAGGCCTGGGAGTCTTTTCCCAACCAGTGAATGGAGTTTGTTCTAACACAGGGATACCAAGCAAAGCAGAGAATTCTTCCAGGGTAGGGACCAGCTGGAAGTCTTGAAAGGTAAAGCAATGATACAGGGGATCATAAAATTGGGTCAGGACACTCATCAGTTGTTGGTCCCACTTTGAAGTGATCAAACCAAGGAGAGAACCATGCCTCTTGATGAAGGAAGTAGTGTTTGGAATCCTATCAACCAAATCTTTGAGCAAAGCTGGTGGTTGAACAAAGTTAAGCCGGATAGTATTCCTACGCACGGGCATCATGATATCCTACAAAACAGAGAAAAGATGAAACCTTTTTGTCTTTGAAATGGGTCAGTCCTTATACAGGATGCATGCAATGGTATGATGGTATGATGCTATGAGGAAGCACACCACAAGTATTCACAAAGGCAAGCATGATAAGGCACACAAGTCACACAAGACAACCCTTAGGTTTTAGGCCAGCATGAAGTTTAGGTATTACCCTCTTTTAGTTTCGTTGGTTAAAACCTGTCCTATCAAAAGTAACCGGGTTCTAGAGGATCTCAAATCATTGACTACCCTCAATCGGTCATAACTCCAGCATCGCAATCTTTTCTTGCGGCCAAAACCATCGCGAGAGTTTAGCCTCAATGAGTGTAGCATACTGCTACTGTTCTATGGCCAAGTTTGGTCAATTTAGGGTTCTAAGGTCGGTTGGTGTTTAATGACTCCTTAGAAGACCCATATTCTCCTCGTTACAACACAAGGGATATCGGTACAGACCAAGGTGCCACACCAACTTAGCCACTGCTTCACCCATGTCGGTCTACGCTGGACAGGTCCCTCACATATTATGCTACCTAAAAAGGTATTCCCCAGATCCGGGTTAGGATCTATGAAACTCCGATGCAAAGCCCACAAATATAAAAGCAAACAAAGAAAACAATTGAAAACAAAGGTGATCTAAGCCCTAAGGTTACTCCACTTTTAAGTTTATATCCCCAGCAGAGTCGCCAGTTCTGTGATACGGTGGGAGAACTGACTTTAGGTTTTGCGTTTGTTTTCGCAAATGTTTCGGTTGAGCAAGAGTCGCCACCGACTTTTTATTTTATCCTAAGGAAAGGTTTAAAAAGCACAGCAAAAACCTTTGAGATGTTTTCTTGGGTTCGGGGAATAGATTATAGAAAGGGAAGGTATTAGCACCCTTTCTATCCATGGTTATCCATGGGCTCTTAGTTACTTGCTTAGATCAACTTGCCTTAATTTTCAATTGTTTGAAATGGTGCTTTGTGTGTGTGAGTTTGAAAAATGTTTCGAAAAGAGGCCAATGTGGTGGCAACCTTTGTAATGATCTATGTTGGGATGTATACAAAGGTGTATGTCTTTTGAAAAGGTTTTCATTGTTTTTTGAAAGTTGTTTTGAAAGTTGTTTTGAAAGTTGTTTTGAAAGTGTAGTGATGTGTGGTTTGAAAAATAGGCAAGTGTTTTGTTTTGCAAGTTTGATTCGAGTAACTAAGAGGTTGTCTACTCCTATATTTCTCAAAGATTTCTCCTATGTTTTTAACCCTTTTAACAATTTTGTTCCACCATTGCATTTGGTGGACAATCTTGTGTTAGGATGTGAACGGGGCAGGCGCGGGTCATCGTTTAGACCATGATTGCAATGGTGCCAAGTATCTTTGGGCAGTTTTTCCTTGGAGGGACTTGATCATTTTTAGGCAACTTTCGAAAGCGTCATCGAGGGACTATGATCATTTGAATTGTTTTGTTTTGCCCAAAGAGACCTAACATGCAATATGACCCATTATTGAAGGCAACAAGTGGAATACCCTAGGGGTGCAATTGTGATTAGTGTTGACCATTTTCATGCTTGTTTATCTTGAAATTAGGTCAAACTATTTTGGTTAATTGATTCGCATACAAACCCTAATTCTAACATGGCATATTTAGAAAGCAATAAAGTGCGAAAAATAAAGTTCCTAAGTTATTACAACACAATATATGGGAAGGGGGGTACAAATGTTCAAATGGGGGGTATTTTGACAAGGAATTTAAACCTAACAATTACATCAAAATTGAATTATACAAATTATTTAATATACAATAATTAAAAAAAAAGAGATAAATATGCAAGATGCAAAAAAATGATTTTTATATGTATGAAAAAAAATATGTTTTTTTATATGTCAAATAAACAAAAATAAAAAAGTTTAATTTTTGGATTTTTTAGGTTTAGGGTAAAACCCTAATTTTGTTAAACAAAATATATTAATTATATAACATATGCAATATTTATTAGTTATGTACAAAAAATAAATAAAAAAGAAGTATATTTGTCAAAAGGTATTTTTAATGTTAAATATTAATAAAAATAAAAATGTATATATTTTGTATTTTTATAATCCTAAATATACTAATATATATATATATATATATATATATATATATATATATATATATATATATATATATATATATATATATATATATATATATATATATATATATATATATATATATATATATATATATATATATATATATATATATATATATATATATATATATATATATATATATATATATATATATATATATATATATATATATATATATATATATATATATATATATATATATATATATATATATATATATATATATATATATATATATATATATATATATATATATATATATATATATATATATATATATATATATATATATATATATATATATATATGTATTTGTATTATTTACCAAATATATTGAATATATACAAAATAATAATATTTAATATTTATAAAAAAAGTATATTTTTATTATAAAATGTTTTCAAGAGATAATATGAAATAAAAGTCAGAAAAATATGTTTGTATTATTTTTTTTAGCTATTTTAAATAATAGTATATAAGTATTTATTTATGTACAAAAACTAAATAAAGACTAATAAATATCAAAATAAATGCAAAAATTGTGGAAAAAATGATTTTTTTATATTTTTTCATACTTAAATAAAATATAGAAATAAAATCAAAAGGAAGAAATGGAAAATGATAAGTAAAAATCAAAATGGGTCAGGGGGGGTTCAAAAGTAAAATCAAGGTGCAAAAAGAAAAAAACATTCCAGGCCCAGCCCAGAACCTATCTTCTTCAACCTCCAGCAAACCTTGTTCAAAAAACGCGCGCTTGGTACATGGATTCAAACATCCTGATTCCTAGACTTTTAATGAAAACTCACAACACAAAAAATGTAAAGCATCATCTCACGAGTTCATACATATAAAGAACATGATTTAACTCTTAGAAATGAGAGAGAATTTCTTCTCCCCCAATTCATAACCTAGTTTTTGTTCCATGTTCAGACATAAAATTCTCATAGCACACATAACATAAATGAAAACTAATTACATGGGCATGTTCAGGGCTATGAATGTGACATAATTTCTTCACAAACCTAAAGCTAACAATGCCTGGATAGAGAGATACGAGTTCATGAACTTACCTATTCAGTTGGAATCATATCTGGTGATGGAGGTGCTTTCAATGCAAGGTGATGGTTGGTACAACTTCCTTGATGTCCAGGGATGCTATTCCAAGCTTTAGTTTGCTTTGAAACCAAGTGAATCGTGTTATGGAACTTCAACTGCAAAACAAGAAAATGAAAATGGTGATGTTGCTTGGGAGTGTTACAGGTCGTGTTTGAGGCTTGGAATAGTTTCAAGGGATGATGTGGGATATGTTTGAAGTGGTTTTAGCAAGAATGCATGAATGGATTGAGTTATGGAACTCAATCTGCAGCAGGTACCCTGTTTGGGCAGTTTTAGGGTGATTCTGTATTTGAGAAGGAAATGGAGATGGTTGGCTCGTGTTTCAGCTTAGGTTTGATGATTAGAAAGTGTTTGATAACTTTGCTTAAGCTCTGGTTCACATGAATGGGAGTTGTGTGTTGTTATGCTATGTTTCTTCAACTTTAAGCAACAAAGTGTCCACTTGAGTTTTAGACTGATAGAGGCCCCCCTAATGTGCTGCTAACCTTCCCCTTGATCAGTGTGTTTTGTTCATAAACTTGTGCCAAAAGGATTTGCACTGTACTTGCTTGGATTGCTAATTGACATAAAGTTCTACTTTTGCAAAAATGGACATTATGCTTTTTCTATTTATGGCTTAGTTTTGCATACAATGCTTGAACACACAAAATAAGGTCTTGGCACAATGAGTTAGCATTAAATTTATGAGTACAAAAGGGATATAGGACCTGTAATCAAGGAATGCAAGCTGAATTCAAAATGACACAAGTGTATGAACATGTAAATTGGTCATAACAAAAGTGAGTTTTTCCCAACTTGCCAAATTCGATTCTCCCTAACCATGAGGTTGTTTGATGAGTTCTTGGACATTTTGGAAAGCTTGAAATGTGTACTACAATCCATCTTTGAAATGAAAATTGAAATTCCAAGTGGAAGCATGTGAAAATGGTCTTGAAGTTAGGCAAAAATCCTGCCTAAAATAGGTCAAATTTCTCTAAGTTAAGAATGGTTTGGTACCCTTGTTCCAAAAATTGTAACTTGAGCTACAAGCTTCTTTTGAGGAAACTTTGTGAATAAAAGTTGTAGATTTTGAAATGGACTACAACTTTCATGTTTTGACTTTTCCTTGAATCCAAATGCAACTTGGTGAGAAAGTGGGACAAAGTTAGGAAAAAATTAGGGTTTTTCATAACTTAGAAAAATTCTAGGTTATGAAAAATCTTCATTTCAAACCCTAATTTGCAATTCTTGATTTCTTGATGAACAAGTTTCATGATTTGGCATGTTTTGATGAAAAATGAATCTTGACACTTGATTTTGACCAAAAAGTCAAAGTTTGACTTTTCAGTATACAGCCAAAATTGATCAATTGACTGGGAAATTCAACTGTCAATCTTGTGCATTTGGGATCTTTTGAACTTGTTGAGTATGTCAAGACAATTACATGGGGTCCTTGAGTCCATATGTGAGCTTGGTTTGCCATTGGCTAGGTCAAACAATCAAAAATTGCCTTTGTGCAGTCAAAACCCTAAAAATGACCATTTTGCCCTTTTGGTGATCTGATCAAATTTCTTGTGGAATTGTGATCCAAACTTGGTCAAATGGTCCATGTGAGTTCATAATGTTGATGTGGGTCAATTTTCATGAGATTTGACTGTCAATTGGCCACAGTTGACTTTTCCCCAATACAGTTGATTTCTAGGTCAACTGTCCAATTGACTGGGCAAAAATTTGGAATCAAGACTTAAAACTTGGTATGGATAAACTTGGGAGTCCAACATGAAGCATGAAAGTCATCTTGGGCATTTTAGGTCAAAATATCTTTGTGCAAACACAAACCCTAATTTGGGTCAACAGTGCAAGGAGAAGTCTTGAGCAGAGGAAACCCTAACTGGAACTTGAGTTTCGAGGGTCTTGTGATGAGAAAATGTTGAGGAAATGGGAGGGCAAATTTTGGGGTACAACAGCGCGCCTGTGACTATAGGGACCTGGTTTCGAGCCCTAGTGGTATCCTTTTGGATTTTTAAGATTTTTCACATTCTGACTTTTATTTTTTGGCAGCACTGGCCTCTTTCCTTGGGCTTTATGTTTTTTTTCCATTTCTCACCCCCTGTTTCACTTTCACACCCTGGCCCATTTTATTTTCTTTTTCTTATTTTTATTTATTTGTTTTCCAAAATATTTTACCTAATACTAAAAAATCAGAAAAAATACAAAAATATTAGACTTATATTTTAATATAGTTTATTTATTTATTTTCACATAAAAAATATTTTATTTAATCATACTTTATTTATTTTACTAATTTGATTTGTAAATTTAATTAAAAACTAGGGTTTTAGTTATTTTCTTTTACACCATTAAAATATATTATTTTAAAACAAAAAAGACCAAAAATATTTTATAATACTATAAATTATTTTTGAGACCAAAAATACCAAAAATATTCTTATTATAAACTTAATTTCTTTTTAATCAATTAATAGATTAGGGTTTTATTTAATTCCTTTTTCTAGTAAATTTAGGTTTTAATTTTAATTAATTATTTTTCTTTTAGTTAATTAGGTTAAAACAAAACCTCTTTTCTCTAAAAAATCCAAACAAAAATATCCATTTTCTTCACATTTACATTATTGTATATTTATTCATTTTGTACATATTTATTCAATTCTTGTACAAATTCAATATGGTTGTAATAGATAATTAGGCTTTATTTTCTTGCAATCCCCATTTATAATTTGTACACCCCTCCCATAAGTATTGTAATAGCGTAGTAATTTTAAATTCCACAATTTATCGTTTTATATGCAAAATGCTAGTAATTAGGGTTTGTACGGAAAGACTAAAACCAATCAATTAGAAAACCCTAATCAAAGATAAAACCAAGCATGAAAAACAATACACTTGCACACAAGCACCCCTAGGGTAAATCCACTTGGTTGCCTTACAAAATTGCCATATTACGTATGTGAGGTATCTTAGCAAAAACAAGCCAAATATAAGATCATAGTCCCTCGATGATGCCATATATGTTTCCTTTCAAATGATCTTAGTCCCTAAAAGAGAATGCTAAGATACCTTACAACATTGCTAATCATGGTTATACGATGATCCACGCCCGTCCCGTTTACATCCAAAGATAGGGTTACTTACCAAATCAATGGTAAGATAACAATGTCAAAGGAAAGAGGAAATGAACGTGAAAGACTTTTGAGTAGGTAGAATGCTCCTAATTACTTGCTCCATTTCAAAACAAAATGTCCTTGCTATTTTCAAAAACAAACACCTACACTTTCAAAACATCTTACAAACTTGAAAACATTTTCAAAAGATCAACATCTTTGTATACATTCTTATGAACAAGAATCATTACAAAGTTTGCCTAAACAATGGCCTCTTTACAAAATACTTTCAAAAAACCACACAAAGCACAATTTCAAACAAAAGCAAGTGATCTAGGAAGTAACTAAGAGCCCATGGAAAACCATGGATGAAAAGGGTGCTAATACCTTCCCTTTTCATAATCTACCCCCCGAACTCAAGAAATAATCTCAAAGGTCTTTCCTGTGCTTTTTCACCTTTCCTTTTGGATAAAAGAAAAGTCGGTGGCGATTATTGCTAACCGCAACATTTGCGATCAAACGCAAAACACCCAAGTTAGTTCTCCCACTGTATCACAGAACTGGCGACTCTGTTGGAGAAAATTCTAAAAGTGGGGTTACCTTAGGGTTAGATCACATTTACTTGCTTTCATTGTTTGACTTGCATGCTTTACATTATGGTTCTTTGTTTGGGTTTGAATCCTCTACTCGGATTTGGGATACCTTATAGGTAAGTAGCAATACATTGTGGAAACTATGCGGGGTATACCGACATGGTCTAAGAAATAGCTACGTTAGTGCGACATATTTGTGGGTACCGGTAGCCCTTGAGTTAATCAAGGAGAATACGGGGCCGCTAAGTGATGTCATGAAGCACTAATGAACTTTTAGAACCTTTATTTGACTAACTTGGCCATTAGGACGTAGTGAGATGATCGACTTTGGTGCAGTCCGAAGTTGGTAGATACTCGATACCACACTCATTGAGGTTTGGTTTTTTGGGATATTTCGGTTGCCATTAAAGAGGCTTGTGCTGAAACAATAACTAAGGAAACAAACCAGTGATATTGAGCTCCTTAGAACCCGGTTACTATTACTAGGACAGGTTTGAGCCAACTAAACTTCAAGAGGGTACTTACCTATGAGACTCCATGCAAGCCTAAACCTAAGGAGTTGTTTGCTTTGTTTGTGTATATTCACTTGTACATAACATCATAAACATCATAACATCATATTCATTCACTAACCATTTCAAGGATCTTGGGATTTATCTTTGTTCTGTTTTGTAGGACATGGATTCTCTTCGCAGGAAAACCATTCAAGTCAATTTTGTAAGGATCCCTCCATAACTTAAAGAGCTAGCTTTAAGGATTCCTGAAAATTCTCCATTCACCGAAAGACATGGTCGCCTTCTAAACTTGGTCACCTCCAACACTGATGAAGACATGATAAAAGTGCTCTTTCAGTTCTTTGATCCTTTACACCATTGCTTCACATTTCCTGATTATCAACTTGTGCCAACTTTGGAAGAATTCTCCCAACTCTTGAGGATTCCCATTCTCAATCAACTACATTTAAACGGTACAGAAAGAGATCCAAAGCCAGAAGAGATTGCTCAAGCTCTACACTTGCAACCATATGATATCACAACTAATTGGGAAACAAGGATTGGTGTCAAGGGTTTCCTAGCAAAGTTCTTGTTTGAGAAAGCCCAAAGCTGTTGGAACTCTTTGGATTTGCAAGATTTTGAGGAAATTGTGGCTCTCCATCTATGAGATGGTTTTGTTTCTAAACGCTGACCAACTCATAGATGTGAACACCGTCAAAATCTTCATGTCCCGCAACCCGGTGCCTACTTTGTTAGGGGACATCCTACATTCTTTTCACACTCACACTATGAGGAAAAGAGGTATCCTTATGTGTTGTACTCCTCTCTCGGCAAGATGGTTTATTTCGCATCTTCCCCAATCTGTATTGAAGAACGAGCAAGGTTTAAGGTGGTCACAAAGGTTGATGACGCTCAAACATTTAGACATTCATTGGTGTTCCCGATCTGTAGAGAATGTTACTATTGTCGACTGTTGTGGAGAATTCCCTAATGTCCCTTTACTTGGAATTAGAGGAGGTATCACCTACAACCCTTTCTTAGCCTTAAGACAGTTTGGTTACGCCCGAAGGGATGGCCCACCTAAGATGCTCATTCAAGGTTTGGTATTTGACTACGAGAATAACGATCAAGGTCATCGCCAGAGATTTATTCGAGCTTGGAGGATGTAGAACAAAGTAGATAGCAAGACATTGGGGCACAAGAATTCCATCCCTCTTGAGCTGTACCTCAAATGGGTACGAACTCGTGCTCAGTGTCTTATGATGCCTTATCCCTCCATTCTCCCGGTAATCATTGAGCCTGTTATGGAAGGAGATGTTCTATACACTATCCTGCATCCTGACATGCCCACCTCTCTTGAAGACTTACAAAGAGATTGGATACAACTCAAGGGGGAGCGAGATACTTTCGAGGCCCAATTCTACGCTAGCGAGAAGAAGGTTCTGGAACTCACCAAGCAACTTCATGAAGAGCAGACTCTGAATGCCTACATCGCACCAAAGAGGATGCGTATTACCTTTTTATCTTAGAGTTTTTTGTTATTTTTTGCCCAAAGAGGCATTGATGTACTCAAGCCTTAATTTATTAATATAAAGTGTGTTTCCTTTTTGTCTAAAACAAATTTGAAACTTTAGAAATCCTTGAAATCATTGCATATGAATTTACCATTCATCATAACATAAGCAGGTTTCTTGCAACAAGTCTTCTCATCTTTCTACTGTTTATTTCAGTAAGATGGATCTCGAGCAAACGATGAAGGACCTCCAAGCATAAAATGCACAGTTTCAACAGATGTTCTTAATTCTAGCCAAAGGACAAGAAGAGTTAAAGACCTTGCTGGTTGAAGAGAAAAAGAAGAAGACAAAGAAAATAACCAGAGTTCTAAATATGGGAAGAAGATTCCAAGGACAAGCGAGAAGGACCCTAGACATTGCAACGTCGTCCGATGAGAAAGACAATCAATATGGGAAAGGCAAGGAAGTAGTTGTCCCGTCAGATTCAGAAGAGGAAGAGGAAGAAGAAGATTATTCTGAAGAACAATATCCTCCAGCCGACGACAAGTATAAGCATCTGGAAGAATGGTTAAGTGCAATGGAAATTCAAAAAGTTCCTGGATTAGACTTTGAGGAATTGGGCTTAGTGTCTGGGATTGTCATTCCTCCAAAATTCAAGGCACCAGTATTCGCCAAATACGATGGAGTTTCATGTCCCAAAATGCATCTCCGGTCCTATGTGAGGAAAATACAGCCTCATACTGCTGACAAGGATTTATGGGTACACTTCTTTCAAGAAATCCTGTCAGGAACTCAACTTTATTGGTTTTATCAGCTAGAAAGAGCCAATGTTCATAATTGGGAAGATCTTGCCGCTCCCTTTTACAAAAAATACCAATACAATGCAAATCTTGCTCCCACCTGTACTCAACTCCAGAGTATAGCCATGGTTTCAAGTGAAGGCTTCAAAGACTACACGTAAAAATGGAGGAACTTAGCAGGAAGGGTCCAGCCTCCCTTATCTGAAAGAGAGTTGGTAGACATGTTTTTGGGAACCTTGTCCGGTCCTTTCTTCAATCACTTAATTAGAAGTTCCTCAGAAGGTTTTACCGAATTGATATTGACCGGAGAAAGGGTGGAAGCCGGGATAAAGAATGGGAAGATTCAAAAATATGCATCCTCTGTTGCTGTAAGAAAACCATTCATTGGAAAAAAAGAAGTTGTTGATGTATATCCTCAGAGAAATCAAGATAGGACTGAACACCGTCCAATGTTGGGGGCTGTCATGATTCCTAAACCTGCACCTGCTCAGCAAAGAAGCAACCATCCAAGAACGGAAAGACCAGTCAGACAGTTCACCCAAATTAATATGACACTATCTCAAGTATTTCCGCATTTGTTAAGATCCAATCTAGTGACTTTGAAAGAAGCTCCAAAGAATCCTAACATAACCTCTCCTCATTATCATCCTAATGCTCGATGTGCATACCATTCTAAGAGTCCCGGTCATGACACTAACAACTGTTGGGCTCTTAAAAACAAGGTACAAGACCTTCTTGAAGCCAAAGAGATTGAATTTGACGCGCAAGAAATTCCCAATGTTATCACCGCCCCTATGCCCAAGCACGGTCGTGATGTCAACGCCGTTGAGGAAGATATGTTTGTTACTTTGGTTGATGAACTTGTGACCCCACTCTTGACTATCAAAAAGAACTTGTTGAATGTCAGTGTATTCCCAGGCTGTGATGAAAGCTGTCATTTCTATTTGTCTACACCAACCAACTGTCATTTGTTAAAAGCAGGCGTTCAATGCCTAATAGATAACAAGGAGATTTTGTTCGAAAAGACTTCCATTCCAACTGTTTCTTATAATGATGTTTCCATCGTGACCATTTCTGCCAATTCTTCCAGGGTCTCCACCAAAAGACCCATTAGAATTACATCAGTTCCTAAAGTAGATCTGTTGATAATTATAATGCCTGGACCAATCCCGTATTTGTCAGACAAAACCGTCCCATGGAATTATGGAGGCGATGTCTACTATCACGGTATCAAGCAAGATTGACCAGCTATTGAAAATTCAAATTCTGAGAAAGTTGACTCCGATATCAGTAACATCGCAGGGACTAGCAAGATAACCCAAAGCTAAAGGGTATTCTCTTCAGAAATTGCTCCTCTAAAAGCTATTTATGGACCCGTTATCATTCTCGTTGTTGTTGCTCCTCCAAAGGCTATTCCCAGTCCCACAATCATCTATGTTAATACTCCTATTGACAAAACTGTTACAATCCTTGTTATCACCCCTAATGATATTCCTACTACCGAGTCAACCGAGACTCGAGGCAAAGGTATTCTAGTTGAGCCGGTCCGGACGAAGGTGCAATCAGTAGCTATCCCTGAGACCTCCCGAAAAGAGATGGAGGAAATTCTAAAGATCATAAAAAGAAGCGACTACAATGTAGTCGAACAACTGGGGAAAACTCCATAAAAAATTTACATGTTGGCTTTATTGTTATGTTCTGAGGCTCATGCAAAGGCCTTGGTAAAATTCCTTAAAACTACCCATGTACCCCAAGAAACATCTGTCGATCAGTTCCAAGACTGCATAGCCAACTTGACCGCAGATAATGGTTTAGGTTTTTCAGATGCTGATTTAACGCCAAGGGGGAGGAATCATAATGAGGCATTGCATGTCAGTCGAATGCAGAGGCACAACCTTGGCTCATGTCTTGGTGGATACCGGTTCATCTCTGAATGTGTTGCCTAAAAAGGCTCTTGACAGGCTTGACTTTGAAGGATTGACATTGAAATCGAGCAACATAGTGGTGAGGGCCTTCAACGACTTAAAAAGGATGGTGCATGGGGAAGTGGTGAGGGCCTTTGACATTGTAATCTCTTATTATAAATTTTGATTGATAGTAAATCAAAGAGCTTCTCTCTTCTCTATAGTAAATCAATTTAGATCAAAATAAATAAACAATTTTAATGTGTTGATTATCTACTTTTATCGTGTTGTTTTTAGTTTATGACTTGCATACACTTAGTTGGTAGATTTATTAATTCTTGTGACTATTAGTTGATCGTCAATGTTCTTTGTCTCACACATAATATTTTTTATTGTGTTTGAATCTTTGAAGTTTATTTCACAACAAGTGGTACCCAGTGCGTGGGTCAAAATGTTTAAGTTTATTTAACTACAAGTTTATACTCTTGTTGAGCTAGTTAGCTAGATCTTCTAAAAATTTCAGTGATACCCTTCCTTATAGTAAAGAATACATTATCTCTTTATAGAAGGTCCAATTGGCTATTAGAACTAAGGAGTTACCCAAGATAAAAGAGTTAAAGGGTGATTATGTTCAAATTATAATTGCCTTTGTTGATGAAGGTTATGAGAGTGCTGGTATTTTTGTGGTAACGAGATTGGATGTAGATAAGAATCAAGATTAAGGAATTAACATTTTATCATCACATTTTTCCATTAAAGGAATACTATGAGACTCTTGATCAAATAAAAGATGGATTCACCTGACAATCAGTAATAATAAGGCATGTAAAGTTCATGGCATTAGGATGATTTGACTCAAGATGTTTAATAGTTGTGAGTTCCTTTTATGAAATATTAGGTATGTTCTAAAACTTAAGTAACATTTATTGTCTATAAGCATGTTTGATGGTTTTGTAAGTACGAAGTGCGCCTAAGAGGGGGGGGGGGGGGGGGGAGGGGGGGGGGGGTGAATTAGGTACTTTTAAAAATTCTGGTTTTTAGTGATGATGGTTCTTATTTTTCTGGTTATAAGAGATTTTAGGAAAGCTTAAAAAATACAGAAAAATAAAGAGATACGGCCAATATATCCTGGTTCCCCTCACAGTTCGAGAGTACTCCAGTCCCCTTTCAACATGAAAGATATTTCCTTATTGTGGCAAACTTACATAAGAACTACCAACCAAACCAAGAACAATCCTCTTGGACCAAGAACAATCCTCTTGGATTTTCACTAAGTTACTTATGAGAACAATCCTCTCAATGTAACTACACTAGTATCCAACAACTTAGAAAGACATGATTTCAACAAAAACACTTAAACTTAATTCCAACAATCCTGGAAATTAAGTAAGTAAATATCAATTTGTGAGTTTGAGTGAGTAGAGTATATTGATCACTTAAGAGTGATTTTGACAATGAATAATCTTCTTCTTTCAATAATAATATTGTACAAAGACTCAAGATATATTTTCTCAAAGTTTTCTGTTTTAAAGTATGAAAATAAATGCATAAAACTTATGCATGAAAATGAAGAATGCTTGAGTTTGTATTTTTAAAGTTCAGAAAAATGTTATGAAAGAAAGTGTTAGATATAAATTTGAAATTGAATATTTATATGTTCATAACACCATTTTGAAACATCATGAAGATCTGGAAATGTATCATGAACAAATGCTAAGTTTGAGTGAAAAGATGTAATGAAAAGGCATGATCAAAAGGCATGAACAAGGCTGTAATTTTTCAAATTCGTGCAGTGTGTAATCGATTGCACCTTTAGTGTAATCGATTGCACAAGGTTTTCAACAGCTATATTTTCAAAATTTTAAGAGTGCAATCGATTGCATTAACAATGTAATCGATTTCATACAAAGTCAGTAGCAAAATTTAACTGAGTGCAATCGATTACACCAACTATGTAATCGATTGCATGCTAAGACAAAATCAATTGTTTTGAAAATTTTAAGTGTGCAATCGATTGCACAAACTATGTAATTGATTGCATGCAGAAACAAAAGCAAAAGATTTGGAATTTTTGAAGAGTGAAATCGATTGCACTAAGATGTAAATCGATTGCATGCATATGAAAAGTGAAATTTTATCTTTGAAAAGCTCGAGTAATGATTCTTAAACATTTCTTTTTCATTTTTGAGCATCTATATCTTAAGATCAAAGTAGATAACATTATTATACCTTTAAAGTTGTTGAGATCTTTGATTGAAGATATCATCCTTAAATGCTTAGATGCTTGACCAAAGTCTTTGCCTTCTTTGTTTAGCCATGGTTTGTCTTCACCAAAACAAAAGCTTATTTGAGAAGCTTGATTTCACATTCTCCCCCTTTTTGATGATGACAAACAATCTTTCTTTATGCGATGTACTTTCCGGAAGAGCTTCTCCCCCTGAGATGAAAAACTCCCCCTATGTAGGAGAGGGTTGAAATCCTTTGCAATTCTTCATCTTGATTGGAGAGTACCTTGAAAAAATAAGACAGGGGAAATACAAGCATAAAGTACCATACATCTTTCTCCCCCTTTGACATTATTAAAAAGAAGGGAAAGATGACTTAAGAAAAAATAATAGAGAAAAATATTAAACAAAAATTATAAAATTAAAACATTAACACACATTGTTTAAGAGTTACACATAAAATTGAGCAAATGAAACAATGAAATATCAAGACAATACAACAGAAAAACAATAGTCAACCAGAACATTAGGGGTGATGAATGTCTGGATGATTGTAAGGCCATGAGCCTTGGTTAGGAAATTGTTGTTGAAGTGGAGGTTCTGTGTAATGAGGAGGAGGTGCAGCTGGGTTGTTTGGGTCATATGGTGGGATATGCAGGTGAGAATAAAGGTATGAGAATTGTTGGTTCACATCCGAGCGAAAATCATTTATCCGGGTTGTAGTGGAGTCATTTATTGCACTCCATTGACTATTGATGTTGGTGTTCATAGAAGCAAACTGTTGAGCCATGTAGTCCATGAGTTCTTGGTTGCTTGGACCAGAGGGAGCAGTAGGAGGAGGAGGCATAGCTTCACCGCCTTCAACTTCTTGGTCACTATCTTCATTGCCAACAACATCTTTACCAATGTAGGTGATGGTCTTTGTCTCCGGATTAAAGTGTACGCCCATCCTTGAATCAACATTCTTAATTGAAATTCTGCTTGAAATAGGGTCCATATCCACCTTTTCAAAATCGCGAAAATCTACACCAAAATCCTCCATAATCAATGTGACAAAATAAGCATAAGGAAGGAATTTTGATTTTTCATCCACTCTCAGCATATGCATCATCATCATTCTTGCCCAGTTTACATTAATCCCTTTCTTCCTTGCATAAATGAGCTGCATCTCGAAGTCGGTAACCGTGCAATGGTTTCCAGCCCTTGGGAAAAGTATATAGACCAAGAAATAATGAAATAAACGATCGTCTATATAGAGGTTACATGCACTCCAAGAATCTATGGAAGGAATTACTCCGCCAAGACCACGTATCCGTTTGGCGCGAAATTCAGCTTCACTTAACTGCCCAATGCTGTAAAATAATCCCTTTTTTGTATAGCCATCCCATATCTCGTCTTCAGGATCATATAGGAAGCTTCCAGTGAAAGGAATATTCAAGATCTCACCAACAACCTGAGGAGTTAGAGAGATACGAGTGCCTAGCACATATGTGACAATCTTTTCCTTGTAGGGGGTTAGATTACTGAAAAACATTCTTACCAGATCCGGGTAGTATGGACCATACGAAGAAATCAATCGTTCCAGACCATAAGCAGCTAGATCGTTCTGAAATGAAAAACATTCTTCAGGGAAGGAAGAGAGAATACCATACTTAAGGTTGGAAACAATTTTACTTTGGAAGTCTTTGACAAATCTGACTTCTTGTTGCTCAGTGAGAGTTGACAGCAGTGGATTGGATGATGAGTCAATCTTCTTTTTCCCTTTATCTAAAGCTGATGCCTTTCTCTTGGTTCTTGAAGCCATGAAAATGGTGTTTTAGATTTTGTGTTTTTAGGGTTTAGTGAGAGAGAGAAGGTTTTGGGAAAGAGAAAGCTTTTGTGATTTTGGTAGGTATGAGATGAGTTATTAGAATTGAAGTGTATTTGTCTTGGGAAGATGAGAGATAAATTCTGACCAATATTAATTTTCTGTCATAAAAGCAACTTTCAGTGCGTGCAATCGATTGCATTACCTTGTGCAATCGATTTTCACACAAACAGAACAAAAAACTAAAGCAAAAATCACATAGTGCAATCGATTGCAGTAAAGGTGCAATCGATTTGCACATGAAACAAAATGAACAGAACTGAAAAATTTCTTTGTGCAATCGATTACACTCTTTGTGCAATCGATTTGCACCAACAAAAATTGTCCAAAACCAAATTTTTCTTGAAAATATAAGTATCACATAGCATAAAAACATATATGGCAAATATAAAAGCATATATAAGAGAAATATCAAGGGTAGAATGCACCTTATACGTCGCGTTCGTCAAGAATGCCGAGCTCTTGCCAAATTTTATAGAATGGTTCTTTTGCCAAAGGTTTGGTGAAGATATCGGCAAGTTGATTATGAGTATCTACAAAGGTTACCTCGACATCTCCTTGAAGAACATGGTCACTGAGAAAATGATGTCGAATGTCTATATGTTTGGTCCTTGAATGCATGACGGGATTCTTTGTGATGTTGGTTGCACTTGTGTTGTCGCATCTTAGAGGAATGCACCCTAGATCGAGTCCGTAGTCACGAAGTTGTTGTTTTAGCCACAAAATTTGAGCGCAACTACTACCCGCTGCAATATATTCAGCTTCGGCCGTGCTTAGAGAAACACATGCTTGTTTCTTGCAGGCCCAAGATACTAATGCATTACCAAGAATGTGACAAGTTCCACTTGTGCTCTTTCTATCTGTTTTACATCCTGCATAATCCGCGTCATAATAACCAATTAAGTTGCAGATACTACCTTTTGGATACCATAATCCGACATTTGTTGTCCCTTTGAGATACTTCATGATCCTCTTTACCGTCGTGAGATGAGATTCCTTTGGGTTAGCTTGAAAGCGGTCACAGAGACAAACACTGAACATTATGTCAGGACGACTTGCTGTCAAATATAATAAGGAGCCAATATACCTCGATATTTAGTGATGTCGATGGAAACGCCTGATTCATCTTGATCAACATAAGAACCAGAACCCATAGGTGTAGACATTTCTTTGCAACTATCCATGTCAAACCTTTTCAAGAGTTCTTTACAATATTTGGATTGGTTGATGAAGATGCCATCTTTAAGTTGTTTGATTTGAAGTCCAAGAAAATAGTTCATTTTTCCCATCATGGACATTTCAAATTCTCCTTGCATCATTGATGAGAACTCTTCACACATTTCTTGATTTGAAGAACCTAAGATGATGTCATCAATGTAGACTTGTGCTAGCAAAGTGTCGCCTTTGATTTTCTTGATAAATAGAGTCTTGTCAACTTTGCCTTTTTCGATACCCTTTTCGCATAAGAAGTTGCTTAAATGATCGTACCATGCCCTTGGTGCTTGTTTCAGTCCATAGAGAGATTTTCTTAATTTAAATACATGAGGTGGATTCTTGAAGTCTTCGAAACCCGGGGGTTACTTGACGAATACTTCTTCAGTGATATATCCATTCAAGAATGTGCTTTTGACGTCCATTTGGAAAAGATGAAAATTTAATGAACAAGCATATGCAAGTAAGAGACGAATAGCTTCTAACCTTGCAACTGGAGCGAAATTTTCTTCAAAGTCTATTCCTTCTTCTTGATTATAGCCTTGTGCTACCAATCTTTCTTTGTTGCAAACAATTATTCCATTCTCGTCAAGTTTGTTTTTGAACACCCATCTTGTTCCTATAATGTGTTTGTTGCTTGGCCTGGGAACGAGTTCCCAAACTTGATTCCTTTTAAATTGATTCAATTCTTCTTGCATAGCTATGTTCCATTGGTCATCGCCTAAAGCTTCATCAACTTTGGAGGGTTCAATTTGAGAGACAAACGCCATGTTTAGGCAAGCATCCTTGAGATTTAATCTTATAGACACGCCTTGACTTATATCACCAATTACTTTATCAATAGGATGATCTATATGAGTTCTCCATTCTTTTGGTAGATCATTGAGATTTGGTTCTTATTGAGGTGATTTTTCTAGTTGAATGGATTGATCCTTGGAAGAATTTTCTTTAGGACCTTCTAAAATTTCATCATCATTATCACAAACAATATTATCCTCCTTGGAGGGGTTAGTTTCATCAAACGAAACATGCATAGATTCTTCAATAGTCAAAGTTCTTTTGTTGTAAATTCTATATGCTTTACTAGAAAGTGAGTAACAAAGGAATATACCTTCATCGGATTTCTCATCAAACTTACCCAAATTATCTTTGTCATTGTTAAGGACAAAGCATTTACACCCAAAGATATGAAAGAAAGCAATATTTGGTTTTCTCCCTTTGAAAAGTTCATATGGAGTTTTCTTTAAGATTGGTCTAATGTTAACTCTATTGCTAACAAAACATGCCGTGCTCACCGCATCCGCCCAAAAGTATTTTGGAAGATTTGAGTCACTAAGCATGGTTCTAGCAAGTTCCACAAGAGACCTATTCTTTCTTTCAACCACTCCATTTTGTTGTGGGGTCCTTGGTGCCGAGAAGTTGTGAGATATTCCATTTTCTCCACAGAATTCTTCAAATAGAGCATTTTGGAATTCTCTGTCATGGTCACTTCTTATTGAGGCAATTGTTAAAGACTTCTCATTCTGAATTTGTTTAGCATACTTCTTGAACACCTTAAATGCATCACTTTTCTGCACTAAAAAGAATTTCCAAGTATATCTAGAGAAATCGTCAACAATAACCAAAGCATATACATTACCTCCGAAACTCCTTGTTCTCGATGGACCAAATAGATCCATATGTAACAATTGTAGTGGCCTTGTAGTGGACACCACATTCTTATATTTGAAAGTTGATCTAGTTTGTTTCCCTTTTTGACAAGCATCGCATAGTCTATCTTTGACGAAATTTCTCTTAGGCAATCCAATGACAAGATCATGCTTGATTAATTTATTCAAGTGTTCCATATGAATATGAGCAATTCTTTTGTGCCAAAGCCATGAATCATCGTTGTTCTCCATGAGACATTTAACCTTCAAAGATGGATCATCAAGGGAAATCATAAATATATTATTGATTCTTTTACCTTTAAGTATAACCTCATGAGTGACTTCGTCTTCTATCAAATATTCATCCTTGGTGAACTTGATTTTGAAGCCTTTGTCACAAAGTTGGCTAATACTTAGAAGATTGTGCTTTAGTGCTTCAACATAGAGAACATCTTCAATGTATGTGAAAGGTGGAGCACCAACTTTGCCTTTGCCTAGGATTCTTCCCTTATTATTGTCTCCATAAGTGACAAAACCCTTGGCCTTTAGCGCTAGATGTGAAAATTGGTTTATGTCTCCTGTCATATGCTTTGAACAACCACTATCAAGATACCAAAGATTGCATGTGGTCTTCAAGCATACCTCATTATCTTCATCATCGGAATGGTGTGAGGCCATCAATGCTAGATTTGCACTTTCATCACTATCGGAACCGGATGAGGAACTTATTTTATTGTCCTCCCATGCTACATAAGCCTTTTTGTTCTTGAATCCCTTCTTGTTTTTGAAGCCACCTTTCTTGGAGAGTTTTGGACAATCTGGCTTGATATGACCTTGCTTACCACATTCATAACATGTGATTTCTTGTGTTGATGTGGAGCCTTCCTTTTTCTGAAAATGTTTCTTTCCTTTTGAATGAGAAAAAGGTTTGTCATTTCTACCGAAGAACTTACCAAGCCTTTTAACAAGAAGCATGAAGTTTTCATCTTCTTCTGGATTGTTTTCCTTTTCAACTTCCTTGGAGTCTATCTTCAAAGAAATATTCTTGGATTTCTTCTCTTGATTTTCATGATTTTCGAGTATTCCGAGTTCCGTTTCGTATTCTTGAAGTTTTCCAAATAGTCGCGGATGTCATGTTGCAGAGACTTTTCTTTTCTGAAATTGTTGTTACCTTTGGTTGCCATTCCCTTGTTAAGGACCTAAGTACTTTCAGATACAATTCATCATTTGTCAAAGTTTTACCAAGAGCACTTAGATGATTTGTCAAGTGCATAAATCTCTTTTGTAAGTCAAGAATGGATTCTCCGGGCTGCATTTGAAATAGTTCGTATTCTTGACTTAGGGTATTTAGCCTTGATCTTTTTACTTCAGCCGTTCCTTCATGAGTTTGTACCAAGGTATCCCATATTTCCTTTGCTGTTTTGCATGTCGAGACACGGAAGAATTCGTCCATACTAAGTGCACCTTGAAGAAGGTTTATTGCCTTTTTGTCATAGAGAACTTTCTTTTTATCATCATCGTCCCATTCAATTTTAGGCTTTGAAGAGCTAACACCATTGATTACCGTAACCGGGATAAATGGACCATTTTCGACGGCATCCCAAATTTCTTTTCCTTGTGCTTCTAGATGCGCCTTCATGCGTATTTTCCAGAAGTCAAAATATTCACCATAGAATAGAGGAGGTTTGTTGTTACTACCACCATCTCTGAAAACAGGATTATGATTTGCGGAAGCCATTCTAGATCTTTTAGGAGCAGGTTACCTATAGCCTGCTCTGATACCGATTGTAAGTACGAAGTGCGCCTAAGAGGGGGGGGGGGGGGTGAATTAGGTACTTTTAAAAATTCTGGGTTTTAGTGATGATGGTTCTTATTTTTCTGGTTATAAGAGATTTTAGGAAAGCTTAAAAAATGCATAAAAATAAAGAGACACGGGTAATATATCCTGGTTCCCCTCACAGTCCGAGAGTACTCCAGTCCCCTTTCAACATGAAAGAGATTTCCTTATTGTGGCAAACTTACATAAGAACTACCAACCAAACCAAGAACAATCCTCTTGGACCAAGAAAAGTCCTCTTGGATTTTCACTAAGTTACTTATGAGAACAATCCTCTCAATGTAACTACACTTGTATCCAACAACTTGGAAAGACAATATTTCAACAAAAACACTTAAACTTAATTCCAACAATCCTGTAAATTAAGTAAGTAAATATCAATTTGTGAGTTTGAGTGAGTAGAGTATATTGATCACTTAAGAGTGATTTTGACAATGAATAATATTCTTCTTTCAATAATAATATTGTACAAAGACTCAAGATATATTTGCTCAAAGTTTTCTGTTTTAAAGTATGAAAATAAATGCAGAAAACTTATGCATGAAAATGAAGAATGCTTGAGTTTGTATTTTTAAAGTTCAGAAAAATATTATGAAAGAAAGTGTTAGATATGAATTTGAAATTGAATATTTATATGTTCATAACACCCTTTTGAAACATCATGAAGATCTGGAAATGTATCATGAACAAATGCCAAGTTTGAGTGAAAAGATGTAATGAAAAGGCATGATCAAAAGGCATGAACAAAGCTGTAATTTTTCAAATTCGTGCAGTGTGTAATAGATTGCACCTTTAGTGTAATCGATTGCACAAGGTTTTCAACAACTATATTTTCAAAATTTTAAGAGTGCAATCGATTGCATTAACAATGTAATCGATTGCATACAAAGTCAGTAGCAAAATTTAACTGAGTGCAATCGATTGCACCAACTATGTAATCGATTGCATGCTAAGACAGAATCAATTGTTTTGAAATTTTAAGTGTGCAATCGATTGCACAAACTATGTAATCGATTGCATGCAGAAACAGAAATAAAAGATTTGGAATATTTGAAGAGTGCAATCGATTGCACTAAGATGTAAATCGATTGCATGCATATGAAAAGTGAAATTTTATCTTTGAAAAGCTTGAGTAATGATTCTTAAACATTTCTTTTTCATTTTTGAGCATCTATATCTTAAGATCAAAGTAGATAACATTATTATACCTTTAAAGTTGTTGAGATCTTTGATTAAAGATATCATCCTTAGATGCTTAGATGCTTGAACAAAGTCTTTTCCTTCTTTGTTTAGCCATGGTTTGTCTTCATCAAAACAAAAACTTATTTGAGAAGCTTGATTTCACAGGTTTAGGTTATGACACTAGAATTGAACATGTCATGTTGAAAATTTTGAGTGACATGTTGATAATTGATAAGTGGTCTAAAATGTGTAGTTTGTATGTTTGGATTTTCCCATTGTTATTTGTAATAGAACATTTGTCTGTCAAGACTTTTATGATAAAACAAACTATGAAATGAGATCAATGCTTGTAATGAAAAATCGAACAAACTAGAATTTTGAGATCATTGCATACTAGGAAAACAACATAGAGTTAAGTATTTAAATCATGATTGTGATCATTTCTAAACCAGTATAAACACACACACGGAAATCACCATGAACCAAGACAACACTTTGGAAAGGCACCACAGACAATTACACGACACTGCCATTGAACTGATACATTAAAAATTATGTTTGTGTGGTAATCGATTACACCTCCGTGGTAATCGATTACCTATTGCCTCTATTTTAAAATTTTATCTTTGAAAAGTGTTAATTTATTACAGGTTGTGGGTAATCGATTACTAATTCATTTTCGTTGAAAAATTCTTCCTTAAAAAAGCGTTACTTTGGTTGTTTCTATATTTTAACTTTGGAAACAAGTTTCTCTTGATTATTAGATGTTTATTAAGCCTTTAAGTAGTATAAGAAGTATAAAATTGATATATCAAAGATAAAGGGATTCATAACTTAAAATTTTAAAATCTTTGCGAATTGCATTTTATCAACCACTGTCTTCATCTTTGTAGTTAATTGTCTTAATCTTTTTCTTCTTTCTTGATATTTTTGTCATCCTCAAAATGTAACCAAATTCTTAAGAGAGATCTTATTCACACTTATTTAGTCAGAAGCGAGTTTATGATTATTAACCTGATTCATAAATGATTATGAATATTGTGTAGATATGTAGAAAGTAAAAGTTATGTGAAGAGAAGAACACAACAGAATTATCCTGATTCACCTTCTCTAACTGAAGGCTAGTTTATCCCCTCTATCTCTTTAGAAAATTTTCCACTATGTATAGAAATTATGTTACAAGATTCACACAAGACTTCTATCACATAAACTTCTAATACACATACAAGAAAGTACACCACTTTCTAATTATAAAAACTTTTCACCACACACAGTATGATGAACAAGTAATAATCAATCTTTGTTGTCAAATCTAAACTTAGGATTGTAGATTTTACTTTGAAATATCACAATTCAAATGAATATCACTTAATTTCTCATAATCTACTTTGGTTTAGAAACTTTATTTGGTTTATGAAAGTTTGGAAAAACACTTTGAAAATTGATGATTAGTTAAAAATAATATATGAATTTTATAAATCAGATTGTTAAACTTTTTTAACTCGTTTTCAGTTGTAAACCAATATATATACACATATAGAAATTTCCATGAACCAAGACAACACTTTGGAAAGGAACCATGAACCACTACACAACTTTATTGATGTGTTGCTTCATGAAAAAATGCATCTGACATGTGGTAATTGATTACTCAAATGTGGTAATCAATTACGTCTTTCCAACGTTTGAAAATATTTGAAACTTTTAACTGGTAATTGATTACTACCTTATTTTCTTTTAAAAATCAAATTTAAAAGGCTTCACTTCAAATTTTTCTATCTTTTATCTTTGGAAACATGTTAGCTTATGTCTAAATGATGTTTTATGAGTTTTAAGTGATATAAGAGATGAATAATGATATATTAAAGATAAAGACTTGATTAAGATGATCCTTTCTATTTTTCTTTTAGTCATTTGTTGTCTCCATCTTTTTATTCTCTGTGATATTGTTGTCTTTATCAAAACCCAACAAAGTTCCTGGAAGTGATCCTCTTCACAAGATAGCCAAATACAAAGTCTAATTAGTTGTGTGATATGGTGGCAGAACCGACTGTTTATACTGGTTTGCATTTTTAATTCGCAAATTTTGCGGTAATCAAGAGTCGCCACCGACTTTTATTTCATCCAACAAAGGAAAGGAAAAAGAACAGAAAAAACCTTTTTTCAAGAGTTTCTGAGTACGGGGGGGGGGGGGGGGGGGGGGTAGATTATAGAAAGGGAAGGTGTTAGCACCCTTTCTATCCGTGGTTTTCCACGGGCTCTTAGGTACTTGCTCATTTTGAAATTGCTTGTGTGTGTTTTAAAAAAAGTTTTTGTTTTAACTTCGTGATAACCCTTGTATCTATCCTCAAGAGTGTGACGAAGTTGTTTTTGAAAACTATTTTGAAAGTGTTTGTGTAAAAGATTTTTTATTATTTTGAGCAAGTACTTAAGATTTTCTACCTACTCGAAAAAAGACTGTTCGCTCTCGTTTCTTTTAGACAATGCTATCCTACTATTGAGGAGTAGGTAGCCCCATCGATTGAGTTTTAAGGGACATTCAAAGGGACAAATACGGTCACAAAAGCAATAGTTAGGAAACTTTAGTAGTTACCCTAGAGTCTTAAAGATCTTTCCGAGGCAACATTCAAATGGGGCATTTTTTATCTTTTGGGACTAGAGGACGACCACTAAAATTCCCTATACTTCATGACCGATTACCGAAGACAACCAAAATGGGGTAAACCCTAGGAGTGAGCATGTGCAAGCGTGCTTTTTTCAGTTAATCATCTTTGCACAATTAGGGTTATCTACCTTTTAATCGTTGATTTATCTTTCGCATACAATCCTATTATACATGCATCTAGGCAGTTTTATAGTTGCGGAAATTAAAAAGTGCGAGAAATTAAAGTCCTAACTATTACAAGGCTTTTGGGCAGATAAATAAATATTTGACTGAAAATAAAGATGCGGAAATCAAAACCCTAATTAATCTATTACAAACCTCAAAACAGTTACAATAATTGGAATTATAAATAAGTAAATGCGCGCGAGACAAATCAAATACGAGAATAAATTAGAAGCCTAAAAATATAATTAATTAAAAAATACTTTTGTGTATTTTTTTATTGAGAAAATAATTAAATTGCAAATTAAACCTAATTTCTAGTTAATTTTCTTAACAAAATAATCAATGTTGAAATAATTAAAATAATTAATTTTCAAAAATTAATTTTAATTATAAAAATCTAAATCTATCTTTTGTAATTTTTTGATTTAATAAAAAATGATTTTTTGTTGTTTTTTGTAAAAAATATAAAAATAATTAAAGCAAATAAAAATAAAATGAAATCAAAACAAAAAAGAAAAAAGAAGTGGGCCTGCTGTGAAGTAGTGATCAGGGGGTGTGAAGAGCTGAATTCGTTGGGCCCAAGATGCCAGCCCAAACAATGCATGTGATTCAGTGCAACCAGATCTGGCATGTCCACCATGCACTGCACTCACTGAGCGTTGGATATGGATCCAGGGATGATCCAATGGCTGGATCTAGAAGATGCAAGATGGCCTTCAGGGGTAATACACACTGAATCCTGTAAAGGAATGATGGAAAAATAAAATGTTTGGACCAGGGATCGAACCCAGGTCCTCCACTCATACGCTCACTCGCTTCACCGTCTGGGCTAGATGGTTTATCTGTTAACATAATCAAACAAATAAAATATGAAGGAAATAAAGTGGTCTTTCCCAAACGCGCGCGTGATTCAAATTACTCAATGGGGTTCTACCACCTAATTGTCTTCTTCCCCAGACTGTTATCTTTGATGCCAACCCTTTACCTACGGACAAAACTGTCACTAAAGGCTATAGTGACAGTTTTTATCCATAGCTGTAACCCTGCAATAATCAACAATGTAATACAAGCCAAATAAATCCTAACTAAGGGCAGAGATCAACTAGAAATTATGCCATGAGTCCATTGGTACCCTTGATATGTCCTAATTTTTCCTCTATTGAGAATCCCCAATTTGAAGCTTTCAAAACCTAGCAATGGCGTAAGCCCGTTCCTGCGCTAAAACTCAAATCCAGGCATTCAAACAAATTCCAAGCATGATTATAAACACATTTATGCAGACAAATTTAATTTAAAACATTTGAAACCAAGAGAACGAATTTAACTTATAAGGGAAACGTGAGGCTGTAAGGTGATGATTCCTGGAGCTTTTATGCGTGCAAACGATGCTGTTAGCTTCAGGAGGTTCCCAGGAACGTATTGCTGGCCTTGAAATTTCTTGAATTGGACTGTAAAGAAAAATATGATCTACGCTTTCCTTTGGAAATTTTGAAACTTCGTTTGACTCTTTTCAGCAAGCTGCACCTCTCTAATCTCGTCCTTAGGGTTTTGCATGCTCTATTATATGTACGTGGATCAAATAGGTTAACAATTTTGGGTTAAATCTTTGAAATTGATGAGCAAGATATTTGATTTTCAAGGGATATTCTTTGTTTCCAAAATTGGCCAAATCATGCCATTTTCAATCCAATCATCCCTTGCACAATTTTCTTGCTATCATACAGCCCGTGTTCTCATTATTTTAATGCAAAATCATCCCAAAATAATTTTATATCATTTAGTTGATTTAATTTGGATTTTAAATGATTAAAAATCAAAATAAATCAAATAAATAAGCAAATGATGCATGGAGTGGTTTATGGGTCGTGGACCATGTTAGGAACAAGATGCAAGCATAAAAAGTTAGGCCTATTTGAGAAAAAAATGCATTTTGGGCATGGTTGACTGTGTGCAAATTTCCAAAAATTGCCAACTTTGACAATGCACATATCTCTCAATTTTGACCTTAAGAGGGTGTTCTTGGAATTTTTAGAAAACTTAGGATGTCCTATAAACAACCCTTTTGGTTTCACCTCAATTGGATCTTCCATGTCCATGTAAGAAGCTTTGACCCAAAAGGTGTTTTTGTTGACTTTTTGAAATGACCTATAATGTTTGAATTCATATCTCTTCATGAGTGCATTTTTTGAACTTGAGGGATAAATAGGAGTTGTAGGGAATTACATCCTCTTCAAAATGAGCCTTGGATGGGAAATTTCTGATAAAGTATGAGAAAGTTATGCCTGGTCAAAGTTTGGTTGACTTTTCCTATAGAAACCCTAATTTAGCAACTTTTGAGTTTTGATGAATTTGGGGCATTCCTTGAGGAATAATGATCAACCCTTGATCAAATGATGGATGTTACTTCAAAATTTTTGTGTTGACCAAAAATCTTGGAGTTTGACTGCATGAGGGTCACAGTTGACTTTTGACCTAGTATAGTTAATTTTTAGGCATTTGAGCAGTTGACTGAGCAAACTTCTTGTGCAAAGCATGCAAAATTGACATGGATTGTATTGAGAACATATTAGGGCAATGTAAATCACTTAGGACCCTTAGAACTCAAACTTCTTGATGAGGAGTGAAACCCTAGTTTGAGGCTCATTGTCTTAGGAAGAGGATTTGTCTGGCCAGTCCTTAGTCAACTTGAGAAATTAAGGACCTCTAGGAGTTTATCTGGTGTGAAAATGGGAGGGAAAGTTTTGGGGTTCAACAATTGCCCCTGTTCAATCTTCTTAAACTTGAGGATGTAGATTGGCTGATTTGCCTTTCGTGATCTGAAGGTGGAAGATGATTGAACACTAGAGTGCCCAGAAATTTGCACTCGCATGAAGTAATACTGATTGGTGATATCGGGAATGGGCTTACAGATGCCATTTGGAGGTTGACAGAGAATCGTCAGATATGGGCTTAAAGATTCCATCCAGAAAAGATATTGGTTGCATAAGAGATTCCTTTGCAAGAATTCCCGTACCTGCCGTTGAGGAGGACTTTACCGGGGAATGTTGATTTACGTCCTGGAAAATAGAGTATAAGTGCTTCGGTTGTGCATTACTCTACTGGGGAGTTAACTCCTGATTGAGGAGGTGGAAGTAAACTACATATCTGGTCAGGGTCCAGGCTGCACAGTGACTTACTGGGGAAATGTGAAATCGACCGTAATTGGTTGGGTCCGATCTTACAGTGTTATAAACTGTTGTCTGGAGGTAAGAGAGAAGGAACCTGGATCGTATGGTTGCTTTGAAATGAAAGCCTGGATAGTAGGGCTATGAGAAGGAACCTGGTCGTAGGGTTACTTCGAAATGAAAGCCTGGATAATAGGGATATGAGAAGGAACCTGGGTGGTAGGGTTACTTCGAAATAAAATCCTGGATAATAGGACTATGAGAAGGAACCTGGGTAGTAGGGTTACTTTGAAATGAAAACCTGGATAGTAGGGCTATGAGAAGGAACCTGGGTAGTAGGGTTACTTCAAAATGAAAGCCTGGATAGTAGGGCTATGAGAAGGAACCTGGATAGTAGGGTTACTTCAAAAATAAAACCTGGATAGTAGGGCTATGAGAAGGAACCTGGGTAGTAGGGTTACTTCAAAATGAAAGCCTGAATAGTAGGGCTATAAGAAGGAACCTGGATAGTAGGGTTACTTAGAAAATAAATCCTGGATAGTAGGGCTATGAGAAGGAACCTGGGTCGTAGGGTTACTTCGAAAATAAATTTGGGTAAAACTGTATCTGGACCAAAAGTAACCTAGGTAAGGTTTCTTCGTGTGATCCTATGGGTTGGTTGACCCGTTTGGCTTCGGGAATTGATTTTCCATTAATTGTCTGCAGATGTGACGTGTACAACTACTGGGATTGTTGATGATAATTGTCTTTCCAGAAAATATAACAGGGTTAATTAGATGTGATGCATGAAATGCATTGTGGGATAATGTTCGCAAAATAAATGAGATTATGTTGTATGCGATATGTATGCGCATGTCATAATGTATATACATGAGATGCTATTGTGACATATCCGAGTCTGGGAAAATAAATCCCTGACTGCTGCTGGAGAGTATAGCATTCCTGACTGTTATAGAGAACTGTGGTTCTACTACTTCTGTTGGGGATGGTGAACAGAGATGACAATGCTGGAGATTTGCTCCTTGTTTACGAATATTCTGTCGGGGGAGTTACTCTGCTTGAGAATAACTCTGTGGGGAAATAACTCTGTTGGGGATTGAGCTTTTGTACTCAGAGAAATAAAATCTGATCGGGAGAAAACTTTACGACCCGCTTGCGATTATGAAATTCGGATGGGGAATATAAATGTCAGATTTCTGAAGGAACCTGGCTGGAAAGAGTACTTCCTGTTTTGGGGAAGCTGGTATCAATGCTTTAATTACCTTTACTCTGTGGGGAATTACAGATGTTAAGGGGTCGTATATACTGATGACTTTGTTTCAAAGCTGTCTCTGCCCCAGTACCTGCTGGACAGAGTAACTGTCAGGTTAGACAGTTTTAGTTTCTTGACCCTGTTTCTTAAGTTACGAGTAATTGTATTTCTGTTTCCTATGCAAACATTTATGAACATCAATCATATTCAAATGCATATGTCAAGAAGAAATCATTGGACGTTTTTGCAAAAAAACAGAAAAAGAAAAACAAATGGTTTTGTAAAAATTGACTTGTATTAATTTTTGAAGTTGGCCTATAACATGCGTTTTTGTACAAGGAAGCTGATGTTCTAGTAAGAGAACGCCGCTGTAAAAATGGAAGCTATAAAATATTGTCTACAACGAAAATAAAACAGCTATGTGCAACAATCCCATTGAGTTTCAATTCTGCTATTGCCGCTATGTCTTCGAGCGTCTCATCACTTTGTTGCTTGTCCGAAACTGATTAGACTGATTGGTGCCGTTCGAGCTTGATAGTTGATACTGAGGTCTGATTGCAAGGTGATCCAATGGGACATAGTGATACGCTTTAAATCCCTAACTTTTTCCTAGACTGCCCTTTCGGGTTTTCGGTCCACCGGGATACCCCTTTTGCCCAAGCCGCCTTTTCAGGTTTTTGACTTGCCGGGTGTACAGATTTTTCATTTTCATCCCTTATTTTTGCCCGAACCCTTTTGGTTCGCCGGGAAGCCCTTATTTTTGCCTAGGCCAATCAACCTAGCGAGTCTTTTATCATGCTGTGGATGACAGGGTGAGGAAGGTCATCACCGTCCATGGTGGTCAAAATCATGGCTCCACCTGAGAAAATGTTTTTAATCACAAATGACCCTTCGTATGTGGGATTCTATTTACCCCTGGGATCACCTTGCGGAAGTATGATGCGCTTGATTACTAAATCCCTGACTTGATACTCTTGGCGTCTGACTTTTTTGTTGAAAGCCTTGATCATCCGTTTTTGATACATCTGACCATGACAAACAGCATTAAGTCTTTTCTCATTGATCAGATTCAGTTAGTCAAGTCGAGTCTAGATCCAGTCGTCTTTGTTCAAACCCGCATCCTTCATAATCCTTAGAGAATGGATCTGGACCTCAATAGGTAGAACTTCCTCCATGCCATATACCAAAGAATAGGGTGTTGCCCCTGTCGACGTCCGTGCTAAGGTACGGTACCCATGAAGAGAAAATGGTAACATCTTATGCTAGTCTTTGTATGTCATCGTCATCTTTTATATGATCTTTTTGATGTTCTTGTTAGCTGCTTCAACATCGCCATTCATCTTTGGCCGGTAGGGGGAAGATTTATGATGTTGTATCTTGAATTTCTTACAGAGCTCGGTGATCATCGTGTTGTTGAGATTGGTACCATTGTCCGTGATAATTCTCTATGGCACACCATACCAACAGATCAGGTTATTCCTGATAAACCACGCCACCACATTCTTAGTAACGGTAGAAAATGAGGCAGCCTTAACTCATTTTGTGAAGTAATCAATGCCCACCAGGATGAAGCGATGCCCATTGGAAGTGGTAGGTCTGATTTCTCCAATCATGTCAATGCACCACATTGCAAAGGGTCAAGGAGTCGTCAAGACATTCAAAGGAACCTAAGGCACATGCACCTTATCATCATAGATTTGGCACTTATGACAAGTTCGGGAGTGCTGATAACAATCTGCTTCCATAGTGGACCAGTAGTATCCTGCCCGTAGGATTTTCTTTACCATGGTATGTCCACTAGAATGGGTTCCGAAGGTACCTTCGTGTAAATCTGTCATAATCCTCTCTACTTTGTTCTTGTCTACACACCGCAGTAAGGTAGAGTCGTGGTTGTGCTTGTAGAGGATTCCACTACTGAGGAAGAATTTCGCAGCGAACCTTCTCAGGAACTTCTTATCATTGACAGATGCCCCTTCGGGAAACTCTTGAGTCTCGAGATACCTTTCCACTTCGTGAAACCAAGGTTTATCTGCTACCTCTTCAATATCAATCTCACAGCAGTATGCTAGTTCATCCAACCTCTCAATGGTGATTCGGGGAGCTTCGTTGTCCCACCTGACCTTGAACATAGAAGTCATGGTAGCTAGCGTGTCCGCTAACTGATTCTCCTCTCGTGGGAAATGTTCAAAGGTTACCTCCTTAAAGTGTGGGAGCAATGTTAGCACATGCTCTTTGTATGGGATGAGATTCAGATGCTTCGTATCCCATTCGCCTTTGATCTGACTTATCACCAAGGCTGAATCCCCGAAGACATTTAAGAACTTGATCCTTAAGTCGATAGCGGCTTTGAGACCCATGATGCAGGCTTCATACCCCGCCATGTTGTTAGTGCAGTTGAAACATAGTCGGGCAATGAAATGAGTATGACAGCCCTTAGGAGATATGATTACAACTCCAATGCAATTACCGAGTGCGTTTGAAGCTCCATCAAAAACCATGGTCCATCGGGATCCTTCTTCAGGTCATTTATCCAGTCCAAGTTCTTCGTAGTCAGTCACTAGCATAATATTCTCGTCCAAGAACTCAAAATTCATGGACTGGTAGTCATCCACAGCCTGATGTGCCAAATGATCAGCTAATACACTTCCCTTGTGTAGCGGTGAAAATCGGAGATCAAGCTATTAATTAACTTGACTCGCAAAAGCAAGAGTCGCCACCACGCTTTATTATTTCCAAGGGAAAAGGGAAAAGAGCGAAATAAAACCCTAAAGTATGCAATGTAAAGTAATATTTAAAAGTAATGAAAATACAATGCGTTTTAAAAGAGATCGAGAGTTCGGGGGTTGGTTATACAATGGGAAGGTATTAGCACCCAATGCATCTGCAGTACTCCGCAGGAACATTTTGAAATATCTGTTTTTTTTTGTTAAAATTGTTTGTTTGATTAAAATGGTTCGTTTGGCTAAAAATAGGTGTTGGCGAGATTTTGAAGATGTGATAACCTAATGTCGAAGTTTTGACTTAAAAGGTATGGGTTTGAAAATGGAGTCTTTTGGAAAATTATCTTAAGTTTGGAAAAATAGTAAACAAGCAAAAAATGAATGAGGCTATTCGCACGATTGTAGAAGACGTATTTGACGACATGAAGTCAGCTGAGTTGAAACATTTCCCTTGGAATTAATCATAAGTGGGTAGATCTAATATTCGAGTAAGAAATCATAAATAGTTAAAATCCACGAGAAACGAACAAGGTAGATAACAAGATAAATTGTAAGAAACTAAATGAATGGACAAAGAAGAATCATGAATAAAAGAAAAGTGTAATTAAAAAATTATCTAGACTAATTTGAAATTCTAAGGTTACTAAGTAAACTAAACTTAAATTCTAAAGTGTCTAACTAAATTAAATAAAACTTTGAAGTTATTAACTAAAACTAAATTAAAATTCTAAAGTTACTAACTGAAATTCGAAAGTTATTAAATTAAATCTAAAATAAATTAACACTCTAATATTACTGAATTAGGTCTAAACTAAATTAATTCTAAAGTTGCTAAATTACATCTAAACTAGTTTAAGTATAAACTAAATTCATTATAAAATTACTAATTCAATCTAAACTATATTAATAATAAAATTACTAACTTAAATCAAAACTAAATTAATTCTAAATTAAAGATTAAAATTCTAAGATTAAATTAAAATTCTAAAGTTATCAAAATATATCTAAACTAATTGGAAGTTCTAAAGTTATAAAATAGATTTAAACAAATTAAAATTTTTAAGTTATCAAAATATACCTAAACTAATTAAAGGTTCTAACATTACTAATTTATATCTAATTAAATTAAAATTCTAAAGTTATTAAATTTAAGTCTAAAACTAATCTAAATAATTAAGATCATCTAGTTAACTAAAACATAGTTGTTTAATTAAATCTACAAATAACTAGATTAACTAAACTAATTATTATTTAAAATAAACAAATTGAGAGGGTATAACTAATAATTATTGGAGGGGGAGTAGTAAAAGCGGTTGGAGAACGGTCGCAGCTAGGAATTGATGGATGTTGGATGGTGTGGAGTAGTGAAACAGAGGCGTGAAGGGAGTATGAAGCAATTGGTTTACTGTTAGTTGTTTTTGTTTTTTTTTTTTAAATACCAAGATGATACATTGCTTGTTAATTATTAAAATAAAAAATAATAATGAAATTCAAACCAAGACATCTAATAACGTGCAACATCAATTTTTCTCAGTAGGTAAGTTTCTCTCCTTTCTCTCTCACATAAAGCTCACAAACCCCTCTTATTTCAAACTCAACACAATACAGATCCATCTTGAAAAAGAAAAAATAACCATAACCACTAGCAGCTACGACTCAACGAAAAATTATTTCCAAAAGAGAAAAAAAAGAAACTTACTGGTGGTGGCAACCTCGGCTGGACCTTGAGTGGTGAGCGAAGGTAGAGTTGAAGGCGGCAGTCCGGTCGTGAGGATGTCGTACGAATCTGTAGTATGTCGGTTTGGAGATGGTGATTCACGGCCAGAGGCACAGAGTTCATCAGCGGTGGAGCTTTGGTCGCGATGTTGTTGCGTGGTGGATTTGAGGTCGGTCTGTTGTGTGGCGGCAGTGGGTGTGCGTTGAAAAGATGATGGATAAGGGTTTCTAGCAGTGGCGGTGCTTTATGGTGGAATCGGTGAAAGAGGGTGATATTCCGTAGGCGATGAACGATGGTGAGTTGAGATTACGGTGGAGGTTGAGGCACGTAAAGGTTGACAGAGGTGGTGCTTGCGGTTTGATGGGGTTTCAGACATATGAGGTTTGATGAGGATGGTGATAAATGTTGGAGGGCTGTCGAATATCCAGGGGAAGATGAAAACATATGCCCAACTGCTCCACTGGAACTTATATGACCTGCATGATTAAAAGTTCTTGTCTTAAGATCTTTTTCCACAAAAGCCTGCTGCGAATCAGATAATCTGGGGTATGTCTCGTCTAGAGGTGTTGGATGGATGGACACCGATGAAGGAAGAGCTCCAGACATTCCTATGTTATTCAGTTGCCGGGCACTTGATCTTTCAATTGAGAAAGCAGGACGAGCTTCCATTATTTTCCAGCAAAATACTACAGAGGTCTCTTTTTGTTCTTGATGCCCAAACCAGACAAGTTGTCATCAATCTGCACACTGAAAGGTGGAGATTCGAGGGGAAGTTTGAGAATTGAGAATTCCGTCGCCGGCAAAGCGAGGTTGATTGGATTTGTGGGAGTGAACGGTGACGACGTCGGTGTGAGCACGCATGGTGCCGCGAAGAACGAGACCCTCAGCCATGGTTGCGGTGGTGAAGAAATTGAGAGGAAGAGATATTAATGCCACTGCTTTTTGTTGTGTATGAGTAAAAAAGATAATGGAAAGGAGCATAGCGTGGTTTACTGTTAATGCCTTGTTTTTGTTTGTTTTTTGTTGTGTATATAAGAAGAGAGGAGAGGTTACTGTGTATTGAAAGTGAGTTGTGTTTTGGTGATTTTGTATCGATCCTCAATTTCATCCAACAGCCAATAGGAATAGAGTATAGTGTAAATAATATATTTTTGTGATCAAATAGTCCTTAAATGATAAAAATAACCAAAAAAACTAAATGTATTAAAATTAACTCAATTAAAAATGATTTTTTTTTTGAATATTTTATGAATAAAAAATAAAGACCCAAAATGACCGAAAATGATAAAAAAACGGACGAAAATTTATCCGAAAAAATAAAATGAACACATTAAAATAATCTACATGTCACAAAGATTAAAGAAAAAAATATTCAAGAAGTAAAAAAAAATCAAAAATAAAATAATAATAAAAATATCAGACTAAACAGACGTTTAAGGTTAAAAACGAGACTTCGAACTGTACCGAAAAAATAAAGCGAGCATACCGTCATAATCTACGCGAAGCGCAGATTCATAAAATGATCGGTAAAAGGTGAAGACTTGAAATATTTTCTCGCTACTTTCCCGCATAGTGTCGAATCGCTTTTAACAGTCTGTCTATAAAACCGAAATATTTTATTATCGACATATAAACAACTTGGAGCAGTGCAAGAAAATAGTAAACAAATAAAAATGAATGAAATGAAATGTCGGGTATTTTACAACTGAAAGACGATGCAAACTTTGATTTAAACTGACTTTTTCTGGTCAACTTAAATACGACTAATGATGCAAAATGTGATGAATGAAGGTATTTACTAATGATTGTGACCAAATAACAAAATATGATATGAAAGTGCGACTAAAACATATTAGGGGCGAAATTTAGGGTGCAACAGTTGTGCCTTGATGAATCAGTCTTCGAGAATCCACAATCAACCGTACTTCGGGCTTGGGAGACTCAAAAATTTAATTGAGGCGCGACACCTGATGCTCTTGATTCAGACCTGTCTCTGCACATGAAGCAAAAGAAAACATGAACATACACCTTTGTATGCGATTAGAAATTAGTGATACATAGGCTAAAAATGTTCAAAACACTTGACAATCTTCGCATAGTAAAAGCTCGAAGGTGAGAGGTTAAAACCGACTGTATTTCGTGACCTTGACTTATCTTTAAAAATGGAAAAATAAAAATGGGATCTTAGGTCAAAAATTGGGGTACAACAGCTGCCCCTATTTAAGTTTCTTCTATCTTGAGATATGAAGATTGGGATCTTCATTTCGACGAGATTGAAGGGACTTAAATATAGAATACACAATTTTTGGCCTTAAGATACCGCAATTATGTTTATGATATGATATGAATGTGATATTTTGAATTTTATGGGGAATGACGCCATATGAGACAAACTATGTTGGAGAAACCAAGCATATTATACAGTAATCCCACAGAGGAAGAGGTTGTAACTCCACTGGGGAAACAGAGTCATAGACTTCAAATGAGAGACTCTTGAATGATTTACATCAGTGTTGATACTGGAAAAGAAATGATTTACATCAGTACGAAGACTGGAAGAAGAAATGATTTACATCAGCACTGTGGCTGGAAAGCAAAATGATTGACATCAGCACTGTGGCTGGAAAACAAAATGATTGACATCAGCACTGCGGCTGGAGATAAACATCTCTGATTTCTGAATTTTACCAAGAACGGTAACACATTTCTTCTTTAACCAAGATATCGCTTGAAAAGGATAAAATAACAAACTTCTCCACGGGACTTTTCCGAAAGGGATGCCATTTGCTGAGTAGACATTATTGTTGGGGATACACAAGCTGCTCAAATAAAGAGGTCGCCACTTGCTTCCTTTCAAAGGTGTCAATAACATACAAGCTGTACATGAAGAGACCGCCACTTGCTGTCTTCAAAGAAAATTAAAGCATACAAGCTGCTCATGAAGAGTCCGCCACTTGTTATCTTCAAAGAATATCAAAGTACACAAGATGCTCATGAAGAGTCTGCCACTTGTTGCCAATAACCCACAAGCTGCTCATAAAGAAGCTGCCACTTTCCGTTTTCAAGGGAACAATAACACACAAGTTGCTCAAATAGATAAGCTGCCACTTGCTGTCTTCCAAAAATACTAACGTACAAGCTACTCATGAAGAAGCTGCCAGTTGCCGTTTTCCGTACAAGCTGCTCATGAAGAAGCTGCCACTTGCCGTTTTCAAACGAAAAAAATAACGTACAAGCTACCCATGAAAGGACTGCCACTTGCCGTTTTCAAAAGAAAAAAAAACGTACAAGCTACCCATGAAAGGAATGCCACTTGCCGTTTTTCGAGGTGTCAATAATATACAAGTTGCCTCGTGAAGAGTCTGCCGCTTGCTGTTTGTCAAGAGTATCCATAACACACAAGTTGCCTCATGAAGAGACCGCCGCTTGCTGTTTTTTCAAATGTATCAATAACATACAAGTTGCTCATGAAGAGACCGCCGCTTGCTGTTTTTTCAAATGTATCAATAACATACAAGTTGCTCATGAAGAGACCGCCGCTTGCTGTTTTTTCAAATGTATCAATAACATACAAGTTGCTCATGAAGAGACCGCCATTTGCTGTTTTTTCAAATGTATCAATAACATACAACTTGCTCACGAAGAGACCGCCGCTTGCTGTTTTTTAAAAGGTATCAATAACATACAAGTTGGTCATGAAGAGACCGCCGCTTGCTGTTTTTGCAAATGTATCAATAACATACAAGTTGCTCATGAAGAGACTGCCGCTTGCTGTTTTCTCAAAGATACCCATAAAATATCATGAAGATATTGCTGGAGGTGAGAATCAATAGTTTCATCGAGGATGGACAAACTGCTCATGAAGAGACCGCCATTTGTCGTAGAGAAATCAGAAATAATCAAATTTCTCAAATAAAGAGTCAGTCGCTTGTTGTCATGTCGATATTCCAGAAGAAGGTTGTGATAACACTACTGGGGAATAAAGTTCATCTTCAATGGGGAACCATGAATAAATCCTTCTTGAGGAGACCAAGTCTTTACATTGCAAAATAAATTCACTCTCCATCTAGGTTTCATAGCCTAGAGATATCCGCAGGGTATCATTCACAAGAGACAAAGCTCAATCCAGGAGTAAACTGGAGAGAAAACAGTCAAACAAGACTCCACCCAATGAGGAAACAACTCAAATAGGGATTTATCTTATCCAGATATGGAAAAGGAAAGCTAAAGCAAGATTCTTCTACGAGAGTTAACTCAGTGGGGAATTAGAAAGAAGGCGCACTTTCTGCTTAAGTTGGCACTCTACTTGGAAAGACCAAATACATTATTTGAATAGACACAACCGAAGTATACGAACTTAATGACATCAACAAATACAAATGTGCGTGCATGATGCAAGTGTGAATGAATAAATGAATTCCATGTATGTGCTGACAAAACAAATAGACAAGATAAACTGGAGATGATAAGACATCATAGCACAACCCAACACTCGGCTAATCTCAACAGGATGGGAACATTACTGGAGATAAAACACAGGCCCTCATTGGAGCAAGGTCCTTTTACAAGGCTTAAATATCTCTGGAGAGGAAGATATTTTCAGGTAGAAAACCCAAAGTCTAGTCTTCTATTGCAAACAATCCATTGAAAGGATAACAACACAAACAAAGTTTCAGCTGGAAAGAAGTCTTGCTTAGTTGGAGATACTGGGAACACCACCCTCTGATAATGTGTGCAATACATATCACATATCTTGACAAATCTAGATTGCCCCTGGGACCAATTTTGGATGCCCCAAGTTTACTGCTGATGGGCTGCATGTTGCACGACAATTCTTGCGAATAGCTTCACTTCTAACATGCCCCAAGCTATCTGGTTGATGAGGAGAAATCATCTCAAGAGGATTTTACAAAAGACCTGGCATTCACCATGCTCTGGTGTCTTCAAACTCTTAGAGGAATTCATCGAATCTCGACGTGATTGCCCCGGATTGACTGTAGTTGGCACAACAATGTCTTCAAATTTTGCCCCAAAAGAGTAAACAAGTTGGGAAAGCATTAATTAGGAGAAGCAACACGTCCGTGCTTAAGGTCTTCATGTGACATGCCCCTGCATATGATTTTTTCTTGAAATGATCCGCCAATTACTCAACAGAGCTTCAGGCCTTAAGAATAGACTCATCACTGGTGCTTATGTGAGCTTCCTTGATATCAAACAAATGTTTTGTAGTTAGAAAAAGTTTACAATGAGAATGAAAATTCTAATGCAACAATTATGTAAGTCTTGAAGATTTTGAAAAGATATCGCACACACTTTGCGAATTAGAGCTCCATTTATTTTTGTATAGGAAAAACAATATGATACCAACATAACTATTTAGAACATTCATGGGAGTCAGGAACACTATCTCATTGAAGTATGCTTTCAAAATAACCTTGCTTCAATTAGGACTTTTGAAGGTTGTAACGTGGTCTGGTTCATGGTTTTTAGAAAAAGATTTTAAGGCTCAAAATATTTGGTGCCCACCCATTCTTCATGATGTTCTCCAACCCTATGTTCAGTTAATTCAACATGAGTGTTCATCTCTCAAAAAGATTTTGTGACGGTCAAGGAAACGACGAGGCTTTCGGAGTAGAAACCAACCTCATGTCTTCGTGTTTGTAGTCACCAATTTGTTCTTTGCTGAGGACTTTTCTTTGCAGTCCTTTTCTTTGCAATTTTTATTTTCCCTAACTTTTGCCTGAACTAATTCTTTTGAATTGATAGTCCAGCGGGATGCCTTAATTTTGCCTAAGTCACACGTTTTCATGTTTTTTGACTTAGCAGGCTTTTTTCTTTTTCTCGATTTTTGACTTTTTGGACAAAATGTGTGACATTAGCTTGTATTTGCTAGTTGAGTGGATTGTGACTTCCTCGTTTCTTGATGGATGAGGGATAACATTATGGTTCCACATCTTCTGGCTTCATTATACATGAAGGATAGCCCTCGTAGTTTCTCTTCAAAAAACATCTTCCTTATGAATTTTGAACACTCAGTCAGATTAACTAAAAACTACCCTGCCCCAGGTTAAAATTCAAGGTTTTTTCGTATAGAAAAGAAACTTCTGCTTCAAAGGCTCAAAAGGGGTTAGCAAGGGATTATCTTCCTTATATCTCCAGTGTTTAGGGATTTGAAACAATGCCTGTACATCATCAGCAAGATTTTATCCAAAAGCATGCAACCAGAGATTTTGTGTTCTTTAGATCATCATCCTCCCTTCAATCTCTGCCTAGGCAAGAGAATGAGCAACAATTTGGTATCATAGTGCAAAAGCAATTTAAAATTTGAAAACAAATATGAGTGAAACGAATGAATTTCTTCAAGACAAACATACTCATTGTATTAAGATAATCATTCAGATGCAAACAAGTTCTTACATGCAAACAATGTTTTGATAAACAAGAAAAATTACAAAAAGCAGAAATAAGTTAATAATCTGGGAAGGCTTTCCATCTGGACTTGAATTACCGAAAACATCCTTCAAAAATCAAAGCCACCATCAATCGTGTTTACTCTTCGGCGCATGCTTGATTTGAACTTCAAAACCAACGTCCTTGAATGACAAGATACCACTTCTGACCAACTTCTGAACCTCAATCTTCAAAGCAAAGCAACCCTCCAAGTCATGCCCAGGAGCACTTTGATGAAAGGTACAAGCCAAATCAGCTTTGTAGTACCAATGTATCTTCTCAGGAACCTTCGGTGGAGGTCGGGTCTGAACCAAATTCCTCTGCATCAGGATAGGGAACAACTCTGTATAGGTAATTGGAATTGGATCAAATTGGGTTTTCTTCTGATTAGGAACTTGCTGATTCTGTTGATGAATAGGAGGAACATGATGATTTTGACGATGAATATTTCTTCCTATGGTTCTCTTCTTGGAAAAGTTATTATCAAACTTTTTCACACCATTAGCTGAGCTACCATCTTCATATGAACATCCTTTCCCAACATCTTCTTCTAGACGCACTCCCACATTCACCTCGTCAGGAAAGTCATTAGGTGCATTAACCATCACCTTCTCATGAGAGAATGATTTTAGAGTTTCAGTGAAGACTTTTATCATCGCTTCCTCCATCCTAGAAGGATTGACTTGGGCGGTAACCAAAATTTCAACCCAAAACAGTCGAGTGATCCATACCAGCTTTCAAAATAGTCATATCTCTACGGAGTTCAGAAACCTCTTGCTTGATATTCTCCATTGTTTTCTTAGCGCGAGTGTTGTACTGGTGAGACCAAAGGAAAAATAAGACTCGGAAAAAGACCTTTGACAGTGAAACAAAAAATGTAGAATGGTGTATGATATGCAAAAGAGAGTTTTTATTTGATTTTCAAGGAACTCAAGATATTAAGTTGTAAACATCAAAGTATGAAGATAGAAGATGAATTTTAAATTAGCTCCAAACATTGATCAAGTTATCATCAAGATCAATCATCCATTTTGGTGGATTAGGGTTTTCTCCCTATCAACACCCAAGATCCATTGAGCTTGACGAAACTTGTGATGTTTACAAAGAAAGACCTCCAAATTCCTTCAAAGTCAAGTGAAAAGGGTTTTATGGGTGCATGAATGCATGGCTATGCAACAACCACAAGCAAGGTCACAAATAAAGTCGAAAGGTTCAACGTCACGAGCATGGAGTCAAGGTAAGGAACACCCCCAAGGTATGTACTAACGGTTTAATCACACCTGTAGAACAAGGTTCTAAGAGTTCCCGGAGTCTACATTCCTCCTTCGGATATTACCAACGTCTTGATTACTCAATAATCCGCAATATTCTCAAGAGAAACTCATCCGAGCGTAGCATCGCGTAACAATTACTTCCGGATTACTCCGTTATAATCTCCGCGCTACACCTAAAAGGCCAAGATGGGTTAGGGTTCTACGGTTCCCAGCTTCTCTGGCTCCCAGGTCGAAAATAATAATGTCTTCCCGATTACTCGGTAAACAAATATTACGTTCAAAAGGGCCTTCCACTGAGTGGGGGATCTCATGCCTCCTTCTTCGGGATTACTCCCTCAAAGTTAACATGACTATACCGCCCGTCCTATTCCTAAGTGTAACTTAGTCCGGGTATAGGACTTGTCCTTTGTAAATATTATCAACACCCAAATAATCATAATATATACATATAATCAAACAATCAAATAACGATAAAACAGATAAAACAAATTAGGCTTAACCCACTTAGGGATGGACCAGCAAGAGGTCAATCTTTCCCCAGCAGAGTCGCCAATTCTGTAGCGGTGAAAATCGGAGATCAAGCTATTAATTAACTTGACTCGCAAAAGCAAGAGTCGCCACCGCGCTTTATTATTTCCAAGGGAAAAGGGAAAAGAGCGAAATAAAACCCTAAAGTATGCAATGTAAAGTAATATTTAAAAGTAATGAAAATACAATGCGTTTTAAAAGAGATCGAGAGTTCGGGGGTTGGTTATACAATGGGAAGGTATTAGCACCCAATGCATCTGCAGTACTCCGCAGGAACCTTTTGAAATATCTGTTTTTTTTGGTTAAAATTGTTTGTTTGATTAAAATTGTTCGTTTGGCTAAAAATAGGTGTTGGCGAGATTTTAAAGATGTGATAACCTAATGTCGAAGTTTTGACTTAAAAGGTATGGGTTTGAAAATGGAGTCTTTTGGAAAATTATCTTAAGTTTGGAAAAATAGTAAACAAGCAAAAAATGAATGAGGCTATTCGCACGATTGTAGAAGACGTATTTGACGACATGAAGTCAGCTGAGTTGAAACATTTCCCTTGGAATTAATCATAAGTGGGTAGATCTAATATTCGAGTAAGAAATCATAAATAGTTAAAATCCACGAGAAACGAACAAGGTAGATAACAAGATAAATTGTAAGAAACTAAATGAATGGACAAAGAAGAATCATGAATAAAAGAAAAGTGTAATTAAAAAATTATCTAGACTAATTTGAGATTCTAAGGTTACTAAGTAAACTAAACTTAAATTCTAAAGTGTCTAACTAAATTAAATAAAATTTTGAAGTTATTAACTAAAACTAAATTAAAATTCTAAAGTTACTAACTGAAATTCGAAAGTTATTAAATTAAATCTAAAATAAATTAACACTCTAATATTACTGAATTAGGTCTAAACTAAATTAATTCTAAAGTTGCTAAATTACATCTAAACTAGTTTAAGTATAAACTAAATTCATTATAAAATTACTAATTCAATCTAAACTATATTAATAATAAAATTACTAACTTAAATCAAAACTAAATTAATTCTAAATTAAAGATTAAAATTCTAAGATTAAATTAAAATTCTAAAGTTATCAAAATATATCTAAACTAATTGGAAGTTCTAAAGTTATAAAATAGATTTAAACAAATTAAAATTTTTAAGTTATCAAAATATACCTAAACTAATTAAAGGTTCTAACATTACTAATTTATATCTAATTAAATTAAAATTCTAAAGTTATTAAATTTAAGTCTAAAACTAATCTAAATAATTAAGATCATCTAGTTAACTAAAACATAGTTGTTTAATTAAATCTACAAATAACTAGATTAACTAAACTAATTATTATTTAAAATAAACAAATTGAGAGGGTATAACTAATAATTATTGGAGGGGGAGTAGTAAAAGCGGTTGGAGAACGGTCGCAGCTAGGAATTGATGGATGTTGGATGGTGTGGAGTAGTGAAACAGAGGCGTGAAGGGAGTATGAAGCAATTGGTTTACTGTTAGTTGTTTTTGTTTTTTGTTTTTAAATACCAAGATGATACATTGCTTGTTAATTATTAAAATAAAAAATAATAATGAAATTCAAACCAAGACATCTAATAACGTGCAACATCAATTTTTCTCAGTAGGTAAGTTTCTCTCCTTTCTCTCTCACATAAAGCTCACAAACCCCTCTTATTTCAAACTCAACACAATACAGATCCATCTTGAAAAAGCAAAAATAACCATAACCACTAGCAGCTACGACTCAACGAAAAATTATTTCCAAAAGAGAAAAAAAAGAAACTTACTGGTGGTGGCAACCTCGGCTGGACCTTGAGTGGTGAGCGAAGGTAGAGTTGAAGGCGGCGGTCCGGTCGTGAGGATGTCGTACGAATCTGTAGTATGTTGGTTTGGAGATGGTGATTCACGGCCAGAGGCACAGAGTTCATCAGCGGTGGAGCTTTGGTCGCGATGTTGTTGCGTGGTGGATTTGAGGTCGGTCTGTTGTGTGGCGGCAGTGGGTGTGCGTTGAAAAGATGATGGATAAGGGTAGCTAGCAGTGGCGGTGCTTTATGGTGGAATCGGTGAAAGAGGGTGATATTCCGTAGGCGATGAACGATGGTGAGTTAAGATTACGGTGGAGGTTGAGGCACGTAAAGGTTGACAGAGGTGGTGCTTGCGGTTTGATGGGGTTTCAGACATATGAGGTTTGATGAGGATGGTGATAAATGTTGGAGGGCTGTCGAATATCCAGGGGAAGATGAAAACATATGCCCAACTGCTCCACTGGAACTTATATGACCTGCATGATTAAAAGTTCTTGTCTTAAGATCTTTTTCCACAAAAGCCTGCTGCGAATCAGATAATCTGGGGTATGTCTCGTCTAGAGGTGTTGGATGGATGGACACCGATGAAGGAAGAGCTCCAGACATTCCTATGTTATTCAGTTGCCGGGCACTTGATCTTTCAATTGAGAAAGCAAGACGAGCTTCCATTATTTTCCAGCAAAATACTACAGAGGTCTCTTTTTGTTCTTGATGCCCAAACCAGACAAGTTGTCATCAATCTGCACACTGAAAGGTGGAGATTCGAGGGGAAGTTTGAGAATTGAGAATTCCGTCGCCGGCAAAGCGAGGTTGATTGGATTTGTGGGAGTGAACAGTGACGACGTCGGTGTGAGCACGCATGGTGCCGCGAAGAACGAGACCCCCAGCCATGGTTGCGGTGGTGAAGAAATTGAGAGGAAGAGATATTAATGCCACTGCTTTTTGTTGTGTATGAGTAAAAAAGATAATGGAAAGGAGCATAGCGTGGTTTACTGTTAATGCCTTGTTTTTGTTTGTTTTTTGTTGTGTATATAAGAAGAGAGGAGAGGTTACTGTGTATTGAAAGTGAGTTGTGTTTTGGTGATTTTGTATCGATCCTCAATTTCATCCAACAGCCAATAGGAATAGAGTATAGTGTAAATAATATATTTTTGTGATCAAATAGTCCTTAAATGATAAAAATAACCAAAAAAACTAAATGTATTAAAATTAACTCAATTAAAAATGATTTTTTTTTTGAATATTTTATGAATAAAAAATAAAGACCCAAAATGACCGAAAATGATAAAAAAAAAGGACGAAAATTTATCCGAAAAAATAAAATGAACACATTAAAATAATCTACATGTCACAAAGATTAAAGAAAAAAATATTCAAGAAGTAAAAAAAAATCAAAAATAAAATAATAATAAAAATATCAGACTAAACAGACGTTTAAGGTTAAAAACGAGACTTCGAACTGTACCGAAAAAATAAAGCGAGCATACCGTCATAATCTACGCGAAGCGCAGATTCATAAAATGATCGGTAAAAGGTGAAGACTTGAAATATTTTCTCGCTACTTTCCCGCATAGTGTCGAATCGCTTTTAACAGTCTGTCTATAAAACCGAAATATTTTATTATCGACATATAAACAACTTGGAGCAGTGCAAGAAAATAGTAAACAAATAAAAATGAATGAAATGAAATGTCGGGTATTTTACAACTGAAAGACGATGCAAACTTTGATTTAAACTGACTTTTTCTGGTCAACTTAAATACGACTAATGATGCAAAATGTGATGAATGAAGGTATTTACTAATGATTGTGACCAAATAACAAAATATGATATGAAAGTGCGACTAAAACATATTAGGGGCGAAATTTAGGGTGCAACAGTTGTGCCTTGATGAATCAGTCTTCGAGAATCCACAATCAACCGTACTTCGGGCTTGGGAGACTCAAAACTTTAATTGAGGCGCGACACCTGATGCTCTTGATTCAGACCTGTCTCTGCACATGAAGCAAAAGAAAACATGAACATACACCTTTGTATGCGATTAGAAATTAGTGATACATAGGCTAAAAATGTTCAAAACACTTGACAATCTTCGCATAGTAAAAGCTCGAAGGTGAGAGGTTAAAACCGACTGTATTTCGTGACCTTGACTTATCTTTAAAAATGGAAAAATAAAAATGGGATCTTAGGTCAAAAATTGGGGTACAACAGCTGCCCCTATTTAAGTTTCTTCTATCTGGAGATATGAAGATTGGGATCTTCATTTCGACGAGATTGAAGGGACTTAAATATAGAATACACAATTTTTGGCCTTAAGATACCGCAATTATGTTTATGATATGATATGAATGTGATATTTTGAATTTTATGGGGAATGACGCCATATGAGACAAACTATGTTGGAGAAACCAAGCATATTATACAGTAATCCCACAGAGGAAGAGGTTGTAACTCCACTGGGGAAACAGAGTCATAGACTTCAAATGAGAGACTCTTGAATGATTTACATCAGTGTTGATACTGGAAAAGAAATGATTTACATCAGTACGAAGACTGGAAGAAGAAATGATTTACATCAGCACTGTGGCTGGAAAGCAAAATGATTGACATCAGCACTGTGGCTGGAAAACAAAATGATTGACATCAGCACTGCGGCTGGAGATAAACATCTCTGATTTCTGAATTTTACCAAGAACGGTAACACATTTCTTCTTTAACCAAGATATCGCTTGAAAAGGATAAAATAACAAACTTCTCCACGGGACTTTTCCGAAAGGGATGCCATTTGCTGAGTAGACATTATTGTTGGGGATACACAAGCTGCTCAAATAAAGAGGCCGCCACTTGCTTCCTTTCAAAGGTGTCAATAACATACAAGCTGTACATGAAGAGACCGCCACTTGCTGTCTTCAAAGAAAATTAAAGCATACAAGCTGCTCATGAAGAGTCCGCCACTTGTTGTCTTCAAAGAATATCAAAGTACACAAGCTGCTCATGAAGAGTCTGCCACTTGTTGCCAATAACCCACAAGCTGCTCATAAAGAAGCTGCCACTTTCCGTTTTCAAGGGAACAATAACACACAAGTTGCTCAAATAGATAAGCTGCCACTTGCTGTCTTCCAAAAATACTAACGTACAAGCTACTCATGAAGAAGCTGCCACTTGCCGTTTTCCGTACAAGCTGCTCATGAAGAAGCTGCCACTTGCCGTTTTCAAACGAAAAAAATAACGTACAAGCTACCCATGAAAGGACTGCCACTTGCCATTTTCAAAAGAAAAAAAAAACGTACAAGCTACCCATGAAAGGAATGCCACTTGCCGTTTTTCGAGGTGTCAATAATATACAAGTTGCCTCGTGAAGAGACTGCCGCTTGCTGTTTGTCAAGAGTATCCATAACACACAAGTTGCCTCATGAAGAGACCACCGCTTGCTGTTTTTTCAAATGTATCAATAACATACAAGTTGCTCATGAAGAGACCGCCGCTTGCTGTTTTTTCAAAGGTATCAATAACATACAAGTTGCTCATGAAGAGACCGCCGCTTGCTGTTTTTTCAAATGTATCAATAACATACAAGTTGCTCATGAAGAGACCGCCGCTTGCTGTTTTTTCAAATGTATCAATAACATACAAGTTGCTCATGAAGAGACCGCCATTTGCTGTTTTTTCAAATGTATCAATAACATACAAGTTGCTCATGAAGAGACCGCCGCTTGCTGTTTTTTCAAAGGTATCAATAACATACAAGTTGGTCATGAAGAGACCGCCGCTTGCTGTTTTTGCAAATGTATCAATAACATACAAGTTGCTCATGAAGAGACTGCCGCTTGCTGTTTTCTCAAAGATACCCATAAAATATCATGAAGATATTGCTGGAGGTGAGAATCAATAGTTTCATCGAGGATGGACAAACTGCTCATGAAGAGACCGCCATTTGTCGTAGAGAAATCAGAAATAATCAAATTGCTCAAATAAAGAGTCAGTCGCTTGTTGTCATGTCGATATTCCAGAAGAAGGTTGTGATAACACTACTGGGGAATAAAGTTCATCTTCAATGGGGAACCATGAATAAATCCTTCTTGAGGAGACCAAGTCTTTACATTGCAAAATAAATTCACTCTCCATCTAGGTTTCATAGCCTAGAGATATCCGCAGGGTATCATTCACAAGAGACAAAGCTCAATCCAGGAGTAAACTGGAGAGAAAACAGTCAAACAAGACTCCACCCAATGAGGAAACAACTCAAATAGGGATTTATCTTATCCAGATATGGAAAAGGAAAGCTAAAGCAAGATTCTTCTACGAGAGTTAACTCAGTGGGGAATTAGAAAGAAGGCGCACTTTCTGCTTAAGTTGGCACTCTACTTGGAAAGACCAAATACATTATTTGAATAGACACAACCGAAGTATACGAACTTAATGACATCAACAAATACAAATGTGCGTGCATGATGCAAGTGTGAATGAATAAATGAATGCCATGTATGTGCTGACAAAACAAATAGACAAGATAAACTGGAGATGATAAGACATCATAGCACAACCCAACACTCGGCTAATCTCAACAGGATGGGAACATTACTGGAGATAAAACACAGGCCCTCATTGGAGCAAGGTCCTTTTACAAGGCTTAAATATCTCTGGAGAGGAAGATATTTTCAGGTAGAAAACCCAAAGTCTAGTCTTCTATTGCAAACAATCCATTGAAAGGATAACAACACAAACAAAGTTTCAGCTGGAAAAAAGTCTTGCTTAGTTGGAGATACTGGGAACACCACCCTCTGATAATGTGTGCAATACATATCACATATCTTGACAAATCTAGATTGCCCCTGGGACCAATTTTGGATGCCCCAAGTTTACTGCTGATGGGCTGCATGTTGCACGACAATTCTTGCGAATAGCTTCACTTCTAACATGCCCCAAGCTATCTGGTTGATGAGGAGAAATCGTCTCAAGAGGATTTTACAAAAGACCTGGCATTCACCATGCTCTGGTGTCTTCAAACTCTTAGAGGAATTCATCGAATCTCGACGTGATTGCCCCGGATTGACTGTAGTTGGCACAACAACGTCTTCAAATTTTGCCCCAAAAGAGTAAACAAGTTGGGAAAGCATTAATTAGGAGAAGCAACACGTCCGTGCTTAAGGTCTTCATGTGACATGCCCCTGCATATGATTTTTTCTTGAAATGATCCGCCAATTACTCAACAGAGCTTCAGGCCTTAAGAATAGACTCATCACTGGTGCTTATGTGAGCTTCCTTGATATCAAACAAATGTTTTGTAGTTAGAAAAAGTTTACAATGAGAATGAAAATTCTAATGCAACAATTATGTAAGTCTTGAAGATTTTGAAAAGATATCGCACACACTTTGCGAATTAGAGCTCCATTTATTTTTGTATAGGAAAAACAATATGATACCAACATAACTATTTAGAACATTCATGGGAGTCAGGAACACTATCTCATTGAAGTATGCTTTCAAAATAACCTTGCTTCAATTAGGACTTTTGAAGGTTGTAACGTGGTCTGGTTCATGGTTTTTAGAAAAAGATTTTAAGGCTCAAAATATTTGGTGCCCACCCATTCTTCATGATGTTCTCCAACCCTATGTTCAGTTAATTCAACATGAGTGTTCATCTCTCAAAAAGATTTTGTGACGGTCAAGGAAACGACGAGGCTTTCGGAGTAGAAACCAACCTCATGTCTTCGTGTTTGTAGTCACCAATTTGTTCTTTGCTGAGGACTTTTCTTTGCAGTCCTTTTCTTTGCAATTTTTATTTTCCCTAACTTTTGCCTGAACTAATTCTTTTGAATTGATAGTCCAGCGGGATGCCTTAATTTTGCCTAAGTCACACGTTTTCATGTTTTTTGACTTAGCAGGCTTTTTTCTTTTTCTCGATTTTTGACTTTTTGGACAAAATGTGTGACATTAGCTTGTATTTGCTAGTTGAGTGGATTGTGACTTCCTCGTTTCTTGATGGATGAGGGATAACATTATGGTTCCACATCTTCTGGCTTCATTATACATGAAGGATAGCCCTCGTAGTTTCTCTTCAAAAAACATCTTCCTTATGAATTTTGAACACTCAGTCAGATTAACTAAAAACTACCCTGCCCCAGGTTAAAATTCAAGGTTTTTTCGTATAGAAAAGAAACTTCTGCTTCAAAGGCTCAAAAGGGGTTAGCAAGGGATTATCTTCCTTATATCTCCAATGTTTAGGGATTTGAAACAATGCCTGTACATCATCAGCAAGATTTTATCCAAAAGCATGCAACCAGAGATTTTGTGTTCTTTAGATCATCATCCTCCCTTCAATCTCTGCCTAGGCAAGAGAATGAGCAACAATTTGGTATCATAGTGCAAAAGCAATTTAAAATTTGAAAACAAATATGAGTGAAACGAATGAATTTCTTCAAGACAAACATACTCATTGTATTAAGATAATCATTCAGATGCAAACAAGTTCTTACATGCAAACAATGTTTTGATAAACAAGAAAAATTACAAAAAGCAGAAATAAGTTAATAATCTGGGAAGGCTTTCCATCTGGACTTGAATTACCGAAAACATCCTTCAAAAATCAAAGCCACCATCAATCGTGTTTACTCTTCGGCGCATGCTTGATTTGAACTTCAAAACCAACGTCCTTGAATGACAAGATACCACTTCTGACCAACTTCTGAACCTCAATCTTCAAAGCAAAGCAACCCTCCAAGTCATGCCCAGGAGCACCTTGATGAACGGTACAAGCCAAATCAGCTTTGTAGTACCAATGTATCTTCTCAGGAACCTTCGGTGGAGGTCGGGTCTGAACCAAATTCCTCTGCATCAGGATAGGGAACAACTCTGTATAGGTAATTGGAATTGGATCAAATTGGGTTTTCTTCTGATTAGGAACTTGCTGATTCTGTTGATGAATAGGAGGAACATGATGATTTTGACGATGAATATTTCTTCCTATGGTTCTCTTCTTGGAAAAGTTATTATCAAACTTTTTCACACCATTAGCTGAGCTACCATCTTCATATGAACATCCTTTCCCAACATCTTCTTCTAGACGCACTCCCACATTCACCTCGTCAGGAAAGTCATTAGGTGCATTAACCATCACCTTCTCATGAGAGAATGATTTTAGAGTTTCAGTGAAGACTTTTATCATCGCTTCCTCCATCCTAGAAGGATTGACTTGGGCGGTAACCAAAATTTCAACCCAAAACAGTCGAGTGATCCATACCAGCTTTCAAAATAGTCATCTCTCTACGGAGTTCAGAAACCTCTTGCTTGATATTCTCTATTGTTTTCTTAGCGCGAGTGTTGTACTGGTGAGACCAAAGGAAAATTAAGACTCGGAAAAAGACCTTTGACAGTGAAACAAAAAATGTAAAATGGTGTATGATATGCAAAAGAGAGTTTTTATTTGATTTTCAAGGAACTCAAGATATTAAGTTGTAAACATCAAAGTATGAAGATAGAAGATGAATTTTAAATTAGCTCCAAACATTGATCAAGTTATCATCAAGATCAATCATCCATTTTGGTGGATTAGGGTTTTCTCCCTATCAACACCCAAGATCCATTGAGCTTGACGAAACTTGTGATGTTTACAAAGAAATACCTCCAAATTCCTTCAAAGTCAAGTGAAAAGGGTTTTATGGGTGCATGAATGCATGGCTATGCAACAACCACAAGCAAGGTCACAAATAAAGTCGAAAGGTTCAACGTCACGAGCATGGAGTCAAGGTAAGGAACACCCCCAAGGTATGTACTAACGGTTTAATCACACCTGTAGAACAAGGTTCTAAGAGTTCCCGGAGTCTACATTCCTCCTTCGGATATTACCAACGTCTTGATTACTCAATAATCCGCAATATTCTCAAGAGAAACTCATCCGAGCGTAGCATCGCGTAACAATTACTTCCGGATTACTCCGTTATAATCTCCGCGCTACACCTAAAAGGCCAAGATGGGTTAGGGTTCTACGGTTCCCAGCTTCTCTGGCTCCCAGGTCGAAAATAATAATGTCTTCCCGATTACTCGGTAAACAAATATTACGTTCAAAAGGGCCTTCCACTGAGTGGGGGATCTCATGCCTCCTTCTTCGGGATTACTCCCTCAAAGTTAACATGACTATACCGCCCGTCCTATTCCTAAGTGTAACTTAGTCCGAGTATAGGACTTGTCCTTTGTAAATATTATCAACACCCAAATAATCATAATATATACATATAATCAAACAATCAAATAACGATAAAACAGATAAAACAAATTAGGCTTAACCCACTTAGGGATGGACCAGCAAGAGGTCAATCTTTCCCCAACAGAGTCGCCAATTCTGTAGCGGTGAAAATCGGAGATCAAGCTATTAATTAACTTGACTCGCAAAAGCAAGAGTCACCACCGCGCTTTATTATTTCCAAGGGAAAAGGGAAAAGAGCGAAATAAAACCCTAAAGTATGCAATGTAAAGTAATATTTAAAAGTAATGAAAATACAATGCGTTTTAAAAGAGATCGAGAGTTCGGGGGTTGGTTATACAATGGGAAGGTATTAGCACCCAATGCATCTGCAGTACTCCGCAGGAACCTTTTGAAATATCTGTTTTTTTTGGTTAAAATTGTTTGTTTGATTAAAATTGTTCGTTTGGCTAAAAATAGGTGTTGGCGAGATTTTAAAGATGTGATAACCTAATGTCGAAGTTTTGACTTAAAAGGTATGGGTTTGAAAATGGAGTCTTTTGGAAAATTATCTTAAGTTTGGAAAAATAGTAAACAAGCAAAAAATGAATGAGGCTATTCGCACGATTGTAGAAGACGTATTTGACGACATGAAGTCAGCTGAGTTGAAACATTTCCCTTGGAATTAATCATAAGTGGGTAGATCTAATATTCGAGTAAGAAATCATAAATAGTTAAAATCCACGAGAAACGAACAAGGTAGATAACAAGATAAATTGTAAGAAACTAAATGAATGGACAAAGAAGAATCATGAATAAAAGAAAAGTGTAATTAAAAAATTATCTAGACTAATTTGAGATTCTAAGGTTACTAAGTAAACTAAACTTAAATTCTAAAGTGTCTAACTAAATTAAATAAAATTTTGAAGTTATTAACTAAAACTAAATTAAAATTCTAAAGTTACTAACTGAAATTCGAAAGTTATTAAATTAAATCTAAAATAAATTAACACTCTAATATTACTGAATTAGGTCTAAACTAAATTAATTCTAAAGTTGCTAAATTACATCTAAACTAGTTTAAGTATAAACTAAATTCATTATAAAATTACTAATTCAATCTAAACTATATTAATAATAAAATTACTAACTTAAATCAAAACTAAATTAATTCTAAATTAAAGATTAAAATTCTAAGATTAAATTAAAATTCTAAAGTTATCAAAATATATCTAAACTAATTGGAAGTTCTAAAGTTATAAAATAGATTTAAACAAATTAAAATTTTTAAGTTATCAAAATATACCTAAACTAATTAAAGGTTCTAACATTACTAATTTATATCTAATTAAATTAAAATTCTAAAGTTATTAAATTTAAGTCTAAAACTAATCTAAATAATTAAGATCATCTAGTTAACTAAAACATAGTTGTTTAATTAAATCTACAAATAACTAAATTAACTAAACTAATTATTATTTAAAATAAACAAATTGAGAGGGTATAACTAATAATTATTGGAGGGGGAGTAGTAAAAGCGGTTGGAGAACGGTCGCAGCTAGGAATTGATGGAGGTTGGATGGTGTGGAGTAGTGAAACAGAGGCGTGAAGGGAGTATGAAGCAATTGGTTTACTATTAGTTGTTTTTGTTTTTTTTTTAAATACTAAGATGATACATTGCTTGTTAATTGTTAAAATAAAAAATAATAATGAAATTCAAACCAAGACATCTAATAACGTGCAACATCAATTTTTCTCAGTAGGTAAGTTTCTCTCCTTTCTCTCTCACATAAAGCTCACAAACCCCTCTTATTTCAAACTCAACACAATACAGATCCATCTTGAAAAAGCAACAATAACCATAACCACTAGCAGCTACGACTCAACGGAAAATTATTTCCAAAAGAGAAAAAAAAGAAACTTACTGGTGGTGGCAACCTCGGCTGGACCTTGAGTGATGAGCGGAGGTAGAGTTGAAGGCGGCGGTCCGGTCGTGAGGATGTCGTACGAATCTGTAGTATGTCGGTTTGGAGATGGTGATTCACGGCCAGAGGCACAGAGTTCATCAGCGGTGGAGCTTTGGTCGCGATGTTGTTGCATGGTGGATTTGAGGTCGGTCTGTTGTGTGGCGGCAGTGGGTGTGCGTTGAAAAGATGATGGATAAGGGTAGCTAGCAGTGGCGGTGCTTTATGGTGGAATCGGTGAAAGAGGGTGATATTCCGTAGGCGATGAACGATGGTGAGTTGAGATTACGGTGGAGGTTGAGGCACGTAAAGGTTGACAGAGGTGGTGCTTGCGGTTTGATGGGGTTTCAGACATATGAGGTTTGATGAGGATGGTGATAAATGTTGGAGGGCTGTCGAATATCCAGGGGAAGATGAAAACATATGCCCAACTGCTCCACTGGAACTTATATGACCTGCATGATTAAAAGTTCTTGTCTTAAGATCTTTTTCCACAAAAGCCTGCTGCGAATCAGATAATCTGGGGTATGTCTCGTCTATAGGTGTTGGATGGATGGACACCGATGAAGGAAGAGCTCCAGACATTCCTATGTTATTCAGCTGCCGGGCACTTGATCTTTCAATTGAGAAAGCAGGACGAGCTTCCATTATTTTCCAGCAAAATACTACAGAGGTCTCTTTTTGTTCTTGATGCCCAAACCAGACAAGTTGTCATCAATCTGCACACTGAAAGGTGGAGATTCGAGGGGAAGTTTGAGAATTGAGAATTCCGTCGCCGGCAAAGCGAGGTTGATTGGATTTGTGGGAGTGAACGGTGACGACGTCGGTGTGAGCACGCATGGTGCCGCGAAGAACGAGACCCTCAGCCATGGTTGCGGTGGTGAAGAAATTGAGAGGAAGAGATATTAATGCCACTGCTTTTTGTTGTGTATGAGTAAAAAAGATAATGGAAAGGAGCATAGCGTGGTTTACTGTTAATGCCTTGTTTTTGTTTGTTTTTTATTGTGTATATAAGAAGAGAGGAGAGGTTACTGTGTATTGAAAGTGAGTTGTGTTTTGGTGATTTTTTATCGATCCTCAATTTCATCCAACAGCCAATAGGAATAGAGTATAGTGTAAATAATATATTTTTGTGATCAAATAGTCCTTAAATGATAAAAATAACCAAAAAAACTAAATGTATTAAAATTAACTCAATTAAAAATGATATTTTTTTTAATATTTTATGAATAAAAAATAAAGACCCAAAATGACCGAAAATGATAAAAAAACGGACGAAAATTTATCCGAAAAAATAAAATGAACACATTAAAATAATCTACATGTCACAAAGATTAAAGAAAAAAATATTCAAGAAGTAAAAAAAAATCAAAAATAAAATAATAATAAAAATATCAGACTAAACAGACGTTTAAGGTTAAAAATGAGACTTCGAACTGTACCGAAAAAATAAAGCGAGCATACCGTCATAATCTACGCGAAGCGCAGATTCATAAAATGATCGGTAAAAGGTGAAGACTTGAAATATTTTCTCGCTACTTTCCCGCATAGTGTCGAATCGCTTTTAACAGTCTGTCTATAAAACCGAAATATTTTATTATCGACATATAAACAACTTGGAGCAGTGCAAGAAAATAGTAAACAGATAAAAATGAATGAAATGAAATGTCGGGTATTTTACAACTGAAAGACGATGTAAACTTTGATTTAAACTGACTTTTTCTGGTCAACTTAAATACGACTAATGATGCAAAATGTGATGAATGAAGGTATTTACTAATGATTGTGACCAAATAACAAAATATGATATGAAAGTGCGACTAAAACATATTAGGGGCGAAATTTAGGGTGCAACAGTTGTGCCTTGATGAATCAGTCTTCGAGAATCCACAATCAACCGTACTTCGGGCTTGGGAGACTCAAAACTTTAATTGAGGCGCGACACCTGATGCTCTTGATTCAGACCTGTCTCTGCACATGAAGCAAAAGAAAACATGAACATACACCTTTGTATGCGATTAGAAATTAGTGATACATAGGCTAAAAATGTTCAAAACACTTGACAATCTTCGCATAGTAAAAGCTCGAAGGTGAGAGGTTAAAACCGACTGTATTTCGTGACCTTGACTTATCTTTAAAAATGGAAAAATAAAAATGGGATCTTAGGTCAAAAATTGGGGTACAACAGCTGCCCCTATTTAAGTTTCTTCTATCTGGAGATATGAAGATTGGGATCTTCATTTCGACGAGATTGAAGGGACTTAAATATAGAATACACAATTTTTGGCCTTAAGATACCACAATTATGTTTATGATATGATATGAATGTGATATTTTGAATTTTATGGGGAATGACGCCATATGAGACAAACTATGTTGGAGAAACCAAGCATATTATACAGTAATCCCACAGAGGAAGAGGTTGTAACTCCACTGGGGAAACAGAGTCATAGACTTCAAATGAGAGACTCTTGAATGATTTACATCAGTGTTGATACTGGAAAAGAAATGATTTACATCAGTACGAAGACTGGAAGAAAAAATGATTTACATCAGCACTGTGGCTGGAAAGCAAAATGATTGACATCAGCACTGTGGCTGGAAAACAAAATGATTGACATCAGCACTGCGGCTGGAGATAAACATCTCTGATTTCTGAATTTTACCAAGAACGGTAACACATTTCTTCTTTAACCAAGATATCGCTTGAAAAGGATAAAATAACAAACTTCTCCACGGGACTTTTCCGAAAGGGATGCCATTTGCTGAGTAGACATTATTGTTGGGGATACACAAGCTGCTCAAATAAAGAGGCCGCCACTTGCTTCCTTTCAAAGGTGTCAATAACATACAAGCTGTACATGAAGAGACCGCCACTTGCTGTCTTCAAAGAAAATTAAAGCATACAAGCTGCTCATGAAGAGTCCGCCACTTGTTGTCTTAAAAGAATATCAAAGTACACAAGCTGCTCATGAATAGTCTGCCACTTGTTGCCAATAACCCACAAGCTGCTCATAAAGAAGCTGCCACTTGCCGTTTTCAAGGGACCAATAACACACAAGTTGCTCAAATAGATAAGCTGCCACTTGCTGTCTTCCAAAAATACTAACGTACAAGCTACTCATGAAGAAGCTGCCACTTGCCGTTTTCCGTACAAGCTGCTCATGAAGAAGCTGCCACTTGCCGTTTTCAAATGAAAAAAATAACGTACAAGCTACCCATGAAAGGACTTCCACTTGCCGTTTTCAAAAGAAAAAAAAACGTACAAGCTACCCATGAAAGGAATGCCACTTGCCGTTTTTCGAGGTGTCAATAATATACAAGTTGCCTCGTGAAGAGACTGCCGCTTGCTGTTCGTCAAGAGTATCCATAACACACAAGTTACCTCATGAAGAGACCGCCGCTTGCTGTTTTTTCAAATGTATCAATAACATACAAGTTGCTCATGAAGAGACCGCCGCTTGCTGTTTTTTCAAAGGTATCAATAACATACAAGTTGCTCATGAAGAGACCGCCGCTTGCTGTTTTTTCAAATGTATCAATAACATACAAGTTGCTCATGAAGAGACCGCCGCTTGCTGTTTTTTCAAATGTATCAATAACATACAAGTTGCTCATAAAGAGACCGCCACTTGCTGTTTTTTCAAATGTATCAATAACATACAAGTTGCTCATGAAGAGACCGCCGCTTGCTGTTTTTTCAAAGGTATCAATAACATACAAGTTGCTCATGAAGAGACCGCCGCTTGCTGTTTTTTCAAATGTATCAATAACATACAAGTTGCTCATGAAGAGACTGCCGCTTGCTGTTTTCTCAAAGATACCCATAAAATATCATGAAGATATTGCTGGAGGTGAGAATCAATAGTTTCATCGAGGATGGACAAACTGCTCATGAAGAGACCGCCATTTGTCATAGAGAAATCAGAAATAATCAAATTTCTCAAATAAAGAGTCAGTCGCTTGTTGTCATGTCGATATTCCAGAAGAAGGTTGTGATAACACTACTGGGGAATAAAGTTCATCTTCAATGGGGAACCATGAATAAATCCTTCTTGAGGAGACCAAGTATTTACATTGCAAAATAAATTCACTCTCCATCTAGGTTTCATAGCCTAGAGATATCCGCAGGGTATCATTCACAAGAGACAAAGCTCAATCCAGGAGTAAACTGGAGAGAAAACAGTCAAACAAGACTCCACCCAATGAGGAAACAACTCAAATAGGGATTTATCTTATCCAGATATGGAAAAGGAAAGCTAAAGCAAGATTCTTCTACGAGAGTTAACTCAGTGGGGAATTAGAAAGAAGGCGCACTTTCTGCTTAAGTTGGCACTCTACTTGGAAAGATCAAATACATTATTTGAATAGACACAACCAAAGTATACGAACTTAATGACATCAACAAATACAAATGTGTGTGCATGATGCAAGTGTGAATGAATAAATGAATGCCATGTATGTGCTGACAAAACAAATAGACAAGATAAACTGGAGATGATAAGACATCATAGCAAAACCCAACACTCGGCTAATCTCAACAGGATGGGAACATTACTGGAGATAAAACACAGGCCCTCATTGGAGCAAGGTCCTTTTACAAGGCTTAAATATCTCTGGAGAGGAAGATATTTTCAGGTAGAAAACCCAAAGTCTAGTCTTCTATTGCAAACAATCCATTGAAAGGATAACAACACAAACAAAGTTTCAGCTGGAAAGAAGTCTTGCTTAGTTGGAGATACTGGGAACACCACCCTCTGATAATGTGTGCAATACATATCACATATCTTGACAAATCTAGATTGCCCCTGGGACCAATTTTGGATGCCCCAAGTTTACTGCTGATGGGCTGCATGTTGCACGACAATTCTTGCGAATAGCTTCACTTCTAACATGCCCCAAGCTATCTGGTTGATGAGGAGAAATCGTCTCAAGAGGATTTTACAAAAGACCTGGCATTCACCATGCTCTGGTGTCTTCAAACTCTTAGAGGAATTCATCGAATCTCGACGTGATTGCCCCGGATTGACTGTAGTTGGCACAACAACGTCTTCAAATTTTGCCCCAAAAGAGTAAACAAGTTGGGAAAGCATTAATTAGGAGAAGCAACACGTCCGTGCTTAAGGTCTTCATGTGACATGCCCCTGCATATGATTTTTTCTTGAAATGATCCGCCAATTACTCAACAGAGCTTCAGGCCTTAAGAATAGACTCATCACTGGTGCTTATGTGAGCTTCCTTGATATCAAACAAATGTTTTGTAGTTAGAAAAAGTTTACAATGAGAATGAAAATTCTAATGCAACAATTATGTAAGTCTTGAAGATTTTGAAAAGATATCGCACACACTTTGCGAATTAGAGCTCCATTTATTTTTGTATAGGAAAAACAATATGATACCAACATAACTATTTAGAACATTCATGGGAGTCAGGAACACTATCTCATTGAAGTATGCTTTCAAAATAACCTTGCTTCAATTAGGACTTTTGAAGGTTGTAACGTGGTCTGGTTCATGGTTTTTAGAAAAAGATTTTAAGGCTCAAAATATTTGGTGCCCACCCATTCTTCATGATGTTCTCCAACCCTATGTTCAGTTAATTCAACATGAGTGTTCATCTCTCAAAAAGATTTTGTGACGGTCAAGGAAACGACGAGGCTTTCGGAGTAGAAACCAACCTCATGTCTTCGTGTTTGTAGTCACCAATTTGTTCTTTGCTGAGGACTTTTCTTTGCAGTCCTTTTCTTTGCAATTTTTATTTTCCCTAACTTTTGCCTGAACTAATTCTTTTGAATTGATAGTCCAGCGGGATGCCTTAATTTTGCCTAAGTCACACGTTTTCATGTTTTTTGACTTAGCAGGCTTTTTTCTTTTTCTCGATTTTTGACTTTTTGGACAAAATGTGTGACATTAGCTTGTATTTGCTAGTTGAGTGGATTGTGACTTCCTCGTTTCTTGATGGATGAGGGATAACATTATGGTTCCACATCTTCTGGCTTCATTATACATGAAGGATAGCCCTCGTAGTTTCTCTTCAAAAAACATCTTCCTTATGAATTTTGAACACTCAGTCAGATTAACTAAAAACTACCCTGCCCCAGGTTAAAATTCAAGGTTTTTTCGTATAGAAAAGAAACTTCTGCTTCAAAGGCTCAAAAGGGGTTAGCAAGGGATTATCTTCCTTATATCTCCAGTGTTTAGGGATTTGAAACAATGCCTGTACATCATCAGCAAGATTTTATCCAAAAGCATGCAACCAGAGATTTTGTGTTCTTTAGATCATCATCCTCCCTTCAATCTCTGCCTAGGCAAGAGAATGAGCAACAATTTGGTATCATAGTGCAAAAGCAATTTAAAATTTGAAAACAAATATGAGTGAAACGAATGAATTTCTTCAAGACAAACATACTCATTGTATTAAGATAATCATTCAGATGCAAACAAGTTCTTACATGCAAACAATGTTTTGATAAACAAGAAAAATTACAAAAAGTAGAAATAAGTTAATAATCTGGGAAGGCTTTCCATCTGGACTTGAATTACCGAAAACATCCTTCAAAAATCAAAGCCACCATCAATCGTGTTTACTCTTCGGCGCATGCTTGATTTGAACTTCAAAACCAACGTCCTTGAATGACAAGATACCACTTCTGACCAACTTCTGAACCTCAATCTTCAAAGCAAAGCAATCCTCCAAGTCATGCCCAGGAGCACCTTGATGAAAGGTACAAGCCAAATCAGCTTTGTAGTACCAATGTATCTTCTCAGGAACCTTCGATGGAGGTCGGGTCTGAACCAAATTCCTCTGCATCAGGATAGGGAACAACTCTGTATAGGTAATTGGAATTGGATCAAATTGGGTTTTCTTCTGATTAGGAACTTGCTGATTCTGTTGATGAATAGGAGGAACATGATGATTTTGACGATGAATATTTCTTCCTATGGTTCTCTTCTTGGAAAAGTTATTATCAAACTTTTTCACACCATTAGCTGAGCTACCATCTTCATATGAACATCCTTTCCCAACATCTTCTTCTAGACGCACTCCCATATTCACCTCGTCAGGAAAGTCATTAGGTGCATTAACCATCACCTTCTCATGAGAGAATGATTTTAGAGTTTCAGTGAAGACTTTTATCATCGCTTCCTCCATCCTAGAAGGATTGACTTGGGCGGTAACCAAAATTTCAACCCAAAACAGTCGAGTGATCCATACCAGCTTTCAAAATAGTCATCTCTCTACGGAGTTCAGAAACCTCTTGCTTGATATTCTCCATTGTTTTCTTAGCGCGAGTGTTGTACTGGTGAGACCAAAGGAAAAATAAGACTCGGAAAAAGACCTTTGACAGTGAAACAAAAAATGTAGAATGGTGTATGATATGCAAAAGAGAGTTTTTATTTGATTTTCAAGGAACTCAAGATATTAAGTTGTAAACATCAAAGTATGAAGATAGAAGATGAATTTTAAATTAGCTCCAAACATTGATCAAGTTATCATCAAGATCAATCATCCATTTTGGTGGATTAGGGTTTTCTCCCTATCAACACCCAAGATCCATTGAGCTTGACGAAACTTGTGATGTTTACAAAGAAAGACCTCCAAATTCCTTCAAAGTCAAGTGAAAAGGGTTTTATGGGTGCATGAATGCATGGCTATGCAACAACCACAAGCAAGGTCACAAATAAAGTCGAAAGGTTCAACGTCACGAGCATGGAGTCAAGGTAAGGAACACCCCCAAGGTATGTACTAACGGTTTAATCACACCTGTAGAACAAGGTTCTAAGAGTTCCCGGAGTCTACATTCCTCCTTCGGATATTACCAACGTCTTGATTACTCAATAATCCGCAATATTCTCAAGAGAAACTCATCCGAGCGTAGCATCGCGTAACAATTACTTCCGGATTACTCCGTTATAATCTCCGCGCTACACCTAAAAGGCCAAGATGGGTTAGGGTTCTAAGGTTCCCAGCTTCTCTGGCTCCCAGGTCGAAAATAATAATGTCTTCCCGATTACTCGGTAAACAAATATTACGTTCAAAAGGGCCTTCCACTGAGTGGGGGATCTCATGCCTCCTTCTTCGGGATTACTCCCTCAAAGTTAACATGACTATACCGCCCGTCCTATTCCTAAGTGTAACTTAGTCCGGGTATAGGACTTGTCCTTTGTAAATATTATCAACACCCAAATAATCATAATATATACATATAATCAAACAATCAAATAACGATAAAACAGATAAAACAAATTAGGCTTAACCCACTTAGGGATGGACCAGCAAGAGGTCAATCTTTCCCCAGCAGAGTCGCCAATTCTGTAGCGGTGAAAATCGGAGATCAAGCTATTAATTAACTTGACTCGCAAAAGCAAGAGTCGCCACCGCGCTTTATTATTTCCAAGGGAAAAGGGAAAAGAGCGAAATAAAACCCTAAAGTATGCAATGTAAAGTAATATTTAAAAGTAATGAAAATACAATGCGTTTTAAAAGAGATCGAGAGTTCGGGTGTTGGTTATACAATGGGAAGGTATTAGCACCCAATGCATCTGCAGTACTCCGCAGGAACCTTTTGAAATATCTGTTTTTTTTGGTTAAAATTGTTTGTTTGATTAAAATTGTTCGTTTGGCTAAAAATAGGTGTTGGCGAGATTTTAAAGATGTGATAACCTAATGTCGAAGTTTTGACTTAAAAGGTATGGGTTTGAAAATGGAGTCTTTTGGAAAATTATCTTAAGTTTGGAAAAATAGTAAACAAGCAAAAACTGAATGAGGCTATTCGCACGATTGTAGAAGACGTATTTGACGACATGAAGTCAGCTGAGTTGAAACATTTCCCTTGGAATTAATCATAAGTGGGTAGATCTAATATTCGAGTAAGAAATCATAAATAGTTAAAATTCACGAGAAACGAACAAGGTAGATAACAAGATAAATTGTAAGAAACTAAATGAATGGACAAAGAAGAATCATGAATAAAAGAAAAGTGTAATTAAAAAATTATCTAGACTAATTTGAGATTCTAAGGTTACTAAGTAAACTAAACTTAAATTCTAAAGTGTCTAACTAAATTAAATAAAATTTTGAAGTTATTAACTAAAACTAAATTAAAATTCTAAAGTTACTAACTGAAATTCGAAAGTTATTAAATTAAATCTAAAATAAATTAACACTCTAATATTACTGAATTAGGTCTAAACTAAATTAATTCTAAAGTTGCTAAATTACATCTAAACTAGTTTAAGTATAAACTAAATTCATTATAAAATTACTAATTCAATCTAAACTATATTAATAATAAAATTACTAACTTAAATCAAAACTAAATTAATTCTAAATTAAAGATTAAAATTCTAAGATTAAATTAAAATTCTAAAGTTATCAAAATATATCTAAACTAATTGGAAGTTCTAAAGTTATAAAATAGATTTAAACAAATTAAAATTTTTAAGTTATCAAAATATACCTAAACTAATTAAAGGTTCTAACATTACTAATTTATATCTAATTAAATTAAAATTCTAAAGTTATTAAATTTAAGTCTAAAACTAATCTAAATAATTAAGATCATCTAGTTAACTAAAACATAGTTGTTTAATTAAATCTACAAATAACTAGATTAACTAAACTAATTATTATTTAAAATAAACAAATTGAGAGGGTATAACTAATAATTATTGGAGGGGGAGTAGTAAAAGCGGTTGGAGAACGGTCGCAGCTAGGAATTGATGGAGGTTGGATGGTGTGGAGTAGTGAAACAGAGGCGTGAAGGGAGTATGAAGCAATTGGTTTACTGTTAGTTGTTTTTTTTTTTTTTTTAAATACCAAGATGATACATTGCTTGTTAATTATTAAAATAAAAAATAATAATGAAATTCAAACCAAGACATCTAATAACGTGCAACATCAATTTTTCTCAGTAGGTAAGTTTCTCTCCTTTCTCTCTCACATAAAGCTCACAAACCCCTCTTATTTCAAACTCAACACAATACAGATCCATCTTGAAAAAGCAACAATAACAAGAGAAAAAAAAGAAACTTACTGGTGGTGGCAACCTCGGCTGGACCTTGAGTGATGAGCGGAGGTAGAGTTAAAGGCGGCGGTCCGGTCGTGAGGATGTCGTACGAATCTGTAGTATGTCGGTTTGGAGATGATGATTCACGGCCAGAGGCACAGAGTTCATCAGCGGTGGAGCTTTGGTCGCGATGTTGTTGCGTGGTGGATTTGAGGTCGGTCTGTTGTGTGGCGGCAGTGGGTGTGCGTTGAAAAGATGATGGATAAGGGTAGCTAGAAGTGGCGGTGCTTTATGGTGGAATCGGTGAAAGAGGGTGATATTCCGTAGGCGATGAACGATGGTGAGTTGAGATTACGGTGGAGGTTGAGGCACGTAAAGGTTGACAGAGGTGGTGCTTGCGGTTTGATGGGGTTTCAGACATATGAGGTTTGATGAGGATGGTGATAAATGTTGGAGGGCTGTCGAATATCCAGGGGAAGATGAAAACATATGCCCAACTGCTCCACTGGAACTTATAGGATCTGCATGATTAAAAGTTCTTGTCTTAAGATCTTTTTCCATAAAAGCCTGCTGCGAATCAGATAATCTGGGGTATGTCTCGTCTAGAGGTGTTGGATGGATGGACACCGATGAAGGAAGAGCTCCAGACATTCCTATGTTATTCAGTTGTCGGGCACTTGATCTTTCAATTGAGAAAGCAGGACGAGCTTCCATTATTTTCCAGCAAAATACTACAGAGGTCTCTTTTTGTTCTTGATGCCCAAACCAGACAAGTTGTCATCAATCTGCACACTGAAAGGTGGAGATTCGAGGGGAAGTTTGAGAATTGAGAATTCCATCGCCGGCAAAGCGAGGTTGATTGGATTTGTGGGAGTGAACGGTGACGACGTCGGTGTGAGCACGCATGGTGCCGCGAAGAACGAGACCCTCAGCCATGGTTGCGGTGGTGAAGAAATTGAGAGGAAGAGATATTAATGCCACTGCTTTTTGTTGTGTGTGAGTAAAAAAGATAATGGAAAGGAGCATAGCGTGGTTTACTGCTAATGCCTTGTTTTTGTTTGTGTTTTGTTGTGTATATAAGAAGAGAGTAGAGGTTACTGTGTATTGAAAGTGAGTTGTGTTTTGGTGATTTTGTATCGATCCTCAATTTCATCCAACAACCAATACGAATAGAGTATAGTGTAAATAATATATTTTTGTGATCAAATAGTCCTTAAATGATAAAAATAACCAAAAAAACTAAATGTATTAAAATTAACTCAATTAAAAATGATTTTTTTTTGAATATTTTATGAATAAAAAATAAAGACCCAAAATGACCGAAAATGATAAAAAAAACGGACGAAAATTTATCCGAAAAAATAAAATGAACACATTAAAATAATCTACATGTCACAAAGATTAAAGAAAAATATATTCAAGAAGTAAAAAAAAATCAAAAATAAAATAATAATAAAAATATTAGACTAAACAGACGTTTAAGGTTAAAAACGAGACTTCGAACTGTACCGAAAAAATAAAGCGAGCATACCGTCATAATCTACGCGAAGCGCAGATTCATAAAATGATCGGTAAAAGGTGAAGACTTGAAATATTTTCTCGCTACTTTCCCGCATAGTGTCGAATCGCTTTTAACAGTCTGTCTATAAAACCGAAATATTTTATTATCGACATATAAACAACTTGGAGCAGTGCAAGAAAATAGTAAACAGATAAAAATGAATGAAATGAAATGTCGGGTATTTTACAACTGAAAGACGATGCAAACTTTGATTTAAACTGACTTTTTCTGGTCAACTTAAATACGACTAATGATGCAAAATGTGATGAATGAAGGTATTTACTAATGATTGTGACCAAATAACAAAATATGATATGAAAGTGCGACTAAAACATATTAGGGGCGAAATTTAGGGTGCAACAGTTGTGCCTTGATGAATCAGTCTTCGAGAATCCACAATCAACCGTACTTCGGGCTTGGGAGACTTAAAACTTTAATTGAGGCGCGACACCTGATGCTCTTGATTCAAACCTGTCTCTGCACATGAAGCAAAAGAAAACATGAACATACACCTTTGTATGCGATTAGAAATTAGTGATACATAGGCTAAAAATGTTCAAAACACTTGACAATCTTCGCATAGTCAAAGCTCGAAGGTGAGAGGTTAAAACCGACTGTATTTCGTGACCTTGACTTATCTTTAAAAATGCAAAAATAAAAATGGGATATTAGGTCAAAAATTGGGGTACAACACCTTGATTGCTTTCTGGGTTGTATATTGGATATCATATTCGGTTAAGATCATTTTCCATCTTGCTATTCTTCCGGAGAGAGCGGGCTTCTCGAAGATGTACTTGATTGGATCCATCTTAGATATCAAGAAAGTAGTGTGGGTTAGCATATATTGTCTTAGTCGGCGAGCAGCCCATGCCAAAGCGCAACAAGTTTTCTCAAGCAGTGAGTATCTTGTCTCACAGTCGGTAAACTTTTTGCTAAGGTAGTATATCGCGTGCTCTTTTCGACCAGACTCGTCATGCTGCCCCAGAACACACCCCATTGAATTGTCTAGCACTGTTAAGTACAATATCAAAGGTCTTCCTTCAACCGGAGGCATCAGAATTGGTGGTTCTTGAAGGTATTCCTTGATTCTTTCAAAAGCGGTCTAGAATTCGTCATTCCACTTTACCACTTGATCTTTCTTTAGGAACTTGAAGATTGGCTCACAAGTAGTAGTCATGTGTGAAATGAACCTGGCGATATAATTTAAGCATCCCAAGAAACCTATAACTTCATTTTCAGTATGGGGAGATGACATCTCTTGTATGGCTTTTACCTTTGCAGGGTCTACCTGAATACCTTTGTCACTAACGATGAACCCCAGAAGCTTACCCGACCTTACCCCGAAGGTGCACTTGTTCGGATTCAGTCTCAGCTTGTATGTCTTCAACCTATCAAACATTTTTTGTAGATGGTCAAGGTTCTCTTCCTCGGTCTGGGATCTGGCTATCATGTCATCAACATAAACCTCTATCTCATGGTTGATCATGTCGTGGAACAGAGCCACCATGGCTCACTGATAAGTTACCCCAACATTCGTTAACCTAAAAAGCATCACCTTATAACAGAAGGTGCCCCACTGTGTGAAGAAGGTTGTCTTCTCCATGTCTTCAGGTTCCATCTTGATCTGGTTGTAGCCAGAGAAACCATCCATGAAGGAGAAGATTTTGTGTTGTGCGGTGTTGTCAACCAGAACATCAATGTGGGGAAGCGGGAAATTATCCTTGGGGCTTGCCCTATTTAGGTCTCTATAGTCCACACACATCCGCACCTTACCATCCTTCTTAGGTATTGGGACAATGTTATAAACCCACTGCGGATAGGAGGTGACAGCTAAGAACCCAGCGTTGAACGGTTTCATGACCTTTGCTTTGATCTTCTCTAACATTTCAGGGTGCATACGACAGACCTTCTGTTTAACCGGAGGATAATCTTCTTTAGTTGGCATACGGTGTACCACAATGTCAGTGTCTAAACCAGGCATGTCTTCATATGACCAGGCGAAGATCTCAACATAGTCGTGCAATATCTGTATTAACCATTGTTTGACATTAATCTCCAGATTTGCGCCGATCTTGACTTCTTTTCTGTCCACCTCCTTGCCCAAATTTATCATCTCAACTGGATCTTCATGAGGCTATATAGCGCTCTCTTCCAGCTATAACAGTCTAGCAAGTTCTCCGGGTACCTCACAATCATCCTCACCTTCGTCCTCGGCTTGGTTGATCGGATTTTCGAAGTTATAACGGGCAATAACATAGTTGTTATCAATGGGATCCAGAGTGGATATGAATCTGTTGTTTGATATGTGAGTGTGTGTCAGAGCATAGATGTATTCATAAAGCGAGAAGCAGAAAAGAAAAACAGAGAGCTCAAAATTTGTATGCAAGAAACGTATAATGTTTTATTGATGACATATGAAAATGACATATAATAACCCTTAAAAACAAAACCATTGTGCCTCAGGTAAGACACAAGGCCGTAGAGTTTAAATTTTTTATTACAAATTTGAAAAACAAGTAAGACAATTACTGCTGAACAAAATAAATTGGTATAAAATCTATGGCCGTTCAGTTACTCACTCCACCGTTGGTAGTCGGGTAGATCCAGCTGTGAATATCAGAATCTTCCTCATTGTCTTCAATAGCGTTGACCCCGCGATTGCTGATGCGTATGGGAGGTCCTCTAGCCCGAGTGCGTCGAACAACCCTTTGAGCTCCTAAAGTAAAGCCCAAACCATGTTTGTCAGTTTTATGAGGAAAACTAGGGAGCTGTCCCTGTTGTACCCCAAAATTTCCCCTCCCATTTTACTCAATATATGCTCATTAAGACCCTTAACTTGCTTAAGGATGCTCAAGAGTTGACCAGACAAACTCTTTCCTAAAGTAGTGAACCTCCAACTAGGGTTTCCATTTTCATCAATAAGGGTGATCTCAAAAGGCCTCATATGCTCTCCATAATCCTAATATGTCCTCAAGACCCTCCATGTCAAATTTCAAGCTTTGCACAAGAAGTTTGCTCAGTCAACTGCTCAGATGCTTAAGAATCGATTGTATTAGGTCAAAAGTCAACTGTGGCCCACATACAGTCAAACTTCAAGATTTTTGGTCAACATCAACATTTTGAAGTGATATCCATCATTTGATCAAGGCTTAACCATGATTCTCCAAGGAATGCTCTTAATTCATCAAAACTCAAAAGTTGCTAAATTAGGGTTTCTCAGGAAAAGTCAACCAAACATTGACCAAGCATAACTTTCTCATACTTTATCAGAAATTTCTCATCAAAGGCTCATTTTGAAGGGAATTCAATTGCCTAACACTCAACTTCAGCCCTCAAGTTCAAAAAATTCACTCATAAAAAGATATGAATTTCTACATTATAGGTCCTTTTGAAAAGTCAACAAAAACACCTTATGGGTCAAAGCTTCTTACATGAACATGGAAGAATAAATTGAAATGGGACCAAAAGGGTTGTTTAGGGGACATCCTAAGATTTCTAAAAAGTCCAAGAACACCTCTCTAGGGTTAAAATTGGAAGAGTTATGTATTGTTAAAGTTGACCATTTTTGGAAAATTGCCAAAAGTCAAATGTGCTCAAAAATGTATTTTTTTGCCAAAAGGGCCTAGCATTTTAGGTTTGTATCTTGTTAAGGACATGGTCCACGACCCAAATCAGCAGCCATATCTTATTTTATCTATTTATTTATTTTATTTTGATTTTTATTTATTAAAAATCACATTAAATCAAATAAATAACAAAAAATATCAAAGATTGGTTTGATGATCTGATTTTGATGAAGATCAAATCTAATTGAGCTGGCCTAATCAAGCCAAATCAAATCAAGGCAAAAAAGACATGATTTGGTCAAGTTTGGAATGAAAGAATATGGCTTAAAGATCAAAGATTTTATCCATCAATTCTCAAGATTGGATCCAAAATTGTTACCCTAATTCTTCATACTACATACAATGAACAAAAACAAGGCAAGAGAACAAGGTTTGCAGTCGTGAAAACAGAGAAAGAAACTTGAATTTTTTGGCAAGAAGTGGTGATTCGTTTTCTCATATAGAGGATGATTCAGGCCATTCCAAAGACTCCAATCGCTTCCTAGACATCTCTTGGAGCTAACACAATTCATTGCAAGCATTCCCAGGCCCAGAATCGTCCCCTAGGCTTCATACAGTTTGCATCTTTTCTCAAAATCGATTACGATAATTCTTGCATCTTAAGCATGTTTGAATGATATATTTGTGATTGTTAACATGTTTACAACATGTTGGGATGATTTAATTGAGGTTTTAATGAATATACTGACGATTTCCATGGCTAGGGTTTAAGAAGCCATTTGGGGTTTCTCTGTACAGGTAAAATTAGGCCAAGAAATTTATGCCATGACGCTCGTGAGATCAAGAAGAGATGATTGGTGTCTTTAGAATTAATTTATCATGCGTGGTATGAATTTTTGAAGTTTGCAGGTTTATGGCTATGGAGCTTTGTCCGTAGGTATAGATCTGGTACCTAAGACGACGAGCAAGGAAGAAGATGATGAGTTGCCACCCTCCCACTAGGGCATTTGAATAATCGCGCATTTTTTGGATCATCCATGTTGTTTTACATATTATGCTTTAATGTTATTATTATAACAACTAAGCAGCGTAGCACAGCTGGCAGGGCAAGCGTGGAATGAGTGGAAGGACCTGGGTTCGATCCTAGGTCCCAGCATTTTTTTTATTTTCTCAACATGTAATTGCAGATCCCATGCGCTCCAAATCCTTATGTCCATCATGCGCCTCATTGATCCAGCCACTGGATCATTGCCAACGCAGATCCAATATTCAATCCAAGGAGAGACCATGGTGCACCTTCCAAGTGTGTCAGCACATAATCAAGCGCAGGACTGGGCCTGGCCATAATGGGCCTAACAAAATTCAGAAACACCCCCCGGGTGCTTATGCAGGCCCAAGTCCTTTTTTATTTTTCATTCTTTAATTCTTTTTATTTATTAATTATATCTTTTTAATAAAACAAAAAAAAATCATATTTTTTTATTTAATCAAAAAATCATAAAAAAACATCAAAAATATTTTTTGTAAAAAATATTTTATTAATTAGATTAATTGGGGTAATTTAATGTCTTTTATTATAATTCAAAATAATTAGAATTAGGGTTAACTTTGTACTTAACCTATTTTTTCCTCAAAAACAACATAAATATTTTCTCAAATTAGATTTTTAGATCGTCTGATTATTTCTCGCATTTAATTTGCTGCGCGCTTTTAATTTTCTCTTTTACTATTTGTAACTGCTCCAACTTTGTAATAGATTTAAATAGGATTTTAATTCCGAATTTTATTTTCAGTCAAAAATAATTAGTATCTGCCCAAAGCCATGTAATAGCTAGGACTCTAATTTCTCGCATTTTAATTTCCGCAAACTATAAACTGTTAGATGTATGTTAATAGGATTGTATGGAAAGACAAGTTGAAATTAAAACATTAGAAAACCCTAATTGTGCAAAGATGATTAACTAAAAAAAATACACTTGCACACGCTCACTCCTAGGGTCTACTCCACTCCGGTTGCCTTTGGTAAACGGTCATAAAGTATAGGGAATGTTAGTGGTCGTCCTCTAGTCTCGAAAGATCTAAAATGACCCAATCGGGTGTTGCCTCAGAAAAAGATCTTTAAGGCTTTAGGGTGATTACTGAAATTTCCTAACATTGTTTTTGATGATCGTATCTGCCCCTTCAAATGTCCCTTAAAACTTCAACGACGGTGCTACCTAATCCTTAATAATAGAATAGTGCTGCCTAAAGGAAAACGAACAGACTTTTTCGAGTAGGTAGATAACTGTTAGGTACTTGCTCAAACAAAACTTTTCACACCAACACTTTTCAAAACAATTTTCAAAAAAACAACTTCGTCACACTCTTGAGGACTGATACAAGGGTTATCACGAAGTAAAACTTTTTTAAAACAAGCATACACAAGCAATTTTAAAAATGAGCAAAGTACCTAAGAGCCCATGGAAAACCATGGATAGAAGGGGTGCTAACACCTTCCCTTTCTATAATCTACCCCCCGTACTCAGAAACATTCCCGAAAAAGGTTTTTTCTGTTCTTTTTCCTTTTCCTTTGTTGGATAAAATAAAAGTCGGTGGCGACTCTTGCTTATTGCGACATTTGCGAATACAAAACGCAAACCAGTATAACAGTCGGTTCTGCCACCGTATCACATAATTGGTGACTCTGTTGGGGAAATAATAAGTGGGGTATACCTTAGGATCTAGGTCATTTAATTGACTCTCTTGCTTGTCTTGATTGCTTTAATTTTAAGGGATTGTTTGGGTTACTATAGATCCTATACCCGGATCTGGGGAACACCTTTTAGGTAAGTAGCAATAAACTGTGAGGGAACTGTGTGGGGTATACTGACACGGTTGAATCAGTAGCTACATTGATGTGGCACTTTGGTTGGTACCGGTAACCCTTGAGTCAATTAGGGAGAGTACAGGGCCGCCGCATGGTGTCGTGAAGCATCAACTGACCTTAGAACCTTTAATCGCACAACTTAGCCAGTAGGACGTAGCGAGGTGGCCAGCCTTGGTGTATTCCCAAGGTCGACAGATACTCGATGCTACACTCATTGAGGTTTGACTCTTGAGCTTTGTTTGGTTGCGAGTCAATCGCCTATTGAACGAAGCTGGGAGAAAGATCGGTGATATTGAGATCCCTTAGAACCCGGTTACTATTTATAGGACATGTTGAACCAATCCAACTTCAAGAGGGTATGACCTTAAAACTCATGCGTGCCTTAAACCTAAGGACTTGGTGTGACTTGCTTGTTGTTTGCTATACCTGTGATTTTCTAACATAATCATGACATCATAAGCATGGCATATCATGATTAACCATTTCAAGGATTTCCTAGGGCTCATTTTTGCTTTGTTTTGTAGGACATGGCAGCCGCCCATAGGAACACTATACAGATTAACCTTGTGAAAGTGTCTCTCCAGCTAAAGGACCCTACATTAAGGGTTCTTGAAAGTTCTCATTTCACTAAGAAGCATGGTCAGTTGCTCAATTTGGTCACTGCAAAATCTGATGAAGAATTATTAAAAGTGTTGTTTCAGTTCTTCGATTCTATGCACCATTGTTTCACCTTCCCAGATTACCAGCTAGTACCTACTATGGAGGAATTTTCTCAGTTGTTGGGGGTACCTATTCTTGACCAGTTACCTTTCAACGGTATGGAAGAACATCTGAAGCCTAAATATATTGCTAGAGCATTGTCCTTACAACGGTCTAACATAGTAACAAATTAGGAGACTAGAGGGAGTGCCCAAGGAATTCCGGTTAAGTTTCTGTTCGAGAAGGCTTACCATTTTTGGGATACCTTAGATTTACAAGCTTTCGAGGAGGAGCTGGAACTTCTCGTTTACGGGATGGTACTTTTCCCTAATGCGGATCAACTTGTAGATGTGAGCACTATTAAAGTTTTTGTCTCATAATCCAGTGCCTACATTACTCGGGGATATTCTACACTCTGCATGCTCGCACTCTAAAGATAAGGGGGACCCTCCTATGTTGCACTCCTCTATTGGCTAGGTGGTTTATTTCGCACATGCCCAGGTCTGTTTTGAAGAACGAGCAGGGTTTGAAATGGTCTCGTAGGTTGATGTCCCTTAAGCATGCTGACATTCATTGGTGTTCACAGTTCTCGGAAGATATTACCATCATCGATCGTTGTGGTGAATTCCCTAATGTCCTTCTCTTAGGCATTAGGGGAGGAATCACTTATAAACCTTGTTTGGCATTGCGTCAGCTTGGTTATGCGAGAAGAGATGGTCCTCACGACACGCTTATCCAAGGAATCACCTTCAACTATGAGAATGATGCTCAGGGATACCGTAAAAGGTTCATAAAAGCTTGGGGCATGGTGCATAAAATTGATAGCAAGATGCTAGGGCATAAGAATTCCATTCCTCTTGAGCCTTATCTATGGTGGGTACGAGCTCGCGCCCAAAGCCTCATGATGTCGTACCCTGCTGTCCTACCAGTAACTCTAGAGCCAGCTATTGAAGGAGATACTACTTCACTTGGTCGTCATCCCGACATGCCAACCGATCATGAAGAGTTAGAGAAGTCCTCGGTTCAACTCAAAGAGGAGTGGGACACGTTTGAAGCTCAGTTCTATGCCAACAAGAAGAAGGTCCTGGAGCTCACTAGGCTACTTCATGAAGAAAGGAACATAAACGCCTACATCGCGCCAAAGAGAATGCGCTCTTGGGAGACCTAGTTTTTTTTTTTTTTGCTTTAAGTTTTGTTTTGTTTAATTGTAAGCCTAAAAGGAATTATTTGTAACAATTCGAACTTATTAATGCAATTAACGTGTGTTTCTTTTGGTTAAACAAATCAGAGCCTTTAAGAATCCTTGAAATCATTGCATACGCATCCCATTCATAACATCGCATAAACAGGTACCATTACAGGTTTCTTATCTTCTTCGCTGTTTATTTCAGCAGAAATGTCTTCCGAGCAAAGCATCAAGGATCTTCATGCACAAAATGCCCAGTTCCAACAGATGTTCATAAATTTGGAAAAAGGGCAGGAGGATCTGAAGGCCCTCATCCTGAAGGAGAAAAAGAAAAAGAAGAAGGCCGCTGGTATTCTGAATATGGGAAGAAGGTTCAGGGGGCCGTTAAAGCAGCAAGTCGATCTGACCTCTTCATCTAAAGAAGGGGAAAATCAAGAAGAAGAGACAAGGGAAAAGGACCCCAGTCCTGAGGTTTATAACAATGATACCGATAATAATGATGAGCAGTATCCTCCTACTGAGGATATATACAAGCAGTTGGAAGACCATCTGAGTGCTATGGAGGTCCAGAGGATGCCTGGGTTGGATTTCAAAGAATTGGGATTAGTGTCGGGAGTGGTCATCCCGCAGAAGTTTAAGGCTCCAATTTTTGCTAAGTACGATGGGGTGTCTTGCCCAAAACTCCATCTCCATTCCTACGTCAGAAAGATCCAACCCCACACTACTAATATAAATTTGTGGGTTCACTTCTTTCAAGATAGTCTATCAGGGACTCAGCTTGAATGGTTCTACCAACTAGAGAGAGCCAATGTCCGAAATTGGGAAGATCTGGCTGCTTCTTTTTATAAGCAGTATCAATACAACTCCGACCTTGCTCCTACTCATACTCAACTCCAGACTATGTCCATGGGTGCAAGTGAAGGCTTTAAGGACTATGCCCAGAACTGGAGAGACTTGGCTGGAAGAGTCCAACCCTCATTGTCTGATAGGGAGTTGGTCGATATGTTTCTAGGGATGCTATCTGGTCCATTCTTTAATCATTTCATCGGCAGCTCGTCAGCTGGTTTCACCGAGCTGATCCTAATTGGAGAGAGAGTAGAAGTTGGGATTCGGAGCGGTAAAATAAAGAAGGATTCCTCTTCGAGTTCGGTAAAGAAGCCTTTTACTGGTAAGAAAGAAGCCAGTGCCATCTATAGTATGGGAGGCCAAAGCAGAGCTAAACACCGTCAGACAGTAAGTGTCGTAATGATACCTAGGCCTGCAGTTTCTCCACAACGCAAAAATCAACAAAGGGAAGAAAGACCACAACAACAGTTTACCCGAATCAACATGATGTTGGCTGAAGTTCTACCCTATCTGCTGAGATCCAACTTGACGACCTTGAAAGAGGATCCCAAGAATCCAAACACCACATCTCCCCGATATAATCCAAATGCTCGGTGTGCCTATCATTCTGAGAGTCCTGGCCATGACATCAACGACTGCTGGGCTCTGAGAAATAAGGTACAATATCTGATCAAGGCCAAGGAGATTGAGTTCGATGCTCCGAAAAATCCCAATGTCATAACTGCTCCCATGCCTAAGCACAACAGTGGAGTTAATGTTGTTGATACCAATCTGTTTGTGACCTCGGTGGATGAAGTTTCTACTCCTCTTATGATGGTTAAGAAGAATTTGTTGTCGACCGGTTTATTTCCGGGTTGTGGTGAAGGTTGCCACATGTGTTCATTTCTTCCTTCTGGTTGCCATTTGCTGAAGTCAGGTGTTCAGCGCCTGATGGACAGCAAAGAAATTTTGTTCGAGAAAGCTTTGATTCCCGTTGTTCCATTTGAAGACATTGCTATTATAACCATTTCTGCCAATCCTTCCAAGGTCTCCTCAAGAAGACCTGTTAGGATTACATCTGTTCCAAGAGTCGCTCCTCTAATAATCACCGTTCCTGGTCCTGTCCCGTATGCCTCGGACAAGGCTGTCCCCTGGCATTATGGTGCCGATGCGTACTATCATGGCATCAAACAAGATCTGAAAAATGAAGGGGCTGATCCTAATGTCAGTAACATTGTCGGGACCAGCAAGGTTACCCGAAGTAGAAGGGTTTTCTCTCTCGAAATTTCCCCAAAGACTATCAATAGGCCTATTGTTATTCTGTCTGCTACTCCTATTGGTACATCAACTACCACTCCCGTGCTTACTCCAATTATCACTCCCACCATCGATTCATTTGAGGCCCGAGGCAAAGAAGTTATAGGTGAGCCTGCCCGAACGGAGGCACCTAGAAAAATTATCGTGGAAGCCTCTAAGCAAGAGATAGAAGAAATACAAAATAATCAAAAAGAGCGACTACAATATGGTCGAGCAGTTGGGGCAGACCCCCTCCAAGATATCCATGTTGTCCCTGCTATTATGCTCTGAGGCCCATGCGAAGGCTTTGATTGCATTCCTCAAGATTGCGCATGTGCCGCAAGAGACCTCGACTGATCAATTCAAATATTGTGTGGCCAGCCTGACTGTTAACAATGGGCCGTGTTTTTCAGATGCAGACTTGACACCGAAGGGGAGGAAGCATAATTACGCTCTTCATGTCTCGATTGAATGCACGGGCACCACTATGGCTCATGTGCTGGTAGATATTGGGTCTTCGCTGAATGTTTTACCTAAGAAGGCATTGGATCGGTTGGATTGTGAGGGATTGACCTTAAAGCCTAGTAACATTGTGGTGAGGGATTTTGATGGGTCGAAGAGAATGGTGCATGGGGAAGTGGACATCCCCGTCAAAGTAGGTTCCCAGACTTTTGAGTCCACTTTCTATGTAATGGACATCCGACCGTCATACTCTTGTTTGTTGGGTCGTCCTTGGATCCATGAAGCTAGGGCAGTTGCTTCTACACTGCACCAAATGCTGAAGTATCCAGTAAAAGGGAAGATTGTCACTGTGCGTGGTGAGGAGAAGTATATGGTGAGCCACCTCAATTCCTTCATGTATGTAGAGATGGATGGGGAATTCATAGAGACTCCTTGCCAGAACTTTGAAGAAGTTCCCCAGATCTTGGTGTTGTACCACAATTTTTTCCCAAAAGATTCCCCTATCATATCATGTTAACTTGATCATAACAAGATCACATTAGGGTTGGTTCTTCATCTTTTTCTATCTCCTATTTTTAAGTTTGCTCTTGAGGAATCTCCAAGCACCTTGGTTGTGTATTTTGTATATGTGTTGTTGACTAACCTCTAACCAAAATACAAAAATATTTTGTCTTTGTCTTTGCACAATTTGTGTTTTATAGGTACTAAGTCGAAGCATCCAACACATAAGCTCATGCAAAGTTGATTTGATCCTGTATTATGGCAAAATAATTCCAGCATGTATCGATACATAGAGGTATGTATCGACTCATCTTGTTTTGTACAACTAGCATGTGTCGACACATGCATGTATGTATCGACTCATCTTGATGTGTATGATCAGCATGTGTCGACACATTCATGTATGTATCGACTCATCCTGTTTGTTTAACTAGCATGTGTCGACACATACGTGTTATGTATCGACTCATGCAGTTTGTGTGGTTCTGTAATGAGTTGAAATAACAGTATGTATCGACACATAGAGGCATGTATCGACACATGCTGTGTTATACAGCTAGGATGTATCGACACATACCCCTTATGTATCGACTCATAATGGTAAAATGCACGTGTTTTTTTGAAAAAAAGCCAGCAAATTCAAATTGTTATCATTTTGGCTCCAATTTTTTCTGCATAATTTGAAATTATATCATTAATTCAAATTTGGCTCCAAGAATCAATTACCAAATTACCACTAATCCCAATTCTAAAACTCTATAAATAGAGACCTCATTTCATTCAAATCACAAACTTTTGATAGCCAAAATCATCTTGCTAAAAAATCTCTCAATCCTCTCCATTTTACCAAATTCACTTAAAGCTCCATTTTCAAAAAGTTAGTAAGCTTTGCATTGAAGCTTGCTAATCTTTTAGCTAAACCTTCATCCAAACACTTTTTCTCCATCAATTATCTACATCCAAACTTGGAAATTGATTCTTGTGGTTGAATTAAAGTAAATTCTTGAAGTTGTGTTGATAATTCTCTAGATCCACCTTTGGTAAGTTGGATAATTCATCTTTCATAATGTGATCTCTTTATGATCTTTGGGATTGATTCATTGAGCATTATTTTGTGATTACAATGGTGTTATTTTCTCATAATTTGATGGAATTTTCATACTCAATTGGATCCATGATCATAAGGTGTTTGATGGAAAGTTTGAACAAGAAATTGGCCTTTTAAAATGCTGTTTTTGCTGCCTGTAACAGTGTGCAATCAATTGCAGTAACTGTGCAATCGATTACACAGAAGCAATTTTGCACAATTTTTTGAAAACTGTAATGTGTAAATCATTTACACAGTAGTGCAATCGATTTGCACAGGGACATAATGTATTTTTTTGCCTTGTTTTGGGGAAGCTTTGATCCAAAATGCTTTTTCTACTCACTCCTTTTGATTATTGGTTTGGATTGCAATTTTAAATGTCCAATTTGTCTTTAAACTCAATGGACTTTGTGATGTAGATGAAGTTGGATAAATGTTCATCAATTCAAATCTACCTAAGAGTGAATTATTTAATTCATTTTTGGTGCTTTGGATTAATGATATGTTTAGTGCTTTAATTCATCTAGATGAGTGGTTGAATTTAAAGATGAACGAATTTTGAGGTGGTAATCCAAATTAGCTTATCCTTCCCCTCCCTCTTCATCTTATCCCTTTCTTTTTTAATTGTGCTACATGTTAAGGGATGGTGATCTCTATATCATTTATCCAAACATGAAGTACATAGATTGCTATTGACCGACCTCAAAATAGGTGCGACTTCTACATAAGTCCACTTACGATTGCTTAACATAGTGCTAAAATTTGTCCCGATTCGAATAAATGATCATTCGTGGCCCAAACTTATGATTGCAAGCCCAAGTATGTTAATTTGATCTCTTTGATCCAATAACCTTGAGATTCATTGTGTGGAGGCTTTGGTTCTACCAATTCTCTAATGGATCTACAACACCTTTGGTCAACGCGGATCACTTAAACATCGCTGATCATTAAATGTTACTTTTGAGGATTCCAAAATGGATGATATACTTGACAAAAAGCAAACGCAACTTGTTGTGTGGGGGCTTTGGTTCTACCAATCCTCTAATGAGTTCCAAATGCAAGTTTCAAGATGGTCATCTAACTAACAACTAATTTCTAACAATTGACTTTACTTTATGCTTTTATTTTTTATGCTTTATGTACCATTTAATTTAAGCATTTACATTTCATGCAATTTTTATTTTGCTCATTGAGCATTTATTCTTATGCCCTTTTTATTTTGCTCACTTGAGCATTTACTTTTATGTCATTTTTATTTTGCTCACTTGAGCCTTTCTTTTCCTTTTAAAGACACCTAATAATCAACATGAACCATAAAAAACTTTAATGATACTTGGACTATTTGGTTACTATCCTTGGCATTATGGAGCGATGGACTACTTGGACTTAGGATTAGAGACCTTGGCCTATGTTGGAGAGTTTGTGACTTTATCTGATTATTTTGTGTGGAGATCTTGAGGTTTACCTCAAGACATTGGGTTGTTTGTTTGTTTTGTGTGCAGGTTATTGTGATTACATACTTTGTTTGTAATCTGGAATTCACCTGTATACAGCCGTTACTATGCCCAATTTTTAAGAAAGACTTAATACACTTGAAGTTTGGTTCTCTCGAGAGGTCTAATATCTTTGCTTGCTTAGTTTCAATCCGAAGAATGGGAATTCTATATTGACTCATAATGTCAAGTTTTGGCTTCTTGTTGGTTAAATGATTCTTCTCCTTAGCTTTTACCTTATGCTTTAGGATAGTCTCTTCATCTCCTCCAATTTTCTTTAATTTCAAAAATCTTCTCCCTCCTTTTGAAAACTCTTCTTGTTTTGAAACTTGAAACATTTTCATAATAAACTTGGACTTATGTCCATGCATTTTCAAAACATTTTCGTGAATAAATTTCAATCAACTTAATAATACCTTGACATTTTTGTGAGAAGACTAAAAGTCAATCAATCTCATTTGAAACCATTTTTGCCACTTTGGCTTTTCATTTTAAAATCATTCTCAAAAGATTAGACTCTTGTCAATCCTTGTAGTGATGCAAACAACTATACTTCTACAATATGTAGTAAAGAGAGATATTTTCCACTTGGGTGTTGAGTGAGGCATCGTTAATTTTAAAATCCAAGCCATATCCTCCACTTTGAGATGATGCAAGTTCTCCTTTCTCATGATTGTGGGTAGTAAGTATGTTTTCCACACGGACAATGACGATAATGTCTTATCGCATAAAATTAACCAAGACACTTGTGTTTTAATTTTTAAAAGAGGAACTACGTGTACCGTGATCCCCTATTGCACGAAAGGTGGTACGTAGGCACTAAAGGTTCGCAATCGCGACAGGTGAAAAAATCATAAAAATATTTCTTTTCTCACCTCCACCATCCATTTTATATACAACACATCTTTATAGCCAAAATATACAGATTTTTCAAAGAGGTTCCTGTGGAGTACCGTAGATGTTTAGGGTGCTAATACCTTCCCTTTGCATAACCAACCCCCTTACCTTGAATCTTTCCCCCTTTTTTGGGTTATTCGCTCTTTTCCCATTCCTTTGGAAACAATAAAGCGCGGTGGAGATTTTGATTTTGATTTGTATAAAGTCTAGTCAATCCAATGGCTTAGTCTTGAACATTTCTATCGCTACAGAAAAATGGCGACTCTGCTAGGGATAGATTGACCTCTTGCTGGTCCATCCCTAAGTGGGTTAAACCTATCTTTGTTTATATCTGTATATGTGCTATTGTTGTTTATGTGTTATATTTTGTATATATGTTTGTTTGGATTTTCCTGGTTTTCAGGGTGCTTGGTGATTACTCATAAGTCCTATACCCGGACTTGGGCAAACTTTAAGATAGGACGGGCGGTATAGTCATGTTAACTTTGAGGGAGGAATCCCAAAAAAGGAGACATGATATCCCCCACTCAGTGGAGGCCCCTTTGACTGTAGTGTCGTTTACCAAGTAATCGGGAAGACGTACTGCTTTCGATCTGGGAGCCTGCTGAAGCTGAGGACCGTAGATTACCTAACCCATCTTGGCCTTTTAGGTGTAGTGCGGAAGCTATGACGGAGTAATCAGGAATTAGTTGTCACGCGATACTACGCTCGGATGAGTTTTTCTTGAGAATATTACTAATTATCGAGTTAATCGGGAAGTTGGTAATATCCGAAGGAAGGATGTAGACTCTGGGAACCTCTAGAACCTTGTTCGGAAGGTGATAACTTTTTAGACCAACACCTTATGGGTAGTGCCTTCGGCCTCATGCTCGTGACGTTGAACCTATGAACCCTATATGTGTGATCTTGTGTGTGATTGTTGCATCATGCATCTATGCACTCATAAGCATCTTTTGAAGAAAACAATATTTCAAGGGATTTAAAGGTTGACTATTGGTGAATATCTCAGGTACCTTTTACCATGGATTTTGGAAAGAGAAAGACCAGGAAATACAGTTTCAAGGATCCCAAGATAGATGAGTTGGTCAATCTAATTCCCGAGATCGAGTATTATGCAGACTTTCGGAAGAAGTATGGATCCATTATTCCTCTCACGAAGCTGACGATGAAGGAGGGTTTTCTCTCGACCTTGGTCCAGTTCTATGATCCAGTGTATCACTGATTTACTTTTCCCGATTATCAGTTGATGCCTACACTGGAGGAGTATTCCTATCTATTGGATTTACCCGTTACCGATCGAGAGCCATTCAACTGAAGATGCCGTATACTCGGGAGACACCCATGCCTGATTTGTTTGCGAAGACCACTTCTCCCTTATTAGATGATCTAGAGGAGCTGCAGCTTGCTTTGGTTAGGATGCAACAGGAAAGGGATGCTTGCAAGAACAAGTTCCAGACTTTAGAGAGTTCCTACAGAGCTGATCTGAAGGAGAAAGACAATTTGATCGAGATCCTTGAGAGTCAAGCGATGGAGTCTATGGAGAGGCAAGGGGATTTATTTTCTCCTAAGCCTCAAACAGGTGCTGATTACTCACTTCCTACTTTAGATGAGTGGAGGGAGGTTGCCATCAGACATGTGGAAGAAAACCACAAGTTGAGGGCTCAGATTTTCAGGCTCACAGGGAAGCGCCAGCGTATAGATTGATCTCTATCAGTTCTTTTTCTCAGGATTTTAGATTGAATTTTCATCTTGTACTTGGGATCATTGAAACTTGTAATCCATTTTGAAGTTATTATAATAATTTTTTTTTAGTATTTCAAAAGATTTATTACTTTGATGTTTGCAATATGTCCATAAACATTAAATCCCTTGAAATATTAAACAATGAAGTAAAAATTATCATATGCATTGCATATCATGCATCATATTCATATATTTCTTGAACACATACCCAGGTGTCTTACCCAACTTCTTTACTTCGCTCAGCAAGCTGACTCATCACTACAACACTCGGGCTAACTTCAAAAAGAAGATGGACAACTTGGAGTAGGAGAATCGCGAGCTGCGCGAAGAAGTTTCCGCTTTGAAGGCTGGCTTGGCCAACTTGACTGCTCTGGTGGAAGCTCTGGTGGTTTCTCAGAATCAGCCACCGAGTGTTCAACCTCAACCAACAAGGGCAAATGCTGAAGTTATGACTGTTCATGTATTCGCTACTTCAGCTGTTGTTCAAAACCGTATGCCTCAGGGTTATCCGTGGGGAATTCCAGAGAATTTTGCACCTGAAGGTTTCAATCTTGGCCCTCAAGATGCTCCAGTGGTTCAGAATGTTGTTACTCCTGCACCTCCTGTGGTACATATTGTTCCTGCTGCACCTCCTTCGGTGAATTTGGTTCCGTTTGTCAATGAAGATATGTGTCGTCCTTTCCCTCCGCCGAGTGAAGACTTGGGTCTTTATAACAGAATGGATGATTTCCAAGAGCAGTTTGATAGAATGTGTGATCGGTGGAAATAGAACTGACTGTTTTTTAAGCTGGTTTTGCAAAATGTCGCGGTAAGCAAGAGTCGCCACCGTCTTTTATGTTCTCCAATATGGAAAGGACAAAAGCACAACAAAATTCCTTATTCGAGATTGTTTCTCGGTTCGGGAGGTAGATTTATAGAAAGGAAAGGTGTTAGCACCCTTTCTATCCGTGGTTATCCACGGGCTCTTAGGTACTTGCTCTTATGTTTTCAAAATTTGTTTGCTTTTCAAGTGTGTGTGGGTTTTGAAAAAAAAGTTTCGTTTGAAAAATTTCTAAGTAACTCTTGTATCTGTCCTCAAGAGTGTATGAAAAATTTGTTTGAAAACCTTTTTGAAAGTGTCAGTGTGAAAAGATGTTTTGTTTGTTTGAAAGAGAGCAAGTACCCATGAGATCTACCTACTCTAAGGAATTAGGCTGTGTAAGAGTCCTTTAGACAATGCTATCCCACCATTGAGAGGTAGGTAGCACCATCGTTGGAGGTATTCGGGTCAATTCGATTAAGGGACAGTGTGGTCACCGAAGAAATGGTAGGACACCTTAGAAGTAACCCTAATGTCCTAGATCCTTTATATCCGAGTCAACCGTTTCGAGGCAACTGGATCTTTTGGACAGAAGGGCGACCTCTAAGACACCTTATACTTGATGACCACATTCGAGGCAACTAGTGAGGCGTACCCTACGAAGTGGCATGTGCTTTGTGTGTTGTTTTTCAATTAAGGTTATCTTGTATGTTATTTGTGAGCTACGAATTGGTTTTATTTTGTCATACATTCTTTCATGCATTGTTAACATTTAGGAGTGCGGAAAATAAATTGCAGAAATGTAAATTCTACGCTATTACAAGGTGCGGGTTTATACATCGCCAAAAAACAAAAACCCATTTTGGTAAATAAATGCGAGAAATTAAATAAAGCGGTAAAATTCCTATTTAACTATTACATATCTGGAGACAGTTACATAAATAATCAAAATAAATAGATGCGCGCGAGAAGAAATTTAATCGGGAACGTCCTAAGGGTTTTGACCCTTTTAAGAAAAGAAATGAATTTTTTTGGTCCTTTTTTGTGATTAAATGAAATTAAAATTAATAACTAATTAATTAATTTATTAAAAGAAAAATGTTTTATTATTTTTATGTTTTTAATGAAATAAAATAAAAGGAAATAAAATTAAAAGTTAATAAAAACCTAATTCTAAATTTATTTTAGTTATTAAGAAAAAAAAGTTAAAGTTGCCTAATTAAAACTAATTCAATTTATTAGTATTTATTTACAAAAGTAAAATGAAATTAATAATAATAATAATATTAGTTCTTTTTTTTTGATTTTTTATTGTGATGGGGTTAAATAATTAATTTTGGTGATAATAATAATAATTAAAAAAAAGTTAATAACTAAATTAGAAAATATAAAAAGGAAAAGAAAAAGAATAAACCAAGGGAGGGGGTCTGGGCCCAATATGGAGGTGAAAATTGGAATCTGAGGCCCATTACTCATCCAGCCACGTTGACTCCTTGGATCAAGTGTTTGTTGGTTGACTGAGTGCATGGTGAGGATCACTTCCTGGCCTTTGGATGCATGCCTGTAGCCACTTGGCGCTTTGGATTTGTGAGGCGCATGATAAGCCTTCTTTGAAGCCTGCACACAAGTACGTAAGAAAAAATAATATGGGATTTTGAGGGGACCTGGGAAAACTTACAGTGCGGTATGATGGACCTTAGGACGTGGCAAAGGTTGCTTTAGCTTCAGAGTATGGCAAAGAAGAGAGTCACGCTCTCCTTTTGGCCTGAAAATACTTGCAACACTCCTTTTGATCTCACACTTTTTTTGACACTTTTTGGATTTTGCTCTGGCCGTTTGTGCACACTCTAGGTTGTGAATGAGGCTTGCAAGGCTTGTATATATAGTAATGAGTGAGAATAAGTCACATTTAGGAGCCTTTAACCATTGCAATTAAGCTTTGGATTTTGTCTTAACCACCATTAAAGGCCTATCAAAGCTTGTTCAAAATTTCAATTTTCATGCCTAAATGAGCTTAGCACGAAATTGGTATGTTGCAAATGCTTCATGAAGGCTATTCAAACCATAAGATACCATTTAATTAATTTTTTTAGATTTACTTGAATTATTATGGATTAAAATGAATTAAATCCATAAAAATTAAATAAAAATAGAAAAATAATTATTTGGTCTTGAAATTGATCATGGGACACGTGGGTGGCATGACAAGGCTGAATCAAGTGGAAAAAAGTAGGCCCTTTTGTCAAAAATTGAATTTTCAAGGATAGTTGACTTTTGCCATTTCACAAAAATTTCCCAACTTCTCCAATGCATATCTTGCTCAATTTTGATCATATGAACATGTTCTCGGACATTTTGGAAAGGTCTTGAAGTCCTATAACCAATGCCTTTGGTCCCATGTCATTTTGATTTACCAATCTCAAGTTATGGTCTTTGACTTAAAATGCCTTTTTGTTGACTTTTGAAAATGACCTATAATGTTGAAATTGATAACTTTTTGTGAGAGCATTTCTTGGACTTGGAATGTGAAGATGAGTTGTAGGAAATGTCCTCCCCTTCAAAATGAGCATTGGATGGGATTTTTTTGATGAACCATGAAAAAGTTATGCCTTGGTCAACTTACAGTTGACTTTTCAGCTGTCCAAAAATGGAAACTTTTGCATCTTGATGATTTTTGAGCCATGCTTGTGGAATCATGATCAAGAATTGATCAAATGATGATTGTGGCTTCAAAATAAGATGTTGACAAATTTTTTTGACTTTTGACTGCCAAATGACCATTTTGCCCCTGCAGTTGATTGTGAAGTAATTAGGGCTTTTGACTGTGCAACTTGATGCTGTGAGCCTTGAAACTTGGCATATGGATGCTTGACAATGTGTATGAGCATATGGGACTTGATTGAGCTCTTGAAAACCTCAACTTCCTTGCAAGAACCAAAACCCTAATTTTGACTGTGTTAGGAGGCAATTGGACTGTGCAACCCTTGAGAGATTTTGAATCATCTGGAGATTGATCTTGACAAATCTTGAAGAATATGGGAGGGAAAATTTTGGGGTACAACAGTTGCCCCTGTTCAATCTTCTTAAACCTGAGGATGCAGATTGGCTGGCGTGCCTTTCGTAATCTGAAGGTAGAAGATGATTGAACACTAGAGTGCCCAGAAATTTGCACTCACATAGTAGAGTATCAGCAGTGTAATAGCGGGAATGGGCTTATAGATGCCATTTGGAAAGATGATGGATATGGGGATGGGCTTATAGATGCCATCTGGAAGTGTGACAGTACCTTGTCAGGAATAGGCTTATAGATGCCATTTGGAGACTGTTGGTATGTGGATGGGCTTATGGATGCCATCTAGGTGTCGATCGCGTAAGAGATTCCTTAGCGAGAACTTGCATACCTGAGAAAGAAAATAATTACCTGGCCTGTTGCAGGAGTTGATCTTCAAACTCTTTATGTAGATGTGCTCTGGCTGGATACAGGAATCGAATCTTTAAACTCTTCAGACGTGCCCTAGCAAGATACAGGAATCGAGTCCGAAGAATATAGTCGTCAACAGATACACCCTGGCAAGATACAGGAATCCGATCTTCGAACTCTTCAGACGTGCCCTGGCAGGATACAGGAATCGAGTCTGGAATTAGTCGTCAACAGATACACCCTCCCAAGATACAAGAATCGAGTCTGGAGTCGCGACAGTTGATAGGTAATTTTGGTAAGTTGAAAGAGGGAACCTGTGTAGGGTTGCCTGGTGACGAGCTTGTGTAAAACTGCATCTTGGGAAGAAGGAAACCTGTGTAGGGTTTACTGATAATGAGTCCGTATAAGACTGTATCTGGAGCTGAGAAGGAAACCTGTGTAGGGTTTACTGATGACGAGTCAGCGTAAAATTGCATCCTTGGAAATGGAGAACCTGTGTAGGGTTTCTGGGTGACGAGTCCGTGTACAACTTCATCTTTGGAAAGGGAGAACCTGTGTAGGGTTTCTGGGTGACGAGTCCGTGTAAGGCTACGTCGAGAGAGAGAGAACCTGTGTAGGGTTTCTTTGGGATAAGTTCGTGTAAAACTTCTTGAGGAACTGGGGTAAGGTTACCTTGGGACAAATCCGTGTAAGACTTTGGGAGGAACCGGTGTGGGGTTACCATGAGATAAGTCTGTGTAAGACTTCTGGAGGAACCGGGGTGAGGTTACTGCAGGGTAAGTTCGTGCAAAACTTCTTGATGAACCGGGGTAAGGTCATCTTGAGATAAGTCCGTGTAAGACTTCCTCTGAAAGAAAAGGAACCAGTGTAGGGTTACTTTGATGATAAGTCCGTGTAAGACTTTGTCTGAAAATTGAGAAGGAACCGGTGTAGGGTTGCCTGATGATGAGTTCGTGTAAAACTACATCTGAGGTTGAGAAGGAACCGGTGTAGGGTTGCCTGTTGATGAGCCCGTGTAAGACTTCTTCTGAAAGAAAAGGAACCGGTGTAGGGTTGCCCGAGGATGGTCAAGTAGATAATTGTCCTGTTTGGTTTCAGATATTAACCCATGATCAGTCGTCCACTGATTTTTCCTGGCTTGTTACCAATGTTGATCTGGAACTGTAGAGGTAGATGGTAATCATCTTCTGATTGACCTTTTCCTGAAAAGGCAAAACGTTAGTTGTATGCAGCATCATGATGCATGAACTGCATGATATTGAGATGTTCTCAAGCATAAATGAGATTTGTGTTGTATGATGCATATGCATGCTATAACGTATGAAGATGCGATGTTTATGAATGTATTCTCGTCTGGGAAAATAAATCCTTGACGAATGCCGAGAAGTTTGTTGAATCCTGGGCTGATGTTGCAAGAATACCGGTAGGAGAAGATGGCTCTGTTGGGGAATAAACCTGGCGAATAGATTACTCTGCGGGGAGTGAACTCTGTGGGGAAAGAGAGGTACTTTGTTGAGGTTGATGATAACTCCGCTGGGGATATCATTGTTGAGTTCCGTTGGAAGATTTGATGAACTTCGCTGGGGATAGGAAGACTTCACCTGGGACGATCTTTCCGTGGCAATTGGCTGAGGATAACCCAGTTATATCCTGGTGGGGAAATAACCTTTGAATAAAGCCGGGGGAGCGTTCGTGCTCTGCAGGTGACAAGCTTCCAGAATATACTGGGGATAAGCTTCCTGCTGGGGAGATGGATTCCACTTTCGTGGGGAGACTTTTCAGATTGGACTGGGGAATGGCTCCACTAGATGTCCGGTATTCCGCCGGGGAACAATCTTAGATCAAGATTGCCGGGGATGCTTGTTAGGAATGTCTGTGTATTCCGTTGAGGAATGTTGAGATCTTCGGGGGATAATCCAACTTCCTTAAGGCTGATAGTATATTAACTCGGCTTGGGAGAGAATTGTTGACTTGCTGGGCGATACTGTGCCTTGTTAAGGCTGACGGGAGTACAACTGCTTGGGAGAGAATTGTTGAATCTTGGCTCACTCTCTGGGGGAATTAAGATATCTTGGTTACATTCTTCAGCCGAACTTACCTTGGTACCTTAGTGGACAGAGCAATTAGATTGCTTAGACAACTCATTGTTGCCCCTGTTTCTGATGTGAGAGAAGAAGATACCTTGTGGAGGTGCTTGAAGACTGCCGATTGACAAATCTTCCTTCTGGTAAGATGACAGGACATAGTTGTACGCTTTGATCCCTAATTTTTGCCTGGACCGCCCTTTCGGGTTTTCAGTCCACCGGGATACCCATTTTTTCCCAAGCCGCCTTTTCAGGTTTTCGACTTGCCGAGTGTACAGATTTTTTCATTTTCATCCCTTATTTTGCCCGAACCCTTTTGGTTTGCCGGGAAGCCCTTATTTTTTCCTAGGTGTGTCAACCTAGCGGGTCTTTGATTATGCGTAGTATTTTTTCGACTATGCCCGTGCTCTCAGGATGTAAGGAGGTTCCCCTGTCAGTAGTGTTGCCACGTTACCAAAAGATGCTTGATCGTGCAAGATTCGTTGCCAGAATTTATGTCCAATGTCCCAAGTGATCCAGATGGAGAGTTGCCCCTAGCTGCTTGGCATCGTTGAGAGATTCTCTGAATCTTGACTTAACTGCCCCAGATGGTGGACAATGATCATGCCGTGCCTTTTGATTGGAGGTGCTTTTGTTCATTAGACATTCGTCGTGCGAACTTCTATGCTGTTCAAACAAATAGTCATATGCAAACAATGTTATATTAAAAATGCAAAGCTTATGTCTGTCTTGAAGTTTTTGAAAATGTAGTTTTTTCATAAAACAAGTGAAATTTTTTGTAAACTGTGATGTCAAATCGCTATTTCACCGCAAGCCTTAAGGAGTCAGAATACCTTTCGTAACAGTATGCTTTCGAACTAACCCATGCTTCAGCTAGGACTTTTGAGGGTTATAACGTGGCCTGGTTCACGGTTTAAGAAACAAAGGATAAAGGCTCAAAATTTATTTGTACCCACCCGCTCTTCGTGATGTTCTTCAAACCTAAACTCAGCTGATCGTGCGTTAGACCTTGTTTGAGTCTTTGCTCTGACATTCCGGTGATGGTTCGGATATTGACAATTTATTTTGAATAGGCAGTCATTTCCTTTTTTTGTTGAGGGTTTGTGGGACCTCTTTCTTTTTTTGATTTTTGTTATCCCTGTTTTTTGCCTGAACTGTTTCCTTTCTTGGAATTACAGTCAGCGGGATGCCCCAGCTTTGTAAGTCTCCTTCATAGGTTTTAACTTATTGGGTTTTTATTTTTAAGGGATAATGACTGCCTGTCTTTATGATTATTTGGAGCCATCACTGTCTTTTGTTTTTTAAGGACTCCTCTGGTGCCATTCGTTGCGCACTTGGATCAGCTGAGAGAACTACCCTGCCCCAGGTTATGATTAAGGGTTTTAATTTTCGAAAAGAAAAACTCCTACTTCTTTGGCTCGAAGGGGTTGACGAGGGATTATCTTCCTTATAACTCCAGTGTTTAGGAATTGAAACAATGCATGTACCTCATCAGCGGGGTCTGTTCAAAAGCATACTGTAGATTGTGGTATCGTTTTCGTCATCCTCCCTCAAGAGGCTTAGAATTATTAATTGAGAGTTGACATCAAAAAATGAAAGCAGTTTGAATATAGTGAATGCGAATATATTGATTCAAAACAGACATATGCGATGCATTGATAAAGTAAAAGAGTTTGACATGAACAAATGTTTGAACAATCAAAGAAAAATACAACTTGAACATTCGAATGAACAAAAGCTTCTTAGTTTGCACTAGTCATCTCAGATGGAAGATTCTCAGCAGAAGATTTTCATTTTTCCACCCGGCATGAACTCCAGCACCCTTCCGTCGATCAAGTCTTGGATCTTGTTCCTCAAGCTCCAACAGTCGTCAGTGTCATGTCCAGGACTGTCAGAATGGTAGGCACACCTTTCATCAGGATTATACTTCAGGGAGGTTATGTTGAGATTATTAGGAGGATCCTTTAAAGCAATCAGCTTGACCTCCAACAAGCGTCTCAGTATTAGTGATGATGGTATACCAGTCTCTGAGAAATGTCTTCCAGACGTATTTCGCTTACGCCGATTATCCTGTTGACGCTGGTGAGGTTGATGCTGGGCTTGTGACCCTGAAGCAAACTGAGGAGCTTTTCCCCGGTCTTCTTGCCCCACAGGTGGTTGAATGATGGCTTGCTCTTCAACCTTAGATGTTTGCCCCAGTTGGTTATCCCGAAGCAGTTGGTTGAAGAGAACCCTGAGCTCTCCTTATTTTTGAGATAAGTCTTGGACAAGAGCCATTTGCCCCAGCATCTGGGTTCTCATTGTATCCACCTCGGCTTGTAGACGTTTCAGCCGTTCGTCCTTATCGTCTTCAGGACTGTTCCTGACCAAAGTCCCCATGAGGAGTGTTCTCAGCTCTTCCTGCCCCTTGGATAGATTTAGGAGGATCTCCCCGAACCGAGTCTCTCGAGCGTGAAGATCCTGGTTGTCTTGTTGGGAAGCCATTGCTGAAATAAACAGCGGAGATGGTAAGTGACCTGTAACAAGGGTACCTGTTATGCAATGATGTGTATGTATGCATGCAATATTTTCAAGGATCTCGCGGGGTAAACAAGGAAATTGTTAGAATTTGAATTTTGTAGCTTGATAGAAGGGACTTCATGTTGATGAGAGTCCTTCTTCAAGATTCAAGGCTCACCATATCGAGTGGGTCATAGCCCCTGACTCAAGTCATTAACCTTGGCTAGAGGAAAATAAATCCCCTTTTGCCCCTTGCTAGACATTTGAATCATCATGACCTGCATCACAGGCCCTTGAGATCCTTGAAATGGGTTAATCCTTATGCAGGATGCATCCAATGGTATGATGGTATGATGTTATGCTCTGCGTGGAGTAATGTAGGTAAACCCTGTTATGAGTCCAGATTAAGGACTGTAAACAAGACCTGCAAGAAACTCAAGTGTCAGATAACAAGCATGCAAGTAGTCAAGTTTGAAAGCACACAAGTCACACAAGACAACCCTTAGAGTTTAGGCCATCATGAAGTTCAGGTACTACCCTCTTTCAGTTTCGTTGGTTAAGACCTGTCCTATCAAAAGTAACCGGGTTTTAGAGGATCCCAATATCACTGACTACCCTCAATCGGTCATAACTCCAGCGTCGCAATCTTTTCTTGCAGCCAGAACCATCACGAGAGTTTAGCCTCAATGGGTGTAGCATACTGCTACTGTTCTATGGCCAAGTTGGGTCACATTAGGGTTCTAAGGTCGGTTGGTGCTTAATGACTCCTAAGAAGACACATATTCTCCTCGTTGCAACACAAGGGATATCGGTACAGACCAAGGTGCCACACCAACGTAGCCACTGCTTCACCCGTGTCGGTCTACGCCGGACCGGTCCCTCACAGCTTATGCTACCTAAAAGGGTATCCCCAGATCCGGGTTAGGATCTATGAAACTCCGATGCAAAGCCCACAAATATAAAGCAATTAAAGCAAAGCAATCGAAAACATAAGTATGATCTAATCCTAAGGTACACCTCACTTTTATAATCCCCAACAGAGTCGCCAGTTCTGTGATCGGTGGAAATAGAACTGACTATTTTTTAAGCTGGTTTCGCGAAATGTCGTGGTAAGCAAGAGTCGCCACCGTCTTTTATGTTCTCCAATATGGAAAGGACAAAAGCACAACAAAATTCCTTATTCGAGATTGTTTCTCGGTTCGGGAGGTAGATTTATAAAAAGGGAAGGTGTTAGCACCCTTTCTATCCGTGGTTATCCACGGGCTCTTAGGTACTTGCTCTTATGTTTTCAAAATTTGTTTGCTTTTCAAGTGTGTGTGGGTTTTGAAAAAAAAGTTTCGTTTGAAAAATTTCTAAGTAACTCTTGTATCTGTCCTCAAGAGTGTATGAAAAATTTGTTTGAAAACCTTTTTGAAAGTGTCAGTGTGAAAAGATGTTTTGTTTGTTTGAAAGAGAGCAAGTACCCATGAGATCTACCTACTCTAAGGAATTAGGCTATGTAAGAGTCCTTTAGACAATGCTATCCCACCATTGGGAGGTAGGTAGCACCATCGTTGGAGGTATTCGGGTCAATTCGATTAAGGGACAGTGTGGTCACCGAAGCAATGGTAGGACACCTTAGAAGTAACCCTAATGTCCTAGATCCTTTATATCTGAGGCAACCGTTTCGAGGCAACTGGATCTTTTGGACAAAAGGGCGACCTCTAAGACACCCTATAATTGATGACCACGTTCGAGGCAACCAGTGAGGCGTACCCTAAGAAGTGGCATGTGCTTTGTGTGTTGTTTTTCAGTTAAGGTTATCTTGTATGTTATTTGTGAGCTACGGATTGGTTTTATTTTGTCATACATTCTTTCATGCATTGTTAACAGTTAGGAGTGCGGAAAATAAATTGCAGAAATGTAAATTCTACGCTATTACAAGGCGCGGGTCTATACATCGCCAAAAAACAAAAACCCGTTTTGGTAAATAAATGCGAGAAATTAAATAAAGCGGTAAAATTCCTATTTAACTATTACATATCTGGAGACAGTTACATAAATAATCAAAATAAATAGATGCGCGCGAGAAGAAATTTAATCGGGAACGTCCTAAGGGTTTTGACCCTTTTAAGAAAAGAAATGAATTTTTTTGTCCTTTTTTGTGATTAAATGAAATTAAAATTAATAACTAATTAATTAATTTATTAAAAGAAAAACGTTTTTGTATTTTTATGTTTTTAATGAAATAAAATAAAAGGAAATAAAATTAAAAGTTAATAAAAACCTAATTCTAAATTTATTTTAGTTATTAAGAAAAAAAAGTTAAAGTTGCCTAATTAAAACTAATTCAATTTATTAGTATTTATTTACAAAAGTAAAATGAAATTAATAATAATAATAATATTAGTTCTTTTTTTATTTATTTTTTATTGTGATGGGGTTAAATAATTAATTTTGGTGATAATAATAATAATTAAAAAAAAGTTAATAACTAAATTAGAAAATATAAAAAGGAAAAGAAAAAGAATAAACCAAGGGAGGGGGTCTGGGCCCAATATGGAGGTGAAAATTGGAATCTGAGGCCCATTACTCATCCAGCCACGTTGACTCCTTAGATCAAGTGTTTGTTGGTTGACTGAGTGCATGGTGAGGATCACTTCATGGCCTTTGGATGCATGCCTGTAGCCACCTGGCGCTTTGGATTTGTGAGGCGCATGATAAGCCTTCTTTGAAGCCTGCACACAAGTACGTAAGAAAAAATAATATGGGATTTTGAGGGGACCTGGGAAAACTTACAGCGCGGTATGATGGACCTTAGGACGTGGCAAGGGTTGCTTTAGCTTCAGAGTATGGAAAAGAAGAGAGTCACGTTCTCCTTTTGGCCTGAAAATACTTGCAACACTCCTTTTGATCTCACACTTTTTTTTGACACTTTTTAGATTTTGCTCTGGCCATTTGTGCACACTCTAGGTTGTGAATGAGGCTTGCAAGGCTTGTATATATAGTAATGAGTGAGAATAAGTCACATTTAGGAGCCTTTAACCATTGCAATTAAGCTTTGGATTTTGTCTTAACCACCATTAAAGGCCTTTCAAAGCTTGTTCAAAATTTCAATTTTCATGCCTAAATGAGCTTAGCACGAAATTGGTATGTTGCAAATGCTTCATGAAGGCTATTCAAACCATAAGATACCATTTAATTAATTTTTTTAGATTTACTTGAATTATTATGGATTAAAATGAATTAAATCCATAAAAATTAAATAAAAATAGAAAAATAATTATTTGGTCTTGAAATTGATCATGGGACACGCGGGTGGCATGACAAGGCTGAATCAAGTGGAAAAAAGTGGGCCCTTTTGTCAAAAATTGAAGTTTCAAGGATAGTTGACTTTTGCCATTTCACAAAAATTTCCCAACTTCTCCAATGCATATCTTGCTCAATTTTGATCATATGAACATGTTCTTGGACATTTTGGAAAGGTCTTGAAGTCCTATAACCAATGCCTTTGGTCCCATGTCATTTAGATTTAGCAATCTCAAGTTATGGTCTTTGACTTAAAATGCCTTTTTGTTGACTTTTGAAAATGACCTATGATGTTGAAATTGATAACTTTTTGTGAGAGCATTTCTTGGACTTGGAATGTGAAGATGAGTTGTAGGAAATGTCCTCACCTTCAAAATGAGCATTGGATGGGAATTTTCTGATAAACCATGAAAAAGTTATGCCTTAGTCAACTTACAGTTGACTTTTCAACTGTCCAAAAATAGAAACTTTTGCATCTTGATGATTTTTGAGCCATGCTTGTGGAATCATGATCAAGAATTGATCAAATGATGATTGTGGCTTCAAAATAAGATGTTGACTAAAATTTTTGACTTTTGACTGCCAAATGACCATTTTGCCCCTGCAGTTGATTGTGAAGCAATTAGGGCTTTTGACTGTGCAACTTGATGCTGTGAGCCTTGAAACTTGGCATATGAATGCTTGAAAATGTGTATGAGTATATGGGACTTGATTGAGCTCTTGAAAACCTCAACTTCCTTGCAAGAACCAAAACCCTAATTTTGACTGTGTTAGGAGGCAATTGGACTGTGCAACCCTTGAGAGATTTTGAATCATCTGGAGATTGATCTTGATAAATCTTGAAGAATATGGGAGGGCAAATTTTGGGGTACAACAGAATGCAAAGAGAGATGAAGGCTCTTAGGGAAAAGGAGTTATTTGGGCAGAATGTGAATGAGCTGTGTTTGGTCCTGAATGTTAAAGTGCCTGCTAAGTTCAAGGTCCCGGAGTTTGAGAAGTACAAGGGAAACACTTTCCCTCGTGCTCACATGGTGATGTACGTGAGGAGAATGTTTACCCACACCGATGATCAGCGTCTGCTGATTCACTTTTTCCAGGATAGTCTGACTGGCGCAGCGTTGAAATGGTATATGAGCTTGGACAGCGCCAACATCCATACTTTTAATGATTTGGGAGAAGAATTTATTAAACAATACAAGTACAATGTGGACATGGCGCCTGACCGTGACCAACTTAGGGCCATGTTTCAAAAAGACAGGGAATCGTTCAAAGAGTATGCGTAGAGATGGCACGAAGTGGCTGCCCAAGTGATTCCTACCATGGAAGAGAAGGACATGACTAAGATATTCCTGAAGACTCTGGGTTCTTTCTACTATGAGAGGATGGTGGCGAGTGCACCAAGTGACTTTACTGAAACGGTGGGCATGGGTGTCCGTTTAGAGGAAGCTGTCCATGAAGGTCGTTTATCTAAAGACAGGGACTCGTCAAATGGTGCTAAGAAGTATGGTGATAGTTCTTCCAAAAAGAAAGAGTAAGACTCATACGCTATACTTCGTGGTAGGCAAGGGAGATCTCATAATAGGAATCAACAAGTTGCTTCTGTGACTCCATTCATCAATGAGACTCCGACTGCTGTTGCATATCAGAGGGCACCTCAACAAGGAAATCAAGGGCAATGTCATCAAAGGAAAATGAGCTTTTATCCAATTCCAATGACATACATGGAGTTGTATCCTTCTTTGTTGAAGAAGAATCTGGTTCAAACTCGAGCTCGACCAGTTGTTCCTGAAAAACTGCCAAAAGGATATAAGGCTGACGCTTCCTGTGCCTTTCACCAGGATGCTCCTAGGCACGATTTAGAAGATTGCTTTGCTTTGAAGGTCGAAGTACAGAGGTTGGTCCGAAGCGGTATCTTGTCTTTTAAGGACATTGGCCCTAATGTTCAAAACAATTTGTTAGCAGGGCATGAATGAATCTCTGTCGTTGATAGTTCCAAAGCTTGGGAAATGTTACCTTCAGCGTAAGTCCAGATAAGAGAGTCATCTTAGTTTATTATCATTTTTACTGCTTTCTCATTTGTAATTTTTCTTGTTTATCATTACACTGTTTGCATGTAAGAACTTGTTTACATTTGAATGTTTAATCTTAATATGATGAGTATGTTTGTCTTGAAGAAATTCATTTGTTGCACTCGTATTTATTTTCAATTTTAAATTGATTTATGATACCAAATTGTTACCCATTCTCTTGCCTAGGCAGAGATTGGGAGGAGGATGATGATATTAAAACACAAATTTTCTGGTTGTATGCTTTTGGATAAAACCTTGTTGACGATGTACATAAATTGTTTCAAATCCTCAAACACCGAAGATATAAGGGAGTGAAACCTTTGTTAACCCCTTTGAGCCTTGAAGTAGGAGTTTCTTTTTCTACTAAAAAAAAACCCTCATTTTTAAACCTGGGGTAGGGTAGTGTTCAATTAATCTGATTGAGTATTTAGATCTCATCAAGAGTGTGCATCTAAGGATACAACAATGGTTATCCATGGAAAGGTTGAGGAAAGTCAGAACCACAATGGTTAATCTTCACTTATCAGGAGGGTGTGTCAATTGAAGATATCTTAATGGCTATTTCTCGCACACCAGGAGATCAATAGATGACGATACAACAATGGTTATCTCTCATCTACGCAGAAATAGGGTAGTCACAATTCTTCCAACAAGTCACAAATGACTCGAAGTCACGCGACATGTTCAAAAGAAAAAAGATGACATGAATAAAAAAAATCATGATGAAAAAGAAAGAGACAAAAAGCCCCGCTAAGTCAGAACTTGAAAAAACAAGTCGCTTAGGAAAAAGCCAGGGCATTCCGTTGCACTTCAGAGTCAAAGTCAAAAGGAATATATGGAAATCCTGAAATGAGATAAAGGATTACAATGTGAAATCCTCAGAAAAGAACAGAGTCGCGTGACATGAAAACCAAAAGAAGCAGGAATGAGTGACTTGCATGTCCAAAGAAAACCTTGTTTGATTCCTCAACCATCTCAAAATTTCTTGTGAGAGATGAATGTTTGTGTCAAGTTAACTGAACTTAGGACCGATGAACATCATGAAGGGGGTGGGCACTAAATATTTTTGAGCCTTAAATATTTTTTTCTAAAACCGTGAACCAGGCCACGCTACAACCCTCAAAAGTCCTAATTGAAACAAGGTTTATTTCGAAAGCATACTCCAATGAGATAGTGTTTCCTGACTCCCATTAATTTTGATAAATTATTGTGATTGGTATCATATGCTTTTGTTATCTTTCATTCAAAAAATCCATGCCGCATCCTGGCTAGTGATTCGTTCACAAGGTTTTGCGACATCTTTTCAAATAAAATCTTCAAGACTTACATAATTGTTGCATTAGAATTTTCATTCTTAGAATAAACATTTTCTTCTTGTAAAACAACTGCTTGATATAATGAAAGTTTACATTTGAGTATCAGCAAAAGGCATGTTGCCGAGAAGAGTTGTGGAGAAAATAGGATGCAACATTTAGCCAATCTAGGGCAGTTACGTTAAGATTCGACAAATCTCTAGAAGCCATTTGATCAGAAAGGTTATCCTAAAAGCATGCACCCAAAGGAAAGTTACGAAAGTTACCTTAATCAGCACGGTAAGCTTGAGACACCAGATTGGTTTCCAAGGGCATATCCAAATTTCATCAAGATAGCTACTATGTCTACCCCAAGCCGAGAATCTTCCTCAAGCAGGATTGTTTCATGTGATCTATTTTGTAGATGTGTGTATGGCTTCCTCTAACAATTAATGATCAATTAAAGGTTTCCTACAGGTTGTGTTATGGTGTTGGGTTTATAATCCCATTTTTTCCAGTCTTGCTGCAGACTTCTCCAGCTAAGTGTGATTCTTTACCCATCTAGGTGGTGATCAAACGAAGATTAAAAAGAGCTATGAAGCCTTTGCTCATTTGATGGAGTTCTTTCTCCCTTTTTATTGATATGGAATCTCTTGTAGAGCAGTGCTTTCTCCTATTACGACATTATTATTGTCATGTACTTCCCGAGTAGCTAGACAAGGGCAGTATATTTTCTACGGAGTTTTGAGACAACTGTCCATTTTTTGGGTTTTCTCTCACCAAGTGTTGAGTTTGATTTAAAATCCCCATAATTTTGACTTCTTACTATACTGTTAACTTCTTGGTTCCCTGGGAAGGTTCTCTCAGGTCATTTTCGCTGGTATGCGCGTGATTTTTGTATATTGAAGACGATACCAATTGGCGTAAGGTGTGGTATTGAGTTTGTGGTCCCATTATCCCCATCCAAGTCTTGGTTCGCTTTTGATTTTGGGTTTGCATGGTCAGAAGCCTCTATCCCAGATTCCCCAGCGAAGTCTTCCCTCATATGATGAAAGGTTTTATTCCCTTGGTATGTTGAGGTGTCACTATTTTTGCAGTGTTGGCACTAGTGTTGACTTCTTGATTTCTCGAGAAGGCTATCCCAGGGCATCTTTTGTCAGAATAGGTTTTCATGATGTAAAGTTTCAATCCGCATCTTTCCCCAGGGGGGTAGGCTTGAATTCCCCAGTGAGGTTTGATTGTCTCGGCGTCAGTCTGCTTTATTTGAGGCTGGTCTTGCAATCTCCAGTAGACATGTTGCTTTTGAAAAACGGGTTTCTCTGATGAAACCAGAAGAAAGATGTTTTATCCTGGTATCTGTTTGATTTGGCTACATCCGGATTATGTTTCTCCTCAGTGAAGTTATGACAGGCAATAGGTTTGGTTTTCGCAGTTGCTTTTACCTTTCTTGGATTGATATTTCTGGTTGAAGTTTAGCTCAATGTTGTTGGTACCTGAAGCGGTTTTGTTTGTTTGTACTGATTATGTATCCTTTTACCAGCATATGCACGATATCACTCATACATTCATACATACCTCATGCATTGATAAAAATCATCAATCATTGACATTGTGTTCTGACCTTCCTGCAACGCTCTTTGCTTAGATGGATTTGGTTTTCCCTCTTGAGTTTATTTCTCAAAGGATGTATCTGCAATGGCCGTCTTGCTCCAGTTTGTTTCTGATTTGGATTTGTGGTTGCATGAAAATATTATTTTACTTCGGATTTCTGAGAACTTTGAGTTTTGGTGTGTGCATTTATTTTGAACGAGAAGACTTTATCTCCTCAGCAGGAATATCGTGGCATTTCCCCAGGAAGTCATATCTCTTTCCCCAGGAAGTCATATCTGTTCCCCCAAGAAGTCATATCTCTTTCCCCAGGAAGTCATATCTCTTTCCCCAGGAAGCCATATTTCTATCCCCAGAAAGTCGTATCTTTTTGCAATCCTCCATGATAACAAGCAACAAGTCTCTTTATTTGAGCAACTCGTGCTTCCCTGTACAAGTCGACGTAATTTTTTTTTGCTATTTCCTCTATGAGTGGTTAGTTTGCAGTCCGTCGTCAGTTTACGCCAGTGGATGGCAAGACTTTAAAATTCATGAAACTGCTCGTTGTGAAACCTTTGCAAGTGGAAGTCTCTTTATTTGAGATAAGCTTACATATTACCCTTTCCAGGAAGAGTGCCTTGGTTAAAGAAGAAGTTGAGACCCCTTCTAGGTAAAACGCCATAATTTTGGGGAAAACTTGATATATTTTCTCTTCCTACCTTCAGTTAACGTTGGTAGTACATCAACAATGAATGTTGATGTTTGTTATCTTTTTGTTATCTTCAGTGAACGTTGATAGTTCATCGTCAGTGAACGGCGGTGGTATGATATATTTTCTCTCTACCTTCAGTGAATGTTGGTAGTACATCGGCAGTGAACGTCGGTGTTTGTTATATTTTTGCTATCATCAGTGAACGGTGGTAGTTCCTCGTCAGTGAACGACGATGGTATGATTTTTTCAAATCTACCTTCAGTGAACGTTGGTAGTGCATCGGCAGTGAACGTCAGTGTTTCTTATCTTTTTGCTATCATCAGTGAATGGTGGTAGTTCCTCGTCAATGAACGACGGTGGGATGATATTTTCAAAATCTACTTTCAGTTAACGTTGGTAGTACATCGGCAGTGAACGTCGGTGTTTCTTATCTTTTGGCTATCATCAGTGAATGGTGGTAGCTCATTGTCAGTGAACGACTGTGACATGATATATTTTCTCTTCTACCTTCAACTATTGAGTTGGTAGTTTACCGTCATATGTGAGTCAGTATATCTTTTTCTTTCTACCTTCAGTGAACGTTGGTAGACATCGGCACTGAATGTCGATGCTTGTTATCCTCCTCTCTGATTCAATTCTTTTGGTCCACCAGTGATTTATTTTCCTGGTGGGGGTTGCTCCTTTGTTTCTTCATTTTTGTGGCATCCCCAGTGATACTTTGCGTCTCTTTTTGCTCTGTGCATTTGCATCCATAATCATAAGCATTTCATGGCATCTTAGAGACAAAAATAGGGCTTGTTTTATATTTAAGTATCTTCAATCGCGTCAACACGAAGATTTCTAACCTTCGAATCTCCAGATAGAAGACACTTAAATAAGGGCAGCTCTTGTACCCCAATTTCCCCCCTAAGATTCCCCTATCATATCATGTTAACTTGATCAAAACAAGATCACATTAGGGTTGGTTCTTCATCTTTTTATGTCTCCTATTTTTAAGTTTGCTCTTGAGGAATCTCCAAGCACCTTGGTTGTGTATCTTGTATATGTGTTATTGACTAACCTCTAACCAAAATACAAAAATATTTTGTCTTTGTCTTTGCATAATTTGTGTTTTGTAGGTACCAAGTTGAGGCATCCAACACATAAGCTCATGCAAAGTTGATTTGATCCTGTATTATGGCAAAACAAATCCAGCATGTATCGACACATAGAGGTATGTATCGACTCATCTTGTTGTGTATAACTAGCATGTGTCGACACATGCATGTATGTATCGACTCATCTTGACCTGTATAATCAACATGTGTCGACACATGCATGTATGTATCGACTCATCCTATTTGTTTAACTAGCATGTGTCGATACATACATGTTATGTATCGACTCATGCAGTTTGTGTGGTTCTATAATGAGTTGAAATAACAGTATGTATCGACACATAGAGGCATGTATCGACAAATGCTGTGTTATACAGCTAGGATGTATCGACACATACCCCCTATGTATCGACCCATAATGGCAAAATGCACGTGTTTTTTTGAAAAAAAGCCAGCAAATTCAAATTGTTATCATTGTGGCTCCAATTTTTTCTGCATAATTTGAAATTATATCATTAATTCAAATTTGGCTCCAAGAATCAATTACCAAATTACCACTAATCCGAATTCTAAAACTCTATAAATAGAGACCTCATTTCATTCAAATCACAAGCTTTTGATAGCCAAAATCATCTTGCTAAAAAATCTCTCAATCCTCTCCATTTTACCAAATTCACTCAAATCTCCACTTTCAAAAAGTTAGTAAGCTTTGCATTGAAGCTTGCTAATATTTTAGCTAAACCTTCATCCAAACACTTTTTCTCCATCAATTATCTACATCCAAGCTTGGAAATTGATTCTTGTGGTTGAATTGAAGAAATTCTTGAAGTTGTGTTGATAATTCTCTAGATCTACCTTTGGTAAGTTGGATAATTCATCTTTCACAATGTGATTTCTTGGTGATCTTTGGGATTGATTTATTGAGCATTATTTTGTGATTCCAATGGTGTTATTTTCTCATAATTTGATGGAATTTTAGTTCTCAATTGGAGCCATGATCATAAGGTGTTTGATGGAAAGTTTGAACAAGAAATTGGCCTTTTAAAATGCTATTTTTGTTGCCTGTAACAGTGTGCAATCGATTGCAGTAACTGTGCAATCAATTGCACAGAAGCAATTTTGCACAATTTTTTGAAAACTGTACTGTGTAAATCAATTTACACAGTAGTGCAATCGATTTGCACAGGGACATAATGTATTTTTTTGCTTTGTTTTGGGGCAGGTTTGATCCAAAATGCTTTTTCTACTCACTCCTTTTGATTGTTGGTTTGGATTGCAATTTTAAATGTCCAATTTGTTTTTAAAATCAATGGAATTTGTGATGTAGATGAAGTTGAATAAATGTTCATCAATTCAAATCTACCTAAGAGTGAATTATTTAATTCATTTTTGATGCTTTGGATTAATGATATGTTTAGTGCTTTAATCCATCTACAGGAGTGGTTGAATTTAAAGATGAAAGAACTTTGAGGTGGTAATCCAAATTAGCTTATCATTCCCCTCCCTCTTCATCTTATCCCTTTCTTTTTTAATTGTGCTACATGTTAAGGGATCGTGATCTCTATATCATTTATCCAAACATGAAGTACATAGATTGCTATTGACCGGCCTCAAAATAGGTGCGAATTCTACATAAATCCACTTACGATTGCTTAACATAGCGCTAAATTTTGTCCCGATTCGAATAAATGATCATTCGTGGACCAAACTTATGATTGCAAGCCCAAGTATGTTAATTTGATCTCTTTGATCCAATAACCTTGAGATTCATTGTGTGGAGGATTTGGTTCTACCAATCCTCTAATGGATCTACAACACCTTTGGTCAACGCGGATCACTTAAACATCGTTGATCATTAAATGTTACTTTTGAGGATTCCAAAATGGATGATATACTTGACAAAAAGCAAATGCAACTTATTGTGTGGAGGCTTTCGTTCTACCAATCCTCTAATGAGTTCCAAATGCAAGTTTCAAGATGGTCATCCAACTAACAACTAATTTCTAACAATTGACTTTACTTTATACTTTTATTTTTTTATGCTTTATGTACCATTTAATTTAAGCATTTACATTTCATGCCCTTTTTATTTTGCTCACTTGAGCATTTACTTTTATGTCATTTTTATTTTGCTCACTTGAGCCTTTCTTTTCCTTTTAAAGACACCTAATAATTAACATGAACCATAAAAAACTTTAATGGTACTCGGAATATTTGGTTACTATCCTTGGCATTATGGAGCGATGGACTACTTGGACTTAGGATTAGAGACCTTGGCCTATGTTGGAGAGTTTGTGAATTTATCTGATTATTTTGTCTGGAGATCTTGAGGTTTAACTCAAGACATTGGGTTGTTTGTTTGTTTTGTGTGCAGGTTATTGTGATTACATACTTTGTTTGTAATCTGGAATCCACCCGTATACAGCCTTTACTCTGCCCAATTTTTGCAAAGACTTAATACACTTGAAGTTTGGTTCTCTCAAGAGGTCTAATATCTTTGCTTTCTTAGTTTCAATCCGAAGAATGGGAATTCTATATTTTCTCATAATGTCAAGTTTTGGCTTCTTGTTGGTTAGATGATTCTTCTCCTTAGCTTTTACCTTGTGCTTTAGGATAGCCTCTTCATCTCCTCCCATCTTCTTTAATTTCAAAAATCTTCTCCCTCCTTTTGAAAACTCTTCTTGTTTTGAAACTTGAAACATTTTCATAATAAACTTGGACTTATGTCCATGCATTTTCAAAATATTTTCGTGAATAAATTTCAATCAACTTAATAATACATTGACATTTTTGTGAGAAGACTAAAAGTCAATCAATTTCATTTCAAACCATTTTTGCCACTTTGGCTTTTCATTTTAAAATATTTCTTAAAAGATTAGACTCTTGTCAATCCTTGTAGTGATGCAAACAACTACATTTCTATAATATGTAGTAAAGAGAGATATTTTCCACTTGGGTGTTGAGTGAGGCATTGTTGATTTTAAAATCCAAGCCATATCCTCCACTTTGAGATGATGCAAATTCTCCTTTCTCATGATTGTGGGTAGTAAGTATGTTTTCCACACGGACAATGACGATGATGTCTTATCTCATAAAATTAACCAACACACTTGTGTTTTAAATTTTTAAAAGAGGAACTACGTGTACCTGATCCCCTATTGCATGAAAGGTGGTACGTAGGCACTAAAGGTTCGCAACCGCGGCGGGTGAAAAAATCATAAAAATATTTCTTTTCTCACCTCCACCATCCATTTTATATACAACACATCTTTATAGCCAAAATATACAGATTTTTCAAAGAGGTTCCTGTGGAGTACCGTAGATGGTTAGGGTGCTAATACATTCCCTTTCCATAACCAACCCCCTTACCTTGAATCTTTCCCCCTTTTTTGGGTTATTCGCTCTTTTCCCATTCCTTTGGAAACAATAAAGCGCGGTGGCGATTTTGATTTTGATTTGTATAAAGTCTAGTCAATCCAATGGCTTAGTCTTGAACATTTCTACGGCTACAGAAAAATGGCGACTCTGTTGGGGATAGATTGACCTCTTGCTGGTCCATCCCTAAGTGGGTTAAACCTATCTTTGTTTATATCTGTATATGTGCTATTGTTGTTTATGTGTTATATTTTATATATATGTTTGTTTGGATTTTCCTGGTTTTCAGGGTGCTTGGTGATTACTCATAAGTCCTATACCCGGACTTGGGCAAACTTTAAGATAGGACGGGCAGTATAGTCATGTTAACTTTGAGGGAGTAATCCCAAAAAAGGAGGCATGAGATCCCCCACTCAGTGGAGGCCCCTTTGACTGTAGTTTCGTTTACCGAGTAATCGGAAAGACGTACTGCTTTCGATCTGGAAGCCTGCTAAAGCTGAGGACCGTAGATTACCTAACCCATCTTGGCCTTTTAGGTGTAGTGCGGAAGCTATGACGGAGTAATCCGGAATTAGTTGTCACGCGATACTACGCTCGGACGAGTTTTTCTTGAGAATATTACTAATTACCGAGTTAATCAGGAAGTTGGTAATATCCGAAGGAAGGATATAGACTCTGGGAACCTATAGAACCTTGTTAGAAAGGTGATAACTTTTTAGACCAACACCTTGTGGGTAATGCCTTCGGCCTCATGCTCGTGACGTTGAACCTATGAACCCTATATGTGTGATCTTGTGTGTGATTGTTGCATCATGCATCCATGCACTCATAAGCATCTTTTGAAGAAAACAATATTTCAAGGGATTTAAAGGTTGACTATTGGTGAATATCTCAGGTACCTTTTACCATGGATTTTGGAAAGAGAAAGACCAAGAAATACAGTTTCAAGGATCCCAAGATAGATGAGTTGGTCAGTCTAATTCCCGAGATCGAGTATTCTGCAGACTTTCGGAAGAAGTATGGATCCATTATTCCTCTCATGAAGCTGACGATGAAGGAGGGTTTTCTCTCGACCTTGGTCCAGTTCTATGATCCAGTGTATCCATGATTTACTTTTCCTGATTATCAGTTGATGCCTACACTGGAGGAGTATTCCTATCTATTGGATTTACTCGTTACCGATCGAGAGCCATTCAGCTAAAGATGCCGTATACTCGGGAGACACCCATGCCTGATTTGTTTGCGAAGACCACTTCTCCCTTATTAGATGATCTAGAGGAGTTGCAGCTTGCTTTGGTTAGGATGCAACATGAAAGGGATGCTTGCAAGAACAAGTTCCAGACTTTAGAGAGTTCCTACAGAGCCGATCTGAAGGAGAAAGACGATTTGATCGAGATCCTTGAGAGTCGAGCGATGGAGTCTATGGAGAGGCAAGGGGATTTATTTTCTCCTAAGCCTCAAACAGGTGCTGATTACTCACTTCCTGCTTCAGATGAGTGGAGGGAGGTTGCCATCAGACATGTGGAAGAAAACCACAAGTTGAGGGCTCAGATTTTCAGGCTCACAGGGAAGCGCCAGCGTATAGATTGATCTCTATCAGTTCTTTTTCTCAGGATTTTAGATTGAATTTTCATCTTGTACTTGGGATCATTGAAACTTGTAATCCATTTTGAAGTTATTATAATAAATTTTTTTCAGTATTTCAAAAGCTTTATTACTTTGATGTTTGCAATATGTCTATAAACGTTAAATCTCTTGAAATATTAAATAATGAAGTAAAAATAATCATATGCATTGCATATCATGCATCATATTCATATATTTCTTGCACACATACCCAAGTGTCTTACCCAGCTTCTTTACTTTGCTCAGCAAGATGACTCATCACTACAATACTCGGGCTAACTTCAAAAAGAATATGGACAACTTGGAACAGGAGAATCGCGAGATGCGCGAAGAAGTTTCTGCTTTGAAGGCTGGATTGGCCAACTTGACTGCTCTGATGGAAGCTCTAGTGGTTGCTCAGAATCAGCCACCGAGTGTTCAACCTCAACCAACAAGGGCAAATGCTGAAGTTCCGACTGTTCCTGTATCCGCTACTCCAGTTGTTGCTTAAAACCATATGCCTCAGGGTTATCCGTGGGGAATTCCAGAGAATTTTGCACCTGAAGGTTTCAATCTTGGCCCTCAAGATGCTCCAGTGATTCAGAATTTTATTACTCTAGCACCTCCTGTGGTGCATACTGTTCCTGCTACACCTCCTTCGGTGAATTTGGTTCCGTTTGTCAATGAAGATATGTGTCATCCTTTCCCTCCGCCGAGTGAAGACTTGGGTCTTTATGACAGAATGGATGATTTCCAAGAGCAGTTTGATAGAATGAAAAGAGAGATGAAGGCTCTTAGGGGAAAGGAGTTATTTGGGCAGAATGTGAATGAGTTGTGTTTGGTCCTGAATGTTAAAGTGCCTGCTAAGTTCAAGGTCCCAGAGTTTGAGAAGTACAAGGGCAACACTTGCCCTCGTGCTCACTTGGTGATGTACGTGAGGAGAATGTCTACCCACACTGATGATCAGCGTCTGCTGATTCACTTTTTCCAAGATAGTTTGACTGGCGCAGCGTTGAAATGGTATATGATCTTGGACAGCGCCAACATCCATACTTTAATGATTTGGGAGAAGAATTCATTAAACAATACAAGTACAATGTGAACATGGCGCCTGACCGTGACCAACTTAAGGCCATGGTTCATAAAGACAGGGAATCGTTCAAAGAGTATGCGCAGAGATGGCGCGAAGTGGCTGCCCAAGTGATTCATTCCATGGAAGAGAAAGACATGACTAAGATTTTCCTGAAGACACTGGGTGCTTTCTACTATGAGAGGATGGTGGCGAGTGCACCAAGTGACTTTACTGAAATGGTGGGCATGGGTGTCCGTTTAGAAGAAGCTGTCCATGAAGGTCGTTTATCTAAAGACGGGGACTCGTCAAATGGTGCTAAGAAGTATGGTGATAGTTCTTCCAAAAAGAAAGAGCAAGACTCATACGCTATACTTCGTGGTAGGCAAGGGAGATCTCATAATAGGAATCAACAAGTTGCTTTTGTGACTCCATTCGTCAATGAGACTCCGAGTGCTGTTGCATATCAGAGGGCATATCAACAAGGAAATCAAGGGCAATGTCATCAATGGAAAATGAGCTTTGATCCAATTCCAATGACATACATAGAGCTGTATCCTTATTTGTTGAAGAAGAATCTGGTTCAAACTCGAGCTCGACCAGTTGTTCCTGAAAAACTGCCAAGAGGATATAAGGCTGACGCTTCCTGTGCCTTTCATCAGGATGCTTCTGGGCACGATTTAGAAGATTGCTTTGTTTTGAAGGTCGAAGTACAGAGGTTGGTCCGAAGCGGTATCTTGTCGTTTAAGGACATTGGCCCTAATGTTAGAAACAATTCGTTAGCAGGGAACGAATGAATCTCTGTCGTTGATAGTTCCAAAGATTGGAAAATGTTACCTTCAGCGCAAGTCCAGATAAGAGAGTCATCTTAGTTTATTATCATTTTTACTGCTTTCTCATTTGTAATTTTTCTTGTTTATCATGGCACTGTTTGCATGTAAGAACTTGTTTACATTTGAATGTTTAATCTTAATATGATGAGTATGTTTGTCTTGAAGAAATTCATTTGTTGCACTCGTATTTATTTTCAATTTTAAATTGATTTATGATACCAACTTGTTACCCATTCTCTTTCCTAGGCAGAGATTGGGAGGAGGATGATGATATTAAAACACAAATTTTCTGGTTGTATGCTTTTGGATAAAACCTTGTTGACGATGTACAGGCATTGTTTCAAATCCTCAAACACCGATGATATAAGGGAGTGAAACCTTTGTTAACCCCTTTGAGCCTTGAAGTAGGAGTTTCTTTTTCTATTAAAAGAAACCCTCATTTTTTAACCTGGGGCATGGTAGTGTTCAGTTAATCTGATTGAGTATTTAGATCTCATCAAGAGTGTGCATCTAAGGATACAACAATGGTTATCCCTCGAAAGATTGAGGAAAGTCAAAACCACAATGGTTAATCTTCACTTATCAGGAGGGTGTGTCAATTGAAGATATCTTAATGGCTATTTCTCGCACACCAGGAGATCAGTAGATGACGATACAACAATAGTTATCTCTCATCTACCCAGAAATAGGGTAGTCACAATTCTTCCAACAAGTCACAAATGACTCGAAGTCACGCGACATGTTCAAAAGAAAAAAAGATGACATGAATAAAAAAAATCATGATGAAAAAGAAAGAGACAAAAAGCCCCGCTAAGTCGGAACTTTAAAAAACAAGTCGCTTAGGAAAAAGTCAGGGCATGCCGTTGCACTTCAGAGTCAAAGTCAAAAGGAATATATGGAAAGCCTGAAGTGAGATAAAGGAATACAATGTGAAATCCTCAGCAAAGAACAGAGTCGCGTGACATGAAACCCAAAAGAAGCAGGAATGAGTGACTTGCATGTCCAAAGAAAACCTTGTTTGATTCCTCAACCATCTCAAAATTTCTTGTGAGGGATGAATGTTCGTGTCAAGTTAACTGAACTTAGGACCGACAAACATCATGAAGGGGGTGGGCACCAAATATTTTTGAGCCTTAAATCTTTTTTTCTAAAACCGTGAACCAGGCCACGCTACAACCCTCAAAAGTCCTAATTGAAACAAGGTTTATTTCGAAAGCATACTCCAATGAGATAGTTTTTCCTGACTCCCATTAATTTTGATAAATTATTGCGATTGGTATCATATGCTTTTGTTATCTTTCATTCAAAAAAATCCATGCCGCATCCTGGCTAGTGATTCGTTCACAAGGTTTTGCGACATCTTTTCAAATAAAATCTTCAATACTTACATAATTATTGCATTAGAATTTTCATTCTTAGAATAAACATTTTCTGCTTGTAAAACAACTGCTTGATATAATGAAAGTTTACATTTGAGTATCAGCAAAAGGCATGTTGCCGAGAAGAGTTGTGGAGCAAATAGGATGCAACATTCAGCCAATCTAGGGCAGTTACGTTAAGATTCGACAAATCTCTAGAAGCCATTTGATCAGAAAGGTTATCCTAAAATCATGCAGCCAAAGGCAAGTTACGAAAGTTACCTTAATCAGCACATTAAGCTTGAGACACCAGATTGGTTTCCAAGGGCATATCCAAATTTCATCAAGATAGCTACTATGTCTACCCCAAGCCGAGAATCTTCCTCAAGCAGGATTGTTTCATGTGATCTGTTTTGAAGATGTGTGTCTGGCTTCCTCTAACAATTAATGATCAATTAAAGGGTTTCCTACAGGTTGTGTTATGGTGTTGGGTTTATAATCCCATTTTTTCCAGTCTTGCTGCATACTTCTCCAACTGAGTGTGATTTTTTACCCAGCCAGGTGGTGATCAAACGAAGATTAAAAAGAGATATGAAGCCTTTACTCATTTGATGGAGTTCTTTCTCCCTTTTTATTGATATGGAATCTCTTGTAGAGCAGTGCTTTCTCCTGTTACGACATTATTGTTGTCATGTGCTTCCCAAGTAGCTAGAGAAGGGCAGTATATTTTCTATGGAGTGTTGAGACAACTGTCCATTTTTTGGGTTTTCTCTCACCAAGTGTTGAGTTTGACTTAAAATTCCCATAATTTTGACTTCTTACTATACTGTTAACTTCTTGGTTCCCCAGGAAGGTTCTCTCAGGTCATTTTCACTGGTATGCGCGTGATTTTTGTATATTGAAGACGATACCAATTGGCGTACGGTGTGGTATTGAGTTTGTGGTCCCATTATCCCCGGCCAAGTCTTGGTTCGCTTTTGATTTTGGGTTTGCATGGTCAGAAGCCTCCATCCAAGATTCCCCAGTGAAGTCTTCCCTCATATGATGAAAGGTTTTATTCCCTTGGTGTGCTGAGGTGTCACTCTTTTTGCAGTGTCGGCACTAGTGTTGACTTCTTGATTTCTCGAGAAGGCTATCCCAGGGAATCTTTTGTCGGAATAGGTTTTCATGATGTAAAGTTTCAATCTGCATCTTTCCCCAGGGGGGTAGGCTTGAATTCCCTAGTGAGGTTTGATTGTCTCGGCGTCAGTCTGATTTATTTGAGGCTGGTCTTGTAATCTCCAGTAGGCATGTTGCTTTTGAAAAATAGGTTTCTCTGATGAAACTGGAAGAAAGATGTTTTATCCCGATATCTGTTTGATTTGGATACATCCGGATTATGTTTCTCGTCAGTGAAGTTATGACAGGAAATAGGTTTGGTTTTCGCAGTTGCTTTTACCTTTCTTGGATTGATCTTTCTGGTTGAAGTTTAGCTCAATGTTGTTGGTACCTGAGGCGGTTTTGTTTATTTCTACTGATATGTATCCTTTTACCAGCATATGCACGATATCACTCATACATTCATGCATACCTCATGCATTGATAAAAATTATCGATCATTGACACATTGTGTTCAGACCTTCCTGCAACGCTCTTTGCTTAGATGGATTTAGTTTTCCCTCTTGAGTTTATTTCTCAAAGGATGTATCTTCATTGGCCGTCTTGCTCCAGTTTGTTTCTGATTTGGATTTGTGGTTGCATGAAACTATTATTTTACTTCGGATTTCTGAGAACTTTGAGTTTTGGTGTGTGCATTTATTTTGCACGAGAAGACTTTATCTCCTCAGCAGGAATATCGTGGCATTTCCCCAGGAAGTCATATCTCTTTCCCCAGGAAGCCATATTTCTATCCCCAGAAATTCGTATCTTTTTGCAATCCTCCATGATAACAAGCAACAAGTCTCTTTATTTGAGCAACTCGTGCTTCCCGGTACAAGTCGATGTAACTTTTTTTTGCTATTTCCTCTATGAGTGGTTAGTTTGCAGTCCGTCTTCAGTTTACGCCAGTGGATGGCAAGGCTTTCAAATTCATAGAAACTGCTCGTTGTGAAACCTTTACAAGTGGAAGTCTCTTTATTTGAGATAAGCTTACATATTACCCTTTCCAGGAAGAGTGCCTTGGTTAAAGAAGAAGTTGAGACCCGTTCTAGGTAAAACGCCAGAATTTTGGGGAAAACTTGATATATTTTCTCTTCCTACCTTCAGTGAACGTTGGTAGTACATCGACAGTGAACGTCAATGTTTGTTATCTTTTTGCTATCTTCGGTGAACGTTGATAGTTCATCGTCAGTGAACGGCGGTGGTATGATATATTTTCTCTCAACCTTCAGTGAATGTTGGTAGTACATCGGCAGTGAACGTCGGTGTTTGTTATCTTTTTTCTATCATCAGTGAACGGTTGTAGTTCCTCGTTAGTGAACGGCAATGGTATGATATTTTCAAATCAACCTTCAGTGAACGTTGGTAGTGCATCGGCAGTGAACGTCGGTGTTTCTTATGTTTTTGCTATCATCAGTGAACGGTGGTAGTTCCTCGTCAGTGAACAACGGTGGGATGATATTTTCGAAATCTACTTTCAGTGAACGTTGGTAGTACATCGGCAGTGAACTTCAGTATTTCTTATCTTTTGGCTATCATCAGTGAACGGTGGTAGCTCATTGTCAGTGAACGACGGTGACATGATATATTTTTTCTTCTACCTTCAACTATTGAGTTGGTATTTTACCGTCATCTGTGAGTCGGTATATCTTTTTCTTTCTACCTTCAGTGAACGTTGGTAGACATCGGCAGTGAACGTCGATGCTTGTTATCCTCCTCTCTGATTCAATTCTTTTGGTCTACCAGTGATTTATTTTTCTGGTGGGGGTTGCTCCTTTGTTTCTTCATTTTTGTGGCATCCCCAGTGATACTTTGCGTCTCTTTTTGCTCTGTGCATTTGCATCCATAAACATAAGCATTTCATGGCATCTTAGAGACAAAAATAGGGCTTGTTTTATATTTAAGTATCTTCAATCACGTCAACACAAAGATTTCTAACCTTCATATCTCCGGATAAAAGACACTTAAATAAGGGCAGATGTTGTACCCCAATATCCCCCCCTAAGATTCCCCTATCATATCATGTTAACTTGATCATAACAAGATCACATTAGGGTTGGTTCTTCATCTTTTTCTATCTCCTATTTTTAAGTTTGCTCTTGAGGAATCTCCAAGCACCTTGGTTGTGTATCTTGTATATGTGTTGTTGACTAACCTCTAACCAAAATACAAAAATATTTTGTCTTTGTCTTTGCACAATTTGTGTTTTGTGGGTACCAAGTCGAAGCATCCAACACATAAGCTCATGCAAAGTTTATTTGATCCTGTATTGTGGCAAAAAAATCCAGCATGTATCGACACATAGAGGTATGTATCGACTCATCTTGTTGTGTACAACTAGCATGTGTCGACACATGCATGTATGTATTGACTCATCTTGATGTGTATAATCAGCATGTGTCGACACATGCATGTATGTATCGACTCATCCTGTTTGTTTAACTAGCATGTGTCGACACATACGTGTTATGTATCGACTCATGCAGTTTGTGTGGTTCTGAAATGAGTTGAAATAACAGTATGTATCGACACATAGAGGCATGTATCGACACATGCTGTGTTATACAACTAGGATGTATCGACACATAACCCCTATGTATCGACTCATAATGACAAAATGCACGTGTTTTTTTTGAAAAAAAGCCAGCAAATTCAAATTGTTATCATTTTGGCTCCAATTTTTTCTGCATAATTTGAAATTATATCATTAATTCAAATTTGGCTCCAAGAATCAATTTCCAAATTACCACTAATCTCAATTCTAAAACTCTATAAATAGAGACCTCATTTCATTCAAATCACAAGCTTTTGATAGCCAAAATCATCTTGCTAAAAAATCTCTCAATCCTCTCCATTTTACCAAATTCACTAAAAGCTCCATTTTCAAAAAGTTAGTAAGCTTTGCATTGAAGCTTGCTAATCTTTTAGCTAAACCTTCATCCAAACACTTTTTCTCCATCAATTATCTACATCCAAGCTTGGAAATTGATTCTTGTGGTTGAATTGAAGTAAATTCTTGAAGTTGTGTTGATAATTCTCTAGATCTACCTTTGGTAAGTTGGATCATTCATCTTTCACAATGTGATCTCTTGGTGATCTTTGGGATTGATTCATTGAGCATTATTTTGTGATTCCAATGGTGTTATTTTCTCATAATTTGATGGAATTTTAGTGCTCAATTGGATCCATGATCATAAGGTGGTTGATGGAAAGTTTGAACAAGAAATTGGCCTTTTAAAATGTTGTTTTTACTGCCTGTAACAGTGTGCAATCGATTGCAGTAACTCTGCAATCGATTGCACAGAAGGAATTTTGCACAATTTTTTGAAAACTGTACTGTGTAAATCAATTTACACAGTATTGCAATCGATTTGCGCAGGGACATAATGTATTTTTTTGCCTTGTTTTGGGGCAGCTTTGATCCAAAATGCTTTTTCTACCCACTCCTTTTGATTATTGGTTTGGATTGCAATTTTAAATGTCCAATTTGTCTTTAAACTCAATGGACTTTATGATGTAGATGAAGTTGGATAAATGTTCATCAATTCAAATCTATCTAAGAGTGAATTATTTAATTCATTTTTGGTGGTTTGAATTAATGATATGTTTAGTGCTTTAATCCATCTAGAGGAGTGGTTGAATTTAAAGATGAAAGAATTTTGAGGTGGTAATCCAAATTAGCTTATCATTCCCCTCCCTCTTCATCTTATCCCTTTCTTTTTTAATTGTGCTACATTTTAAGGGATGGTGATCTCTATATCTTTTATCCAAACATGAAGTACATAGATTGCTATTGACCGGTCTCAAAATAGGTGCGACTTCTACATAAGTCCACTTACAATTTCTTAACATAACGCTAAATTTTGTCCCGATTCGAATAAATGATAATTCATGGCCAAAACTTATGATTGCAAGCCCAAGTATGTTAATTTGATCTCTTTGATCCAATAACCTTGAGATTCATCATGTGGAGGCTTTGGTTCTACCAATCCTCTAATGGATCTACAACACCTTTGGTCAACGCGGATCACTTAAACATCGTTGATCATTAAATGTTACTTTTGAGGATTCCAAAATGGATGATATACTTGACAAAAAGAAAATGCAACTTGTTGTGTGGAGGCTTTAGTTCTACCAATCCTCTAATGAGTTCCAAATGCAAGTTTCAAGATGGTCATCCAATTAACAACTAATTTCTAACAATTGACTTTACTTTATGCTTTTATTTTTTTATGCTTTATGTACCATTTAATTTAAGCATTTACATTTCATGCCATTTTTATTTTGCTCACTTGAGCATTTATTCTTATGCCCTTTTTATTTTGCTCACTTGAGCATTTACTTTTATGTCATTTTTATTTTGCTCACTTGAGCCTTTCTTTTCCTTTTAAAGACACCTAATAATCAACATGAACCGTAAAACACTTTAATGATACTTGGACTATTTGGTTAATATCCTTGGAATTATGGAGCGATGGACTTCTTGGACTTAGGATTAGAGACCTTGGCCTATGTTGGAGAGTTTATGACTTTATCTGATTATTTTGCCTGGAGATGTTGAGGTTTACCTCAAGACATTGGGTTGTTTGTTTGTTTTGTGTGCAAGTTATTGTGATTATATACTTTGTTTGTAATCTGGAATTCACCCGTATACAGCCGTTACTCTGCCCAATTTTTGCGAAGACTTAATACACTTGAAGTTTGGTTCTCTCAAGAGGTCTAATATCTTTGCTTACTTAGTTTCAATCCGAAGAATGAGAATTCTATATTGACTCATAATGTCAAATTTTGGCTTCTTGTTGGTTAGATGATTCTTCTCCTTAGCTTTTACCTTATGCTTTAGGATAGTCTCTTCATCTCCTCCCATCTTCTTTAATTTCAAAAATCTTCTCCCTCCTTTTGAAAACTCTTCTTGTTTTGAAACTTGAAACATTTTCATAATAAACTTGGACTTATGTCCATGCATTTTCAAAACATTTTCGTGAATAAATTTCAATCAACTTAATAATACCTTGACATTTTTGTGAGAAGACTAAAAGTCAATAAATCTCATTTCAAACCATTTTTGCCACTTTGGCTTTTAATTTTAAAATCTTTCTCAAAAGATTAGACTCTTGTCAATCCTTGTAGTGATGCAAACAACTATACTTCTACAATATGTAGTAAAGAGAGATATTTTCCACTTGGGTGTTGAGTGAGGCATTGTTGATTTTAAAATCCAAGCCATATCCTCCACTTTGAGATGATGCAAATTCTCCTTTCTCATGATTGTGGGTAGTAAGTATTTTTTCCACACGGATAATGACGATGATGTTTTATCTCATAAAATTGACCAACACATTTGTGTTTTAAAATTTTTAAAAGAGGAACTACGTGTACCCTGATCCCCTATTGCACGAAAGGTGGTACATAGGCACTAAAGGTTCGCAACCGCGGCAGGTGAAAAAATCATAAAAATATTTCTTTTCTCACCTCCACCATCCATTTTATATACAACACATCTTTATAGCCAAACTATACAGATTTTTCAAAGAGGTTCCTATGGAGTACCGTAGATGTTTAGGGTGCTAATACCTTCCCTTTGCATAACCAACCCCCTTACCTTGAATCTTTCCCCCCTTTTTTGGGTTATTCACTCTTTTCCCATTCCTTTGGAAACAATAAAGCGCAGTTGCGATTTTTATTTTGATTTGTATAAAGTCTAGTCAATCCAATGGTTTAGTCTTGAACATTTCTACCGCTACACTTGGAATCGGCTGAAACTACTACCAACAAACCTCCTCTGAAGATGGCTTCCCTCAAAGACGCCAGAGCAATGATTGAAGAAGTTGGGTATACCAATTGGGGACAACTCCCTGATTTTACTCACAAAACTAACAAGTTTGGTTTGGGCTTTACTTCAGGAGCTCAAAGGGTTGTTCGACGCGCTCGGGCTGGAGAACCTCCCCTAAGCATCAGTAATCGGGGAATTAATGCCATTGAAGACAGCGAGGAAAACTCATACATTGACAACTGGATCTATCCAACTACCAACGGTGGACCGAGTAACTGGACGGCTAGGGACTTTATACCAGTTTCTTTTATTTCACAGTAATTATCTTACTTGTTTTGATATTTGTAATAAAAAATTTAAAACTCTACAGCCTTGTGCCTTGCCCGAGGCACATTGGCTTTGTTTGTGAGGGCTATTACTTGTCATTTCATATATCATCAATAAAACATTGGATGTTCCTTGCATACAAATTTTGCGCTCTCTATTTTTCTTTTCTATTTTCACTTTATCAATATAGTTATGCTCTTACACACACTCACGTATCATACTACAGATCCATATCCACTCTGGATCCCTCTGATAACAGCTCTGCTACTTCCTGTTATGAATTCAAAAATCTGATCAACCAAGCCGAAGATGAAGGTGGGGATGATTGTAAGGTTCCTGGAGAACTTGCTAGACTATTACAGCAGGAAGAAAGTGTTATACAGCCTCATGAAGAGCCGGTCGAGACGATAAACCTGGGCACGGAGCTAGATACAAAAGAGGTCAAGATTGGTGCAAATATGGAAGTTAAGATCAAACAGCGGTTGATATAAATGTTGCACGACTATGTTGAGATCTTTGCCTGGTCGTATGAAGACATGCAAGGTTTAGACACTGATATTATGGTTCATCGTCTGCCGACCAAAGAAGATTGTCCTCCATTTAAACAAAAGGTCTGTCGTATGCACCCTGAAATTTCATAAAAGATCAAGGCGGAGGTCATGAAGCAGTTCGACGCAGGGTTCTTAGCTGTCACCTCCTATCCACAGTAGGTTTCTAACATCGTTCCGGTACCTAAGAAAGATGGTAAGGTACGAATGTGTGTGGATTACAGAGATCTGAATAGGGCAAGCCCCAAGGATGACTTCCCACTTCCTCATATTGACGTTCTGGTTGACAACACCACACATCACAAAATCTTCTCCTTTCATGGACAGTTTCTCTGGCTACAACCAGATCAAGATGGCTCCTGAAGACATGGAGAAGACAACCTTTGTCACACAATGGGGTACCTTCTGCTACAAGGTGATGCCTTTTGGGTTGAAGAATGTTGGGGCAACTTATCAGCGTTCCATGGTTGCTTTGTTCCACGATATGATTCACCATGAGATCGAAGTTTATGTTGATGACATGATAGCCAGGTCTCAAACTAAGGAAAAGCACCTTGATCATCTACAAAAGTTGTTTGACAGATTGAAGATATACAAGTTGAGGTTGAATCCGAACAAGTGCACCTTCGGGGTAAGGTCTGGTAAACTCCTGGGCTTCATTGTCAGGGACAAAGGCATCTAGGTAGATCCTGCGAAGGTAAAGGCCATACAAGAAATGCCAGCTCCTTGTACAGAGAAGGAAGTTAGAGGTTTCTTGGGACGCTTGAATTACATCGCCAGGTTCATTTCACATCTGAATGCTACTTGTGAGCCCATCTTCAAGCTTTTGAAGAAAGATTAAGTGGTAAAGTGGAACGATGAATGCTAGACAACTTTCGAAAGAATCAAAGAATACCTACAAGAACCGCCGATTCTGATGCCTCCGGTTGAAGGAATACCTTTGATATTGTACTTAACAGTGCTAGACAATTCAATGGGGTGTGTGTTGGGGCAGCATGACGAGTCTGGTCGAAAAGAGCACGCGATATACTACTTTAGCAAAAAGTTTACCGACTGTGAGACAAGACACTCACTGCGCGAGAAAAATTGCTGCTCTTTGGCATGGGCTGCTCGCCGACTAAGATAGTATATGCTGAATCACACTACTTTTTTGATATCTAAGATGGATCCGATCAAATGCTCTTCTAGATGTCTGTACTTATCATCTACTGGAGGATACTGTTCCTCGGAGTAGTCTTCCTCTTCTTCCTCCTCTTCAGATTCTGACCGAACTGCTGTTTCCTTTCCTTTCCCTTCTCCCTCCCTGGAAGTAGTTGCGAAATTCAAGGTTCTTCTAGTCTGTCCCTGAAACCTTCTCCCCATGTTCAAAACCCCAGTGACCTTCTTTGTTTTCTTCTTTCTTTCTTCAGCTAACAGAGTCTTCAACTCTCCTTGCCCCTTGGCTAGGGTCATGAGTAACTGTTGAAACTGCGTGTTTTGAACTTGAAGATCTTTAACTGTCTGTTCGAGATCCATCTCACTGAAATAAACAGTAGAGAGATGAGGAAACTTGTTGCAAAAGACCTGTTTATGTTATGATGAATGATATGTACACATGCAATGTTTTCAAGGATTTTAAAGATTCAAGTTCGTTTTAGACAAAAAGAAACACACGTTATATTAATAAGATAGAGTTTGAGTACATCAATGCCCCTTGGGCAAAATAATACAACACTCTAAGATAAAAAAGTAGTGTGCATCCTCTTTGGTGCTATGTAGGCCTTTAGAGTCTGCTCCTCATGAAGTAGCCTAGTGAGTTCCAAAACCTTCTTCTTGCTTGCGTAGAATTGGGCTTCGAAAGTATCTCGTTCTCCTTTGAGCTGTAACCAATATCTTTGTAGGTCTTGAAGAGATGTGGACATGTCAGGATGTAGGATAGTGTATGGAACTTCTCCTTCCTTAACAGGCTCAATGATCACCGGAAGGATGGAAGGATAAGGCATCATAAGACTTTGAGAGCGGGTTCGTACCCACTTGAGGTAAGGCTCAAGAGGGATGGAATTCTTGTATCCCAAAGTCTTGATATCCACCTTGTTCAGCATCATCCAAGCTCGGATGAATCTCTGGCGAAGACCTTGATCGTCATTATCGTAGTCGAATACCGAGCCTTGAATCAACATCTCATGCGGGCCATCCCATCGGGCATAACCAAACTGTCTTAGAGCTAAGCATGGGTTATAGGTGATGCCTCCCCTAATTCTAAGTAGAGGGACATTAGGGAATTCCCTATAATGATCAACAATGATAACATTCTCTTTGGATCGAGAGCACCAATGAATATCTGAATGTTTGAGCGTCATTAACCTTTGTGACCACCTTAATCCTTGCTCATTCTTTAAGACTGATTGGGGAAGATGATAAATAAACCATCTTTCCAGGAGAGGAGTGCAACACATAAGGACACCTATTTTCCTCATTGTGCGAGTGTGAAAAGAGTGTAGGACATCCCCTAGCAATGTAGGCACTAGATTGCGTAACATGAAGATTTTGATAGCACTCACATCTATGAGTTGGTCAGGATTGAAAAAAAAAACCATCCCATAGATGAGGAGAGCCACAATTTCCTCAAAATATTGCAAGTCTAAGGAATTCCAACAGCTTTGGGCTTTCTCAAACAGAAACTTTGCTAAGAAGTCTTTGACACCACTTCTAGTTTCCCAATGAGTTGTGACATCAGATGAGTGCAAGTGCAGAGCTTGAGCAATCTCTTCTGGCTTTGGGTCTCTTTCCGTACCGTTGAAAGGTAGTTGATTGAGAATAGGAATCCTCAAGAGTTGAGATAATTCTTCCAAAGTGGGCATAAGCTGATAGTCAGGAAATGTGAAGCAATGGTGCAAAGGATCAAAGAACTGGAAGAACACTTTCATCCTATCCTCATCTGTGTTGGAGGTGACCAGGTTGAGTAGACGACCATGACTCTCGGTGAATGGAGAGTTCTCAGGGATCCTTGAAGATAGCTCCTTGAGTTGTGGAGGAATTCTTACAAGGTTGACTTGGATAGTTTTCCTGCGAAGTGAATCCATATCCTACAAAACAAGAACAAAGATGAATCTCCAAAATCCTTGAAATGGTTAGTGGATGCATATGATGATCATGATGTCCATGATGTTATGTAAAAGTATGCATATACAAGCAAAACAAACAAGTTCTTAGTTTAGGCTTGCATGGGGTTTTATAGGTAAGTACCCTCTTGAAGTTTAGTTGGCTTAAACTTGTCCTAGCAATAGTAACCGGGTTCCAAGGAGCTCAATATCACTGGATTGTTTCCTTGGTCATTGTTTCAGCTGAAGCCTCTTTAATAGAGACCGAAATATCCCAAGAAACCAACCCTCAATGAGTGTAGTATCGAGTATCTAACAACTTCGGACTACACCAAAGTCGGCCATCTCACTACATCCTAAAGGCCAAGTTGGTCAAGTAAAGGGTTCTAGAAGTTCATTAGTGCTTCATGACATCACTCGGCGGCCCCGTATTCTCTTTGATTGACTCAAAGGCTATCGGTACCCACAAATATGTCACACTAAAATAGCTATTTCTTAGACCATGTTGGTATATCCCGCACAGTTTCCACTACATATTGCTATTTACCTATAATGTATCCCAAATCTGGGTAGAGGATTTCAAACCCAAACACAGAACTATAATGTAAAGCATACAAATCAAACAATGTAAGTAAATAAATGTGATCTAGCCCTAAGGTAACCCCACTTTTATTTATATCCCCACCAGAGTCGCCAGTTTTGTGATACGATGGGAGAACTGACTTGAGGTTTTACGTTTGTGTCGCAAATGTTGCGGTTAGCAAGAGTCGCCACCCGACTTTTCTTTTATCCAAAAGGAAACCTGAAAAAGCACAGGAAAGACCTTTGAGATTGTTTCTTGAGTTCAGGGGGTAGATTATGAAAAGGGAAGGTATTAGCACCCTTTTCATCCATGGTTTTCCATGGGCTCTTAGTTACTTGCTAGATCACTTGCTTTTGTTTGAAATTGTGCTTTGTGTGGTTTTTGAAAGTATTTTGTAAAGAGGCCATTGTTTAGGAAACCTCTGTAATGATTCTCATTCGTAAGAATATATATAAAGATGTTTGTCTTTTTGAAAATGTTTTCAATGTTTATAAAATGTTTGGAAATGTGTGTATTTGTTTTGAAAATAGCAAGGATAGTTGTTTGAAAATAGAGCAAGTAACTAGAAGCAATCTACCTACACAAATGTCTTTCTTGTTCATTTTCTATTCCTTTGACATTGTTATCTTACCATTGATTTGGTAAGCAACCCTATCTTTGGATGTAAACGGGATGAGCGTGGGTCATTGTATAACCATGATTAGCAATGTTGCAAAGTATCTTAGCATTTTTTGAGGGATCAAGATCATTTTGTAAGGCAACTAAGAATAGCGTCATCGAGGGACTATGATCTTATATTTGTTTATTTTGCCAAGATACTTCGCATGCGTAATATGGCCATTTTTGCATAAGGCAACCAAGTGGAGAAACCCTAAGGATGCTTGTGTGCAAGTGTGTTATTTTCATGCTTTGATTTTGTCTTGGATTTAGGGTTTTTCTATTTGCTTTGTTTTGATCTTGCCATACAAACCCTAATTACTAGATGGTATGTAAAAGCGGTAAATTGCGTAATTTAAAGATTACTACGCTATTACAACATTTTTATGGGAGGAGGGAATACAAATTATGAATGGGGATTTGCAATAATGTAAATCTAATTAAGCTATTACAACCAAATCGAATTTGTACGAATATTGGAATAAACAAATACAATATTTAAATATGCAATATTATGTACATGCAGGAAAAAGGTTTTGTTTTGTTTTTTATGTGAAGAGAAATTTTGAACTAAACCTAATAACTTAAGAAAAATAAATTAATTCTTGAAAACAAAATTTAACCCTAATTTCTAATTTAAAAGAAAATAAAGTTCTTATGTATTATTTTTATGCATTTTTTTGTATTAAATAATATTTTATAAAAAATATTTAGTTTTTTATATGTTAAAATAAGTATTTACAAGTATATATATATATATATATATATATATATATATATATATATATATATATATATATATATATATATATATATATATATATATATATATATATATATATATATATATATATATATATATATATATATATATATATATATATATATATATATATATATATATATATATATATATATATATATATATATATATATATATATATATATATATATATATATATATATATATATATATATATATATATATATATATATATATATATATATATATATATATATATATATATATATATATATATATATATATATATATATAT